>CM039614.1:2093374-2355874 GCA_022457205.1 Saccharum spontaneum
ATTAATGAACGTTGGTGGCCACGACACTGGGGACTGCCGACGTTGATTTTCGGGCAAATTGAAAACCATAAGAACTTTGCCTTTGAGATAAGGAATCGAGCTAGATTTTTTTATGGCTGCAGAATCACTTGCCTCACCCTAGAGAACCAAAATTAGCAAAAGTGAAACCCTAGAGATTTTTTTAAATTTTTTTTATCATAGAACACAAAGTAGCATTTGTTTCAGTGAAATCTTGCAATTCTGTCGAAGATGTCTAGGTCCACCCGTGTTCCGAAACGAGCTGGGTAGGACAGGGATGGCACATAGAAAGTTAGGGTCGATAGGTTAGATGATGTCACTATCAATTACATTACTTACCTACGCTATTAATGAATGCTAGTGGCTGTGACACTGGAGACTACCGACACAGATTTCAGGGCAAATTGAAAACTGTGAAAACTTTGCCTGCTAGATATGGAATCGAGCTAGATTTTTTTCATGGCTGTAGAATAACTTACCTCACCCTATAACCTAATTTTGTAAAAGTGGACCCCTAGAAATGTTTCTAAACATTGCTTATCATAGGCCACATAGTAGCATTTATTTCGGTGAAATCTTGCATTTTCATCAAAGATGTCTAGGTCCACCAGTGTTTCGAAATGAGCTGGGTAGCATAGGAATAGCACATAGAAAGTTATGATGGACACTTTAGATGATATCACTATTGATTACATCACTTACCCAGGCTATTAGTGAATGCTAGTGGCCGCGACACCGAGGACTGTCGACGTAGATTTCAGGGCAAATTGAAAACCATGAGAAGTTTGTCTTCCGGATATGGAATCGAGCTAGATTTTTTATCATGGCTGTAGAATCACTTGTCTCACCCTAGAGAACCTAATTTTTCAAAAGTAGACCCCTAGAAATTTTTCTAAAAATTGCTTATCATAGGCCACAAAGTAGCATTTATTTCGGTGAAATCTTGCAATTCCGTCGAAGATGTCTGGGTCCATCCGTATTCCGAAATGAGATGGGTAGGATAGGAATGCCACATAGAAAGTTAGGGTGAACACTTTAGATGATGTCACTATCAATTACATCACTTACCTAGGATATTAATGAATGCTGGAGGCTACGACACCGGGGACTGCCGACGTAGATTTTAGGGCAAATTGAAAACCATGAGAACTTTGCCTTACGGATATGGAATCGAGCTAGATTTTTAATCATGGCTGTAGAATAACTTGCCTCACCCTAGAGAACCTAATTTGGCAATAGTGGACCCCTAGAGATTTGTCTAAAAATGACTTATCATACGCCACGAAGTTGCATTTGTTTCGGTGAAATCTTACAATTCCGTCGAAGCTGTCTTGGTCCACCCATGTTCCGTAACGAGCTGGGTAGGACAGGAATGGCACATAAAAAGTTAGGTTGGATAGGTTAGATGATGTCACTATCAATTACATCACTTACACAGACCATTAATGAATGCTGGTGGCTGCGACACTGGGGACTCCTGACGCTGATTTTGGGGCAAATTGAAAACAATGAGAACTTTGCCTTCCAGATATGGAATTGAGCTAGATTTTTTCATGGCTATAGAATCACTTGCCTCACCCTAGAGAACCTAAATTAGCAAAAGTGGACCCCAAAATTTTTTTTCTAAAAATCACTTATCATAGGCCATAAAGTAGCATTTGTTTCAGTGAAATCTCACAATTTCGTCAAAGATGTCTAGGTCCACCCATGTTTTGAAATGAGCTGGGTAGGACAGGAATGGCACAGGAAAAGTTAGGGTGGGTATGTTAGATAATGTAACTATCAATTACATCACTTACATAGGCCGTTAATGAATGCTGGTGGCCATGACACTGGGGACTGCCGACATTGATTTCCGGGCAAATTGAAAACCATAAGAACTTTGCCTTCTGGATAAGGAATCAAGTTAGTTTTTTTTCATGGCTATAGAATCACTTGCCTCACCCTAGAGAACCAAAATTGGCAAAAGTGAATCCCTAGAGATTTTTCTAAAAATCATTTATGACAAAACACAAAGTAGCATTTGTTTCGGTGAAATCTTGCAATTCTGTCGAAGATGTCTAGGTCCACCCATGTTCCGAAATGAGCTGGGTAGGACAGGAATGGCACATAGAAAGTTAGGGTCGATAGGTTAGATGGTGTCACTATCAATTACATCACTTACCTACGCTATTAATGAATGCTAGTGGTTGCGACACTGGGGACAGTCGACGTAGATTTCAGGGCAAATTAAAAACTGTGAGAACTTTGCCTTCTGGATATGGAATCGAGTTAGATTTTTTTCATGGCTGTAGAATCACTTACCTCACCCTATAGAACCTAATTTTGTAAAAGTGGACCTTTGGAAATTTTCTAAATATTACTTATCATAGGCCACAAACTAGCATTTGTTTCGGTGAAATCTTGTAATTCCGTTGAAGATGTCTAGGTTCACCCGTGTTCCGAAACGAGCTGGGTAGGATAGGAATGGCACATAGAAAGTTTGGGTGGATACTTTAGATGATGTCACTATCAATTACATTACTTACCTAGGCTATTAATGAACTCTGATGGCCGTGACACCGGGGACTACCGACGCAAATTTTGGGGCAAATTGAAAACCATGAGAACTTTGCCTTCCAGATACGAAATCGAGCTAGATTTTTTTTCACTGCTGCAGAATCACTTGCATCACCCTAGAGAACCTAAATTAGCAAAAGTGAAACCCTTGAGATTTTTCTAAAAATCATTTGTCATAGGCCACAAAGTAGCATTTGTTTCGGTGAAATCTTGCAATTCTGTCGAAGACGTCTGGGTCCACCAATGTTCCCAAACGAGCCGGGTAGGATAGGAATGGCACATAAAAGTTAGGGTGGAGAGGTTAGATGATGCCACTATCAATTACGTCACTTACGTAGGCCATTAAAGAATGCTGGTGGCCGCGACACTGGGGACTGCTGACGCTGATTTTAGGGCAAATTTAAACCATGAGAACTTTGCCTTCCGGATATGGAATCAAGCTAGATTTTTTTTTCACGGCTGTAGAATCACTTGCCTCACCCGACAGAACCTAAATTGGCAAAAGTGGCCCTAGGACATTTTTCTAAAAATTATTTATCATAGGCCACAAAGTAGCATTTGTTTCGGTGAAATCTGGCAATTCTGTCGAAGGTGTCTCGGTCAACCCGTGGTCCAAAATGAGCAAGGTAGGATAGGAATGGCACATAGAAAGTTAGGATGGATAGGTTAGATGATGTCACTATCAATTACATCACTTACCTAGGCAATTAATGAACGCTGGTGGCCGCGACACCAGGGACTGCCGACGTAGATTTCAGGGCAAATTAAAAACCATGAGAACTTTCCCTTCTGGATATGGAATCGAGCTAGATTTTTTCATGACCATAGATTCACTTGCCTCACCCTAGAGAACCTGAATTGGCAAAAGTGAACCCCTGAAGATTTTTCTAAGTATCACTTATTGTAGGCCACAGAGTAGCATTTGTTTCGGCGAAATCTTGCAATTTTGTCGAAGAGGTCTGAGTCCACCCATCTCCCAAAATGTGCTGGGTAGTATAGGAATGGCACATAAAAGTTAGGGCGGATAGGATAGGTGATGTCACTATCAATTACATCACTTACTCAGGCCATTAATGAACGCTGGTGGCCGCGACATCGGGGACTACCGACGCTGATTTCAGGGCAAATTGAAAACCATAATAACTTTGGAATTGAGCTAGATTTTTTTCATGACTGTAGAATAACTTGCCTTACCCTCGAGAACCTAAATTGGCAAAAGTAGAACCCTAGAGATTTTTTAAAAATTATTTATCATAGGCCACAAAGTAGCATTTGTTTCGGTGAAATCTTGCAATTTCGTCGAAGACGTCTAGGTCCACCCGTGTTCCGAAATGAGTTGGGTGGGACAGGAATGACACATAGGAAGTTTTGGTGGACACTTTAGATGATGTCGAGGACTGCCAACTTAGATTTCAGGGCAAAGTTCTTGTGGATTTCAATTTGCCTAGAAATCAGCGGCGGCAGTTCCCGGTGTCGTAGCCACCAGTGTTCATTAATGGCCTGTATAAGTGATGAAATTGATAGTGACATCATCTAACATATCCACCCTAAATTTTTATGTGCCATTCCTGTCCTACCTAGCTCATTTTGGAACATGGGTGGACCTAGACATCTTCGATGGAATTGCAAGATTTCACCGAAACAAATGCTACTCTGTGGCCTATAATAAGTGATTTTTAGAAAAATCCCTAGGGGTGCACTTTTGCCAATTTAGGCTCCCTAGGTTGGGGCAAGTGATTCTACAGTTATGAAAAAAATCTAGCTCAATTCCATATCTAGAAGGCAAAGTTCTTATGGTTTTTAATTTGCCTAGAAATCAACGTCGGTAGTCCCCAGTGTCACGGCCACTAGCGTTCATTAACGGCCTATGTAAGTAATGTAATTGATAGTGATATCATATAACATATCCACCCTAACTTTTTATGTGCCATTCCTGTCCTACCCAGCTCGTTTCGAAACATGGGTGGACCCAGACATCTTCGATGGAATTGCAAGATTTCACTGAAACAAATGCTACTCTGTGGCCTACATTAAGTGATTTTTTGAAAACTCTCCTAGTGTCCTATTTTGCCAATTTTGGTCCTCTAGGGTGAGGCAAGTGATTCTATAGTCATGAAAAAAATTTAGCTTGATTCCTTATCCAGAAGGCAAAGTTCTTATGGTTCTCAATTTGCCCGGAAATCTACGTCGGCAGCCCTGGTGTCGCAGCCTTCAACGTTCATTTATATCTTGGGTAAGTGATGTAATTGATAGTGACATCATCTAAAGTGTTCACCCTAGCTTTCTATGTGGCATTCCTATCCTACCCATCTCGTTCCAGAATGCGGGTGGACCCGAACATCTTCGACGGAATTACAAGATTTCACCGATACAAATTCTACTTTGTGGCATATGATATGTGATTTTTAGAAAAATCTCTAGGGGTCCAATTTTGCCAAATTAGGTTCTTTAGGGAGAGGCAAGTGATTCTACAGCCATGATAAAAAATCTAGCTTGATTCCATATCCAGAAGGCAAACTTCTCATGGTTTTCAATTTGCCCTGAAATCTACGTCAGTAGTCCCCGTTGTCGCAGCGACTAGCATTGATTAATAGCCTGGGTAAGTGATGTAATTGATAGTGACATCATCTAAAGTGTCCACCGTAACTTTCTATGTGCCATTCCTGTCCTACCCAGCTCGTTTCGAAACACTGGTGGACCCAGACATCTTCGATGAAATTGCAAGATTTCACCGAAACAAATGCTACTTTGTGGCCTATGATGAGTAATTTTTACAAAAATTTCTAGAGGTCCACTTTTATAAAATTAGGTTCTATAGGGTGTGACAAGTGATTCTATAACTATGAAAAAATTTAGCTCGATTCCATATCCGGAAGGCAAAGTTCTCATGGTTTTTAATTTGCCCTGAAATCAACGTCGGCAGTACCCGGTGTCACGGCCACGAGCGTTCATTAATGGATAGGGTAAGTGATGTAATTGATAGTAATATCATCTAACCTATCGACCCTAACTTTCTATGTGTCATTCCTGTCCTACCCAGCTTGTTTCGGGTCACGGGTGGACCCAGACATCTTCGACGGAATTACAAGATTTCACCGAAACAAATGCTACTTTGTGTTCTATGATAAATGATTTTTAGAAAAATCTCTTGGGTTTCAATTTTGCCAATTTTGGTTCTCTAGGGTGAGGCAAGTGTTCTGCAGCCATGAAAAAAATCTAGCTCAATTCCTTATCCGAAAGGGAAAGTTCTTATGGTTTTCAATTTGTCCGAAAATCAACGTCGGCAGTCCCCAGTGTCGTGGCCACCACCGTTCATTAACGGCCTATGTAAGTGATGTAATTGATAGTGAAATCATCTAACATATCCACCCTAACTTTTTATGTGCCATTCCTGTCCTACCCAGCTCGTTTCGAAACATTCGGTGGACCTAGACATCTTCGATTGAATTGCAAGATTTCACCGAAACAAATGCTACTCTGTGGCCTACAATAAGTGATTTTTCGAAAACTCTCCAGGAGTCCACTTTTGCCAATTTAGGTTCTCTAGGGTGAGGCAAGTGTTTCTACAGTTGTGAAAAAAATCTAGCTCGATTCCATATCTGAAAGGCAAAGTTCTCATGGTTTTCAATTTGCCCTGAAATCTACGTCGGCAGTCCCCGGTGTCACGGCCACCAGCATTCATTAATATCTTGTGTAAGTGATGTAATTGATAGTGACATCATCTAAAGTGTTCACCCTAACTTTCTATGTGCCATTCCTATCCTACCCATCTCGTTTCAGAATGCGGGAGGACCCGAACATCTTCGACGGAATTACAAGATTTCACCGATACAAATGCTACTTTGTGGCAAATGATAAGTGATTTTTAGAAAAATCTCTAGGGGTCCACTTTTGCCAAATTAGGTTCTTTAGGGAGAGCCAAGTGATTCTACAGCCATGATAAAAAATCTAGCTCGATTCCATATCCATAAGGCAAACTTCTCATGGTTTTCAATTTGCCCTGAAATCTACGTCAGCAGTCCCCGATGTCGCAGCAACTAGCATTGATTACTAGCCTGGTAAGTGATGTAATTGATAGTGACATCATCTAAAGTGTCCACCGTAACTTCCTATGTGCCATTCCTGTCCTACCTAGCTCGTTTCGGAACACTGGTGGACCCAGACATCTTCGACGGAATTGCAAGATTTCACCGAAACAAGTGCTACTTTGTGGCCTATGATGAGTAATTTTTACAAAGATTTCTGGAGGTCCACTTTTATAAAATTAGGTTCTATAGGGTGTGGCAAGTGATTCTACAGCTATGAAAAAAATTTAGCTCGATTCCATATCCGGAAGGCAAAGTTCTCATGGTTTTCAATTTGCCCTGAAATCTACGTCGGCAATACCCGGTGTCATGGCCATGAGCGTTCATTAATGGATAGGGTAAGTGATGTAATTGATAGTAACATCATCTAACCTCTCGACCCTAACTTTCTCTATGTCATTCCTGTCCTACCCAGCTTGTTTCGGGTCACGGTTGGACCCAGACATCTTTGACGGAATTACAAGATTTCACCGAAACATATGCTACTTTGTGTTCTATGATAAATGATTTTTAGAAAAATATCTTGGGTTTCGCTTTTGCCAATTTTGGTTCTCTAGGGTGAGGCAAGTGATTCTGCAGCCATGAAAAAATCTAGCTCGATTCCTTATCCGAAAGGCAAAGTTCTTATGGTTTTAAATTTGCCCGAAAATCAACGTCGGCAGTCCCCAGTGTCGTGGCCACCACCGTTCATTAATGGCCTATATAAGTGATGTAATTGATAGTGACATCATATAACATATCCACCCTAACTTTTTATGTGCCATTCCTGTCCTACCCAGCTCATTTCGAAACATTCGGTGGACCTAGACATCATCGATTGAATTGCAAGATTTCACCGAAACAAATGCTACTCTGTGGCCTATAATAAGTGATTTTTTGAAAAATCTCTAGGAGTCCACTTTTGCCAATTCAGGTTCTCTAGGGTGGGGCAAGTGTTTCTACAGTTGTGAAAAAAATATAGCTCGATTCCATATCTGAAAGGCAAAGTTCCCATGGTTTTCAATTTGCCCTGAAATCTACATCGGCAGTCCCCGGTGTCATGGCCACCAGCGTTCATTAATATCTTGGGTAAGTGATGTAATTGATAGTGAAATCATCTAAAGTGTTCACCCTAACTTTCTATGTGCCATTCCTATCCTACCCATCTCGTTTAGGAATGCGGGTGGACCCGAACATCTTCGACGGAATTACAAGATTTCACCGATACAAATGCTACTTTGTGGCATATGATAAGTGATTTTTAGAAAAATCTCTAGGGGTCCACTTTTGCCAAATTAGGTTCTTTAGGGAGCGGAAGGTGATTCTACAGCCATGATAAAAAATCTAGCTCGATTCCATATCTAGAAGGCAAACTTCTCATGGTTTTCAATTTGCCCTGAAATCTACGTGAGCAGTCCCCGATGTCGCAGTGACTAGCATTGATTAATAGCCTGGGTAAGTGATGTAATTGATAGTGACATCATCTAAAGTGTCCACCGTAACTTTCTTGTGCCATTCCTGTCCTACCCAGCTCGTTTTGGAACACTGGTGGACCCAGACATCTTCAACGAAATTACAAGATTTCACCGAAACAAATGCTACTTTGTGGCCTATGATGAGTAATTTTTACAAAAATTTTTGGAGGTCCACTTTTATAAAATTAGGTTCTATAGGGTGTGGCAAGTGATTCTACAGCTATGAAAAAAATTTATCTCGATTCCATATCTGGAAGGCAAAGTTCTCATGGTTTTCAATTTGCCCTGAAATCAACGTCGGCAGTACCCGGTGTCATGGCCACGAGCGTTCATTAATGGATAGGTAAGTGATGTAATTGATAGTAACATCATCTACCCTATCGACCCTAACTTTCTATGTGCCATTCCTGTCTTACGCAGCTTGTTTCAGGACACGGGTGGGCCCAGACATCCTCGACGGAATTGCAAGATTTCACCGAAACAAATGCTACTTTGTGTTCTATGATAAATGATTTTTAGAAAAATCTCTTGGGTTCCAATTTTGCTAATTTTGGTTCTCTAGGGTGAGGCAAGTGATTCTGCAGCCATGAAAAAAATCTAGCTTGATTCCTTATCCGAAAGGCAAAGTTCTTATCATTTTCAATTTGCCCGAAAATCAACGTCGGCAGTCCCCAGTGTCGTGGCCACCACCATTCATTAATGGCCTATATAAGTGATGTAATTGATAGTGACATCATCTAACATATCCACCCTAACTTTTTATGTGCCATTCCTGTCCTACCCAGCTCGTTTTGAAACATTCGGTGGACCTAGACATCATCGATTGAATTGCAAGATTTCACCGAAACAAATGCTACTCTGTGGCCTACAATAAGTGATTTTTAGAAAAACCTCTAGGAGTCCACTTTTTCCAATTCAGGTTCTCTAGGGTGAGGCAAGTGTTTCTATAGTTGTGAAAAAAATCTAACTCGATTCCATATCTGAAAGGCAAAGTTCCCGTGGTTTTCAATTTGCCCTGAAATCTACGTCAGCAGTCCCTGGTGTCACGGCCACCAGCGTTCATTAATATCTTGGGTAAGTGATGTAATTGATAGTGAAATCATCTAAAGTGTTCACCCTAACTTTCTATGTGCCATTCCTATCCTACCCATCTCGTTTCGGAATGCGGGTGGACCCAAACATCTTTGACGGAATTACAAGATTTCACCGATACAAATGCTACTTTGTGGCATATGATAAGTGACTTTTAGAAAAATCTCTAGGGGTCCATTTTTGCCAAATTAGGTTCTTTAGGGAGAGGCAAGTGATTCTACAGCCATGATAAAAAATCTAGCTCGATTCCATATCCATAAGGCAAACATCTCATGGTTTTCAATTTGCCCTGAAATCTACATGAGTAGTCCCCGATGTCGCAGCGACTAGCATTGATTAATTGCCTGGGTAAGTGATGTAATTGATAGTGACATCATCTAAAGTGTCCACCGTAACTTTTTATGTGCCATTCCTGTCCTACCCAGCTCGTTTTGGAACACTGTGGACCCAGACATCTTCGACGAAATTGCAAGATTTCACCAAAACAAATGCTACTTTGTGGCCTATGATGAGTAATTTTTACAAAAATTTCTGGAGGTCCACTTTTATAAAATTAGGTTCTATAGGGTGTGGCAAGTGATTCTACAGCTATGAAAAAAATTTAGCTCGATTCCATATCCGGAAGGCAAAGTTCTCATGGTTTTCAATTTGCCCTGAAATCTACGTGGGCAGTACCCGGTGTCAAGGCCACGAGCGTTTATTAATGGATAGGGTAAGTGATGTAATTGATAGTTACATCATCTAACCTATCGACCCTAACTTTCTATGTGTCATTCCTGTCCTACCCAGCTTGTTTTGGGTCACGGGTGGACCCAGACATCTTCAACGGAATTACAAGATTTCACCGAAACAAATGCTACTTTGTGTTCTATGATAAATGATTTTTAGAAAAATCTCTTGGGTTTCACTTTTGCCAATTTTGGTTGTCTAGGGTGAGGCAAGTGATTCTGCATCCACGAAAAAAATCTAGCTCGATTCCTTATCCGAAAGGCAAAGTTCTTATGTTTTCAATTTGCCCGAAAATCAGCGTGGGTAGTCCCTAGTGTCGCGGCCACCAGCATTCATTAACGGCCTATATAAGTGATGTAATTGATAGTGACATCATCTAACATATCCACCCTAACTTTTTATGTGCCATTCCTGTCCTACAAAGCTCATTTTAGAACATGGGTGGACCCAGACATCTTCGATGGAATTGCAAGATTTCACCGAAACAAATGCTACTCTGTGGCCTACAATAAGTGATTTTTAGAAAAATTTCTAGGGGTCCACTTTTGCCAATTTAGGTTCTCTAGGGTGAGGCAAGTGATTCTACAGTTGTGAAAAAAATCTAGCTCGATTCCATATCCAAAAGGCAAAGTTCTCATGGTTTTCAATTTGCCCTGAAATCTACGTCGGCAGTCCCCGGTGTCGCGGCCACCAGCGTTCATTAATATCTTGGGTAAGTGATGTAATTGATAGTGACAGCATCTAAAGTGTTCACCCTAAATTTCTATGTGCCAGTCCTATCCTACCCATCACGTTTCAGAATACGGGTGGACCCGGTCATCTTCGACAGAATTACAAGATTTCACCGAAACAAATGCTACTTTGTGGCATATGATAAGTGATTTTTAGAAAAATCTCTAGGGTTCCACTTTTGCCAAATTTGGTTCCCTAGGGTGAGGAGAGTGATTCTATAGCCATGATAAAAAATCTAGATCGGTTCCATATCTAGAAGGCAAACTTCTTATGGTTTTTAATTTGTCCTGAAATCTACGTCGGCAGTCCCCAGTGTCACGGCCACTAGCATTGATTAAATCCCGAGGTAAGTGATGTAATTGATAGTGACATCATCTAAAGTGTCCACCGTAAGTTTCTATGTGCCATTCCTGTCCTACCCAGCTCGTTTCGGAACACTGGAGGACCCAGACATCTTCGATGGAATTGCAAGATTTCACCAAAACAAATGCTACTTTGTGGCCTATGATAAGTGATTTTTAGAAAAATCTCTGGGCATCCACTTTTGTTAAATTAGGTTCTTTAGGGAGAGGCAAGTGATTCTATAGCCATGATAAAAAATCTAGATCGATTCCATATCTAGAAGGCAAACTTCTCATGGTTTTCAATTTTCCCTGAAATCTACGTCAGCAGTCCCCGATGTCGCAGCGACTAGCATTAATTAATAGCCTGGGTAAGTGATGTAATTGATAGTGACATCATCTAAAGTGTCCACCATAACTTTCTATGTGCCATTCCTATCCCACCCAGCTCGTTTCGAAACACTGGTGGACCTAGACATCTTCGACGGAATTACAAGATTTCACCGAAACAAATGCTACTTTGTGACCTATGATGAGTAATTTTTAAGACAATTTCTAGGGGTCCACTTTTATAAAATTAGGTTCTATAGGGTGTGGCAAGTGATTCTACAGTTATGAAAAAAATTTAGCTCGATTCCATATCCGGAAGGCAAAGTTCGCATGGTTTTCAATTTGCCCTGAAATCTGCGTCGGTAGTACCCGGTGTCACGGCAACGAGCGTTCATTAATGGATAGGGTAAGTGATGTAATTGATACTAACATCATCTAACCTATCGACCCTAACTTTCTATGTGCCATTCCTATCCTACCCAGCTTGTTTCGGGACACAGGTGGACCCAGGCATCTTCGACGGAATTGCAAGATTTCACCGAAACAAATGCTACTTTGTGTTCTATGATAAATGATTTTTTGAAAAATCTATAGGGTTTAACTTTTGCCAATTTTGGTTCTCTAGGGTGAGGTAAGTGATTTTGCAGCCATGAAAAAATCTAGCTCAATTCCATATCCGGAAGGCAAAGTTTTTATGGTTTTCAATTTGCCCTAAAATCTGCGTTGGCAGTCCCCGGTGTCACGGCCATGAGTGTTCATTAATGGCCAGATGTAAGTGATGTAATTGATAGTGACATCATCTAACCTATCGACCCAAACTTTCTATGTGTCATTCCTGACCTACCTAGCTCGTTACGAAACACGAGTGGACCCAGACATCTTCGACAGAATTGCAAGATTTCACCGAAACAAAAGCTACTTTGTGTTCTATGATAAATGATTTTTAGAAAAATCTCTAAGATTTCAATTTTGCCAATTTTGGTTCTCTAGGGTGAGGCAAGTGATTCTACAGCAGTGAAAAAAAATCTTGCTCGATTCCTTTTCTGAAAGGCAAAGTTCTTATGGTTTTCAATTTGCCCGAAAATCAGCGTCGGCAGTCCCTGGTGTCGCGGCCACCAGCGTTCATTAACGGCCTGTATAAGTGATGTAATTGATAGTGACATCATCTAACATATCCACCCTAACTTTTCATGTGCCATTCCTATCTTACAAAGCACATTTTAGAACATGGGTGGACCCAGACATCTTCGATGGGATTGCAAGATTTCACCGAAACAAATGCTACTCTCTGGCCTACAATAAGTGATTTTTAGAAAAATTTCTAGGGGTCCACTTTTGCCAATTTAGGTTCTCTAGGGTGAGGCAAGTGATTCTATAGTTGTGAAAAAAATCTAGCTCGATTCCATATCTGGAAGGCAAAGTTCCCATGGTTTTCAATTTGCCCTGAAATCTACGTCGGCAGCCCCCGGTGTCGCGTCCACCAGTGTTCTTTAATATCTTGGGTAAGTGATGTAATTGATAGTTACAACATCTAAAGTGTTCACCCTAACTTTCTATGTGCCATTCCTATCCTACCCATCACGTTTCGGAATACGGGTGGACCCGGTCATCTTCGACGGAATTACAAGATTTCACCAAAACAAATGCTACTTTGTGGCTTATGATAAGTGATTTTTAGAAAAATCTCTAGGGTTCCACTTTTGCCAAACTAGATTCCCTAGGGTGAGGCAAGTGATTCTACAACCATGATAAAAAATCTAGATCGATTCCATATCTAGAAGGCAAACTTATGGTTTTTTAATTTGCCCTGAAATCTACGTCGGCAGTCCCCGGTGTCGCGGCCACTAGTATTGATTAAATCCTAGGGTAAGTGATGTAATTGATAGTGACATCATCTAAAGTGTCCATCGTAACTTTCTATGTGCCATTCCTGTCCTACCCAGCTCATTTCGGAACACTGGAGGACCCAGACATTTTCGACGGAATTGCAAGATTTCACCGAAACAAATGCTACTTTGTGGCCTATGATAAGTGATTTTTAGAAACATCTCTAGGGGTCCACTTTTGCCAAATTAGGTTCTTTAGGGAGAGGCAAGTGATTCTACAGCCACGATAAAAAATCTGGATCGATTCCATATCTAGAAGGCAAACTTCTCATGGTTTTCAATTTTCCCTGAAATCTACGTCCGCAGTCCCCGATGTCGCAGCGACTAGCATTAATTAATAGCCTGGGTAAGTGATGTAATTGATAGTGACATCATCTAAAGTGTCCACCATAACTTTCTATGTGCCATTCCTATCCCACCCAGCTCGTTTCAGAACACTGGTGGACCCAGACATCTTCGACGAAATTGCAAGATTTCACCAAAACAAATGCTACTTTGTGACCTATGATGAGTAATTTTTTAAAAAAATTTCAGGGGTCAACTTTTATAAAATTAGGTTCTATAGGGTGTGGCAAGTGATTCTACAGCTATGAAAAAAATTTAGCTCAATTCCATATCCGGAAGGAAAAGTTCTCATGGTTTTCAATTTGCCCTAAAATCTGCGTCGGCAGTACCCGGTGTCACGGCAACGAGCGTTCATTAATGGATAGGGTAAGTGATGTAATTGATAGTAACATCATCCAACCTATCGACCCTAACTTTCTATGTGCCATTCCTGCCCTACCCAGCTTGTTTCGGGACATGAAATCTACGTCGGTAGTCCTTGGTGTCGCGGCCACCAGCATTCATTAATATCTTGGGTAAGTGATGTAATTGATAGTGACAACATCTAAAGTGTTCACCCTAACTTTCTATGTGCCATTCCTATCCTACCCATCACGTTTCGGAATACGGGTGGACCCGATCATCTTCGACGGAATTACAAGATTTCACCGAAACAAATGCTACTTTGTGGCATATGATAAGTGATTTTTAGAAAAATCTCTAGGGTTCCACTTTTGCCAAATTAGGTTCCCTAGGGTCATGCAAGTGATTCTATAGCCATGATAAAAAATCTAGATTGATTCCATATCTAGAAGGCAAACTTCTCATGGTTTTTAATTTGCCCTGAAATCTACGTCGGCAGTCCCTAGTGTCGCGGCCACTAGCATTGATTAAATGCTGAGGTAAGTGATGTAATTGATAGTGACATCATCTAAAGTGTCCACTGTCAGGTGGACCAAGACACCTTCGACAGAATTGCCAGATTTCACCGAAACAAATGCTACTTTGTGGCCTATGATAAATGGTTTTTAGAAAAATCTCCTAGGGTCCACTTTTGCCAATATAGGTTATGTCGGGTGAGGCAAGTGATTCTACAGCCATGAAAAAAATCTAGCTTGATTCCATATTCGGAAGGCAAAGTTCTCATGGTTTAAATTTGCCCTAAAATCAGCGTCTACAGTCCTAGTGTCGCGGCCACTAGCATTCTTTAATGGCCTACGTAAGTGATGTAATTGATAGTGGCATCATCTAACCTATCCACCCTAACTTTTATGTGCCATTCCTGTCCTACCTGGCTCATTTGGGAACATTGGTTTACCCAGACGTCTTCGATAGAATTACAAGATTTCACCGAAACAAATGCTATATTGTGGCCTATGATAAGTGATTTTTAGAAAAATCTCTAGGGGTCCACTTTTGCCAATTCAATTTCTTTAGGGTGATGCATGTGATTCTATAGTCGAGAAAAAAATCAACCTCAATTCCATATCCGGAAGGCAAAGTTCACATGATTTTTCATTTACCTTGAAATCTGCGCCGGCAGTCCCCGGTGTCGTGGCCGCTAGCGTTCATTAAGAGCCTAGGTAAGTGATGTAATTGATAATGACATCATCTAAGGTGTTCACCGAACTCATTTCGAAACACGAGTGGACCTAGACATCTTCGATGGAATTACATGATTTCACCGAAATAAATGCTACTTTGTGGCCTATGATAAATGATTTCTAGAAAAATCTCTAGGGTTCCACTTTTGCTAATTTAGGTTCTCTAGGGTGAGGCAAGTGATTCTGTAGCCATGAAAACAAAATCTAGTTTGATTCCATATCTGGAAGGCAAAGTTCTCATGATCTTTACTTCGCCCTGAAATCTGTGTCGGCAGTCCTCGGTGTCGTGACCACTAGCATTCATTAATAGCCTAGGTAAGTGATGTAATTGATAGTGACATCATCTAAAGTGTCCACCCTAACTTTTTATGTGCCATTCCTATCCTACCCAGCTCATTTTGGAACATGGGTGGACACAGACGGCTTCGACGGAATTGCAAGATTTCACCGAAACAAATGCTACTTTGTGGCCTATTGTCACATCCCAAAAATTTTAGTTTTGGAATGTGACTAGAAAACACTAAAAACATAACAGAAGATTTTTACTATTTTCTAAAATATCCAACTTTACTTAATTTGTCCACAATTTAGATGTTGGAAAATGTGAGTTTCTAATTTTTTTGGAATTTAAATAAATGATTTGTTGCATTTCATGCCTTTGCATAGTGTCTTTGCATGAAAAATGAGTTTAAATGTTTTTAAACGCGCTTAGGGTTTGATTCAAATCAAATCTCTCAAGATCTTTGATCAAGTTTCCATAACCTCAGAACCATGATCAAATCCTTAGAAACCATTCACCTTGATCCTTGTTCCAAAAACCTTGGCGGGTCTTCAAGTTTCATCTTGTCAAAACCCTAACTAGCCCGGTCTTTCTTTCTCTCTTTTCTCCTCATTTTAGAGCTTCTAATTATTTCCGACCAAGTTTTCTCTAAAGCACTAAATCTATGCTTGATGGCCAATCATTGTATGTCATCACTCCCACACAATCCTACCATCATGTTCAAGTAAAATCACTCACATGTCACATACCCAAGTTAATCTCATTTCTCCCTCTTATCAACCCAATGGCAGCCCTAACATTGTTCTCTCTTTCTAATGGGCTTATCCTTTTCTCTCCTTTCCTCACCTTAGGCAACATCATCACGGACTCTTTTTCCTCTACATTTTCTCCTTTTGATCAAAGCCCATAACCCAAAAATATCACAAGCAGCCTGCCCCATAACTCTATCTTCACTTCGGGCCGAACCCGGTCCAAACCTTGCATTAACTCTCGCCATGGGTCAAAACCCAACCATCCTCCTCTCCTCTGTGATCCAAAATCAAGTCCAACCAGCCCTCTAACTCTTCCTCTCCCCTCTCCCACGTCACTCCTTGGAAGCTCCTCCATCATGCACAAAAATATCAACCAAGGCAAAGAATATCAAGTCATGACCCTTTGCCTTGCTACCCCTTCACCTCCCATCACTTCCCCTTCATATTTACCTCCCCCATCTCCCCCTCATGCCTCCCCCTTCATTTCCCACGTCAACCGTCCCTGTGGGGTATGGAGTCCCGAAGAGAAGATATAAAATAGTTTCCGCTACGCTTTGTAATAGTTGTAAGTTTTGATGTAACTATGTTTGATATATAATAAAGCATTGTTCTTGATATTCTCCATATTTGTCACTATATGTGTCGTGTGGACATCCTGGGCACACATATAGTTAGGGCTTGATATTCTTCGGAAAACCGGGTGTGACACCTATGATAAGTGATTTTTAGAAAAATCTCCTAGGGTCCACTTTTGCCAATTTAGGTTTTCTAGGGTGAGGCAAGTGATTGTATAGCCATGAAAAAAAATCTAGCTCGATTCCACATCCGAAAGGCAAAGTTCTTATGGTTTTAAATTTGCCCTGAAATCTGCGTCGGCAGTCCTCGGTGTCGCCGCCACTAGTGTTCATTAATAGCCTGGTGAAGTGATGTAATTGATAGTGACATCATCTAAAGTGTACACCAAAACTTCCTATGTGTCATTCCTGTCCCACCCAACTCATTTTGGAACACGGGTGGACCTAGACGTCTTCAACGAAATTGCAAGATTTCACCGAAACAAATGCTACTTTGTGGCATATGATAAATAATTTTTTAAAAAAATCTCTAGGGTTCTACTTTTGCTAATTTAGGTTCTCAAGGGTAAGGCAAGTTATTCTGCAGTCATGAAAAAAATCTAGCTCGATTCCAAAGTTATTATGGTTTTCAATTTGCCCTGAAATCAGCGTCGGCAGTCCCGGGTATCGCGGCCACCAGCGTTCATTAACGGCCTGAGTAAGTGATGTAATTGATAGTGACATCACCTATCCTATTCGCCCTAACTTTTATGTGCCATTCCTATACTACCCAGCACATTTCGGGAGATGGGTGGACTCAGACCTCTTCGACGAAATTGCAAGATTTCGCTAAAACAAATGCTACTCTGTGGCCTACAATAAGTGATACTTAGAAAAATCTTCAGGGGTCCACTTTTGCCAATTCAGGTTCTCTAGGGTGAGGAAAGTGAATATATGGTCGTGAAAAAAATCTAGCTTGATTCCATATCCAGAAGGCAAAGTTCTCATGGTTTTTAATTTACCCTGAAATCTGTGTCGGTAGTCCCCGGTGTCGCGGCCACCGGCGTTCATTAATTGCCTAGGTAAGTGATGTAATTGATAGTGAAATCATCTAACCTATCCATCCTAACTTTCTATGTGTCATTCCTGTCCTACCTTGCTCATTTCATACCACGGGTGGACCGAGACACCTTCGATAGAATTGCTAGATTTCACCAAAACAAATGCTACTTTGTGGCCTATGATAAATGATTTTTAGAAAAATCTCCTAGGGTCCACTTTTGCCAATTTAGGTTCTGTCAGGTGAGGCAAGTGATTCTACAGCTGTGAAAACAAAATCTAGCTCGATTCCATATCTGAAAGGCAAAGTTCTCACGGTTTAAATTTGCCCTAAAATCAGCGTCAGCAGTCCCTAGTGTCGCGGCCACCAGCATTCTTTAATGGCCTACGTAAGTGATGTAATTGATAGTGGCATCATCTAACCTGTCCACCATAACTTTTATTTGCCATTCCTATCCTACCGGCTCGTTTGGGAACATTGGTGGACCCTGACGTCTTCGACAGAATTGCAAGATTTCACCGAAACAAATGCTACAATGTGACCTATGATAAGTGATTTTTAGAAAAATCTCTCGGGGTCCACTTTTGCCAATTCAATTTCTTTAGGGTGATGCATGTGATTCTACATTCATGAAAAAAATCAACCTCAATTCCATATCTGGAAGGCAAAGTTCGCATGATTTTTCATTTACCTTGAAATCTACACCGGCAGTCCCCGGTGTCGTGGCCGCTAGCGTTCAATAAGAGCCTAGGTAAGTGATGTAATTGATAATGACATCATCTAAAGTGTCCACCCTAACTTTCTATGTGCCATTCCTGTCCTACCCAACTCATTTCGAAACACGAGTGGACCTAGACATCTTCGATGGAATTGCATGATTTTACCGAAATAAATGCTACTTTGTGGCCTATGATAAATGATTTTTAGAAAAATCTCTAGGATTTCACTTTTGCCAATTTTGCTTGTCTAGGGTGAGGCAAGTGATTCTGCAGTCGTTAAAAAAAATCTAGCTTGATTCCTTATCTGAAAGGCAAAGTTCTTATGGTTTTCAATTTGCCCGGAAATCAATGTCGGCAGTCCCTGGTGTCGCGGCCACCAGCGTTCATTAACAGCCTGTATAAGTGTTGTAATTGATAGTGACATCATCTAACATATCCACCCTAACTTTTCATGTGCCATTCCTGTCCTACAAAGCTCATTTTAGAACATGGGTGGACCCCGACATCTTCGATGGAATTGCAAGATTGCACCGAAACAGATGCTACTCTGTGGCCTACAATAAGTGATTTTTAGAAAAATCTCTAGGGGTCCACTTTTGCCAATTTTGGTCCTCTAGGGTGAGGCAAGTGATTCTATAGTCATGAAAAAAATCTAGCTCGATTCCATATTCAGAAGGTAGGGTTCTCATGGTTCTCAATTTGCCCTGAAATCTGCGTCGGCAGCCCCGGTGTCGCGGCCTTCAACGTTCATTAATATCCTAGGTAAGTGATGTAATTGATAGTGACATCATCTAAAGTGTTCAGCCTAGCTTTCTATGTGGCATTCCTATCCTACCCATCTCGTTTCGGAATGCGGGTGGACCCGAACATCTTCGACGGAATTACAAGATTTCACCAATACAAATGCTACTTTGTGGCATATGATAAGTGATTTTTAGAAAAATCTCTAGCGGTCCACTTTTGCCAAATTAGGTTCTTTAGGGAGAGGCAAGTGATTCTACAGCCATGATAAAAAATCTAGCTCGATTCCATATCCGGAAGGCAGTCTTCTCATGGTTTTCAATTTGCCCTGAAATCTACGTCAGCAGTCCCCAATGTCGCAGCGACTAGCATTGATTAATAGCATGGGTAAGTGATGTAATTGATAGTGACATCATCTAAAGTGTCCACCGTAACTTTCTATGTGCCATTCCTGTCCAACCCAGCTCGTTTCGGAACACTGGTGAAACCAGACATCTTCGACGGAATTGCAAGATTTCACTGAAACAAATGCTACTTTGTGTTCTATGATAAATGATTTTTAGAAAATGTCACACCCGATTTTCCAAAGAATACCAAGCGTTAACTATATGTGTGCCCAGGATGTCCACACGACACAGCGACAAATATGGAGAATATCAAGAACAATACTTTATTATATATCGAACATAGTTACATCAAAATTTACGACTATTACAAAGCGTAGCGGAAACTATTCTATATCTTCTCTTCGGGACTCCATACTCCACAGGGACGGTTGACTGGGGGAGCACTCGCCTTGGAACTCCAAAGAAAACTCTTCACTTGGTCCACCATCTAGTACCCATCCAGGATTTCTATTGGTCACAACGACAAGCGTCAGCTCACCATGCTCAACAAGTATACCATGAGATTATGCAAGGCTCAAGAAGGCTTGACTCGGTTGTACTGCGGTAAGCATTTTTAGTTGGTCATATTTTATTATTTATGCCTATGTTTCCAAGTTATGCTTAAGGCTCCCATGTGAATATAATTAGTTATTACCATAAAGATTAATCATATCCTGAACCATCCATAGAACCATCTATCTCAAAAAGGATCTAGGCCGCTCGTGACCGTGAGCACGGCTGATATATCAGTTTGATCAAACTCTGCAGAGTATGTACACTTTCACCTTGAGTCGTGAATACCCCTGTGCCTGAGGTGGCCAACCTCTTGACTCACTTCCAAGGTAAGTCGGCAGGGTTCACTACGAAGTCTTTCACTAATTACCCTAACAAGTTAGTAGCCGTGAGGTTTTAGCGTCTAGGCGAATGGAGCCCCCTTCAAGAGTGGCACACCATGACCGCAGCCCAGTACTCACCTTGATAGGCAAGAAGCCATTCTGCAACCTAGTCCCCCCTCTTGCGCCGAAAACTTTCGGTAACTACTAACAAGCTAGAGAAAACTAGCTATACGACTAAGATCGTGCCCATTTTGATTCTCAAGGCTGTACGGAAGTCCTGGGTTGCCGCTTTAAGATTCAGTCCTTACGGAGGGCAGACTAGAGCACCCAACAAGGCCCAATGCTCTAACTCCCTTTCTATCCATGTTGCTGAAAAGCACCATTTTATCCAATGATTTCATAAGTCATTAATTAGGATTAACATTATAATATTTGGTGACTGCAAGCTAAGCAAAACTACCCATATGCATGAACCCAAGGTAACAAGGAAGAGGGTACAAAAGTACTACGTAAAGGCCTTAGCATAATATTAGACACATGCATATGAAAGCGATTATAAGGTTATTAGGTAACAAGGGAACTCATGTTACACTTGCCTCAAATAGTGCTCAAACTTGTCCAACTCTCCTTCTGGATCATCCTTGTATAGCTTCATTAACGATAGCTACAACCATCACAAGCATCATAGACAAACCTAGAAGCATTACATCAATCATTATATATAAAACAAGATATAAAGTTTATTAAACAAGTAGGGCTTGTTCTAAGACTGCGACAGTGCAAAAACTAACCAAAACAGGAGCCAGGATTAAAAGATATGATAGTTGAAAGGTATAGATGGGAAGGATTGAATTCATATGAGAAGGTGGAGTTTGGACTTGAAGATACATATTCGGAACAAAAAGGGTTGGACATGTGTATAGGTTACTTGGGAACATATCATGATAAACCAGTACACTAAGGTGGATGATAGATCAAAGGGAAACACGATTATGGCGATTTGTGCATCGGTTGAGCGTACCCGGTGGCGGACAGCGGCGGGTAGCAGTGGCTGTGGCCATGAGAAGGTAGAGACGCATCGAACTCATTGGCATAGAACTTGGTAGGATCATGTGCAACTAGGAAACACACGGTCATGGTAGAGGGCTCAGCGAATCATGTAGTGGTTTAGCGGGGAACATGGCGAATGGCCGAGCTATCCAAAACATACACGTCGGCGGACAACGGTGGTTATGATGACTAATTGCATGGTTATAACAAAGACAAATGGTGATTTGTTGTATGGGGTTGCAAGGCACTGCATGGAACATATTGTGACAAAAGGACATGATGTTTTGACCATCGGTTAGGCGGGGAACAAGATTGCAAGGTGGCACTACGTGGCTGTTGACATGGCAGGAGCAGCGACATGGTGATGCTTATATCCTTAGTGTTGTGGTTCATATGACCAAGAAAACTTGCGGATATGTGTGCAAGTATATGATGCACATTGTGGTCGAAGGGCTTGACCACCGGAGCGGCGAAACATCGGGAACACGCATGCCAACCGGCATCAGCACGGCTGCGGGGCAGCAGGGACAGCGAGCACAAGATAGGAACATATATCTTTCATCTTTGGTCATATCACTATGAAAATTTTCAGAGGCATGTGCAACTATATAGATGATGGTATGGCCAAAGAATGCATCCTGGGGTTCACTGGATCAACGGGAACGTCGTTGCCAAACACAGGGTGTCTGCTGTTTGGACAGCAGGCATAGTAGGCACTTCGATCTCCATATCTCGGCCATCGGGGATTGCATAGCCGAACCAACTTGTGGGATCATGTGTAGGGATGTCATGAACATGTAGGTTCAAGGGCTCGATGATTTGGACAGTAGATTAGCGGGGAACGCCAAAACCACTCAGAGCTGCAATCTGACCAAACAGCAGGAACAGCGGGCGCGGTGATGACGATATCTCTAGTTCCTGAACTCCTATGGCAAAACCGTCTTACAGAGGCATGTTCAAGGATATTAGATACAATTTGACCAAAGGGTTTGATGATTGGAGTCACGAAATAGTGAGGAACGCCGATTCCGTCAGCAGCAGCAAAACTGGCCGCGGGGACAGCAACACATACATCGGGTAAACTTCGCCGGGGATCAACCATACATCATCTAAGGTACTTGATATGCAGAGGTGACCATGAAAACATGATGGGAGAGATGATGGAGTGTTCTCACCAAGGGGAAGGGTGTGGTGGATCAAGAAGATGCATCGACGACGGCCGGTGACGATGATGTAGTACAACGGGGCATCCTTCTCGCGTTGCGATTGATTGGGGCAGCCATGGGGGAGGAGGAGGAGCTGTAGGGGCGTCCCTCCCCTGTTCTTCACGTGATAAATGAAGGGGAGGCGTGAGGGGGAGATGGGGGAGGTAAATATGAAGGGGAAGTGATGGGAGGTGAAGGGGTAGCAAGGTTTCACCGAAACAAATGCGACTTTGTGGCCTATGATGAGTAATTTTTACAAAAATTTTTGGTGGTCCACTTTTATAAAATTATGTTCTATAGGGTGTGGCAAGTGATTCTACAGTTATGAAAAAAATTTAGCTCGATTCCATATCCGGAAGGCAAAGTTCTCATGGTTTTCAATTTGCCCTGAAATCTACGTCGGCAGTACCCAGTGTCACGGCCACGAGCGTTCATTAATGGATAGGGTAAGTGATGTAATTGATAGTAACATCATCTACCCTATCGACCCTAACACTCTATGTGCCATTCCTGTCCTACCCAGCTTGTTTCGGGACACGAGTGGACCAAGACATCTTTGACGGAATTGCAAGATTTCACCGAAACAAATGCTACTTTGTGTTCTATGATAAATGAGTTTTAGAAAAATCTCTTGGGTTTCACTTTTGCCAATTTTGGTTCTCTAGGGTGAGGCAAGTGATTCTGCAGCCATGAAAAAAATCTAGCTTGATTCCTTATCCGAAAGGCAAAGTTCTTATGGTTTTCAATTTGCCCGAAAATCAACATCGGCAGTCCCCAGTGTCGTGGCCACCACCGTTCATTAACGGCCTTTGTAAGTGATGTAATTGATAGTGACTTCATCTAACATATCCACCCTAACTTTTTATGTGCCATTCCTATCCTACCCAGCTCGTTTCGAAACATTCGGTGGACCTAGACATCTTCGATTGAATTGCAAGATTTCACCGAAACAAATGCTACTCTATGGCCTAAAATAAGTGATTTTTAGAAAAATCTCCAGGAGTTCACTTTTACCAATTCAGGTTCTCTAGGGTGAGGCAAGTGTTTCTATAGTTGTCAAAAAAAATCTAGCTCGATTCCATATCTGAAAGGCAAAGTTCTCATGGTTTTCAATTTGCCCTGAAATCTACGTCGGCAGTCCCCGATGTCGCGGCCACCAGCGTTCATTAATATCTTGGGTAAGTGATGTAAGATAGTGACATCATCTAAAGTGTTCACCCTAACTTTCTATGTGCCATTCCTATCCTACCCATCTCGTTTCGGAATGCGGGTGGACCCGAACATCTTCGACGGAATTACAAGATTTCACCGATACTAATGCTAATTTGTGGCATATGATAAGTGATTTTTAGAAAAATCTCTAGGGGTCCACTTTTGCCAAATTAGGTTCTTTAGGGAGAGGCAAGTGATTCTACAGCCATGATAAAAAATCTAGCTCGATTCAATATCCAGAAGGCAAACTTCTCATGGTTTTCAATTTGCCCTGAAATCTACGTCAGCAGTCCCCGATGTCGCAGCGACTAGCATTGATTAATAGCCTGGGTAAGTGATGTAATTTATAGTGACATCATCTAAAGTGTCCACCATAACTTTCTATGTGCCATTCCTGTCCAACCCAGCTCGTTTCAGAAAACTGGTGGACCCAGACATCTTCAACGGAATTGCAAGATTTCACCGAAACAAATGCTACTTTGTAGCCTATGATGAGTAATTTTTACAAAAATTTTTGGAGGTCTACTTTTATAAAATTAGGTTCTCAAGGGTGTGGCAAGTGATTCTATAGCTATGAGAAAAATTTGGCTCGATTCCATATTCGGAAGGCAAAGTTCTCATGGTTTTCAATTTGCCCTGAAATCTACGTCGGCAGTACCCGGTGTCACGGCCAGGAGCATTCATTAATGGATAGGGTAAGTGATGTAATTGATAGTAACATCATCTAACCTATCGACCCTAATTTTCTATGTGCCACTCCTGTCCTACCCAGCTTGTTTCGGGACACGAGTGGACCCAGACATCTTCGACGGAATTGCAAGATTTCACCGAAACAAATGCTACTTTGTGTTCTATGATAAATGATTTTTAGAAATGAGCTGGATTGGATAGGAATGGCACATAGAAAGTTACGATCGATAGGTTAGATGATGTTCCTATGAATTACATCACTTACCTAGGCTATTAATCAATGCTAGTCGTTGCGACATCGGGGACTGCTGACGTAGATTTCAGGGCAAATTGAAAACCATGAGAAGTTTGCCTTCTGGATATGGAATTGAGCTAGATTTTTTATCATGGCTGTAGAATCACTTGCCTCTCCCTAAAGAACCTAATTTGGCAAAAGTGGACCCCTAGAGATTTTTCTAAAAATCACTTATCATATGCCATAAAGTAGCATTTGTATCGGTGAAATCTTGTAATTCCGTCGAAGATGTCTGGGTCCACCCGTGTCCTGAAACAAGCTGGGTAGGACAGGAATGGCACATAGAAAGTTAGGGTCAATAGGTTAGATGATGTTACTATCAATTACATCACTTAACCTATCCATTAATGAACGCTCGTAGCCGTGACACCGGGTACTGCCGACGTAGATTTCAGGGCAAATTGAAAACCATGAGAACTTTGCCTTCCGGATATGGAATCGAGCTAAATTTTTTTCATAGCTATAGAATCACTTGCCACACTGTTGGGCATTCTTAACGTCATTACCAAAAGTAGACTTAGTTTTCTAATTCTAATAACGGCGCCAAAAATGCCAAACCTATCCCTCATGCCACTTATGCCAAGTTGTCATCCCCAGCATGACATGAGAGACGCGGTATTGAAATATGCAACTGCTCTTCTAAATAAATAATAAATAAGATCTGCAAGCGCACAGATTAATACCGATGTAGCATTTTAACCGAGAAGTATTCCAGGTATCGTTATTTATATTTTTACCACTGGGAAGGGATTACTAACATCAATGTTGATTATGGAATGGAATATAGGAATGAGTATCAATCATTGCATGTATAAGTGAGAGCATTCATCTATCTCTTGCATACAGGGGTAAGTGTCTCATAAAATATAGATAAAGTATGAATGGTGACAAAGATAATTAATCTGATCAGCTAGCCACATATAATAATGATAAGCACCTCAACAGATATTCTAGCAAGTCATTAGCATGGTATTAGGACGAACTACAAGGATATTTCCTAAGTTATTCTTAACTATAAAGTCTAGCATATCATAGTTAGTGCAAGTACACTTGGCAATCATTGCGAGAAAGGACTACGCCCATGCATAGTGATATTATCAAGGAAGATGAGAAACATAGCAATCACTCCCCCGTAATAATGTTGCTCTGCCTGCCTTACACACGGGAGGGGGACTATATAAGATCCAACGAAGCTATCACCATCGCGGATCACCCCACGATCTGGCATATAAGGTGCAATCGCAGATAAATATGGTCTAAGCACCACGCCTACACAATATTTATCATTTACCCATGGATCCGATGGGTAAACGCTATACGATCCTAAACATGTATATAATTCCAATCTAACTAAGCCAAGCGTATAACTACGATAAACTAAGAACAATATAATCGCAAACATAAACAAGTAGAGCATAGTCATAATCAATATATTGAAATAGAACAAAGTTGTATTCATAATATTGAAGAACAAAGATGAACAATGAAGAACAGTAGAGGAATTACCAAGAATCCTCTTGACAGATCCGGAAACCAATCGAAGATTGACTCCTTCTAGTTCTAATCCTATGTAGCTATGCTATACTAGAGATCTAGTTGATGTGGTGGCTCTAGGGCTTGATCAGAGACTCTCCTCCTGAGATTAGGGTTTGAGGAATTGAGAATGAGGGAGTGCCTCCTCCAGGGGCCAGGGGTCCTACTTATATAGCCCCCTCAAGTGAACGTGGGCTGTCGGATCAAACCGACATTAATCGCACGGTTTTCCTTGATCCCTTAGGTCGGTGGAGCATAATCCGTGAGACGGAGCCTGATTGGCTCTCAGGACAGGGTGGGCGCCCTAGGGAGCAGGGCGGGCGCCCTGCCTCCGGGCCCGTTCGGCCTCCCGTTCGATCTCATGGCTTCTGGAGTCTTCTAGATGATAGAAAATCGGTGAACACGTTATTATCTCTATGTAAACCCGACGTGTGGGCCTTTTCTCCGTATTTTCTGATAACCCCCTGCAGAAACAGACAAACACCAAAACTCGTGGAATTCTGTCAGATAAAACCCTAAGTCTAGGTGTTGGTTGCATTTGGATCCTTTTCTTTATTTATTTGATAACTATATTTGGTACTTAAGGACCATCAACAAACTCCCCCAAGCTTACCTCTTGCTCGTCCCTGAGCAAGGATAGACTCATTATGGATCAGAAGTTGCTGCAACGCCTTTGAACGTTGACGGTACATATGCTTTCAAATAAGGTCTCATCCCTGAGTTAGAGTAAACTGTCAAGACTTAAAAATTACTCATTTTACCTTTCACCATGGGGCTTGCAACCGTCACCTGCATCTTGAGTGGTTAAAAGATAGAACGGTCTAGTCAAACGCCATGTCTCTTATTCTTGATCAGCTATAGCTCTGGAGTTTTTTTTTCAAATAAAACTCAGAGATTCCTTGTATGACTTTCTCGGGTCTCTCTTTTGTGGTATTTCTGGATCCTTACCAAGGCAGTAATGGTATATGCCTTCTCTCTCAAAGTATGTGGTATCTATGGTATAAGGCGTAGTGACATTGCCTTCTCTCTCACCCTACTCTAATAAGGCTTTGATATCTGGAGCTCATAGGTGGGAGATACAGTATACATACTCATAGAACATTTATTGCATAGTCAAACCATGGATCCAGAGAAACAAGTCAATAAGTCAAATCAAGATGTGCATGTGTGGTGAATGAGTGGTGTATGGTGATGATGGTGATAACAAAAGTCTAATGCTCTTTTTGAGGGAATACATACCTTTCTTGCTTTTTAAAACTTTTGAGGGGAATGAGATGCTCTATTTTTTTTTCTTTTTTTTCTCTCAGGTGGGTATCTTGTACCCCTAATTCTACTGTTGGACACTTGTCCATTTTTACCTCTCGTCTCACTTTTTCTTTCTTCGAGGTTCCGAGCACTTGCTCCTTTTTATTTCCTCGTATTTATATTTTTTTAGAGCAATCTCCCTCTTTTGAAAATATAGCAAGTGGTAGTAGAAATGACTTGAGCATTAACTTCACAGGGAATAACAGGAATGGGATAATGTTTTTGGCTATTCTCTCCCGGGTCAGGAGTAGAATAATTTTGGGTGAATCTGGAGATGGAAATGAGTGGATATATGTGGATGCGTACTTCCAGAGTAGAAGCAGCATGTATGAGTGAACGTGCAAGTGAATCTTGATTTTAACCACATGACAAGTTCCTAAGGGTCTACACAGCTTGACCACACTCAATGCCCATAAGCAGTAAGTAGTAATAGTGCGGCTCTTATTCTAACAAGCATGTATATATGGCTGTGGTAGGAATTTAAACTCTCATCATACAGGAACTCATCATGCAACATTTTAAAGATTTTTAAAGATAAAATTCTCCAGAATTCTAGCATCTCTAGGAACAGATAAACAGCAGCTCAACCTTCCCATATCATATCTGCTAACAACTTAGACTTCAGATCAAGTTCTCTTCCCACTAGTTCAGGTTTAGAGCCAGTTTTAAATTATAACAGTTATGTCTAAACTAGAGAGAGAACAAATTTGAAAATTAGGCAGAGCAACTATTCATTATATCCATGCTAGAGTTTTATTTTCAAGATTCAGTTTAGCATAGCTACTTTATTTATTTATTAAACTAAGCAAATATATATAAACACAAAATATTTATTTGAGTTTTCATGATTATGCATCTTTTTATTTTAATAAAGCATAGGTATAAATGTAGATAAAAATACTTATCGGGATAAATGAGGGTGCTCTCCCCCAAGCTGGATCTTGACATAATTTCTTCTGATGTAGCTAGCAGGTGCAGAGGCGTATTTGAATGTCGGCAGCACCCTGACAGCGATTAGGATGTCCTCCATCTGCTAGTCTTCCTGAATTCTGTGGAGCTCAAATAGACAACAAAGCTTCGTGGAACTTGATTAAGCGTTAGCATAAATATCTAGCCTTTATCATGTTTGAGCTTCCTTGATAAATGTCACTCTCTATTTTTATTTTCATTTTTATAGAATAGAAAAAATATATTATTATTATTATATTTTTTATGCCACCACAGTGAATGTACTTATGGGTTTTATGCCACTCGCATACTCACATGGGGCTTACTGTTTTCAACATTTTTTTAGACAGAATGAACATGATTAACTGAGCAATAATTAAAGGGAAAATGATAACTACCAAGTTTACCTCTTGGCACGGTGTTCGGTGTTTTTAAGTCCTCCGAACAGGACTTCTTTTCTTCTTAGTTGTCCTGGGATTTGGGTGGCGTAGACGGTGGTTCCGGCAGCGCCTCCTCTTCTTGTGTAACTGTCTTCACTTTCCATACCCGATTTGGTGCTTCGGTCTCCTGTTGTGTATCCTCGGGCCTTATGACCTCTCCTTCATAGTCTGTCCATACGTCCTTGATGATTTGCCTCCTTTGGTTACGGTTACGTCGCCTTCTTCTTGTCCTGACCTGCTTAGAATCTTCAACTATATAGTTAGGGTCATTAAAGTAGCGGCATACCTTCTCAGAGGGGAAATGCATATGGACTTCTCCGGTTCCAATGTAGATGATTGCTTTGACGGTGCCTAGGAACGGTCTTCCTAGGATGATGGGTGGCTCGTACTCATCGTCTCCCATGTCAATGACCTGAAAGTCTGTATGGACAAAATGATCGTTAATTTTAACAGGGACATCGGTTACTATACCTTCGACCTTTCGGGATGTCTGATCTGCCATCTGGAGCTGAGTGTATGTTGGTTTTAAGGGCATGGTTCCGTACAAGAGCTGATAGGTGACTGTGGCCATTATGTTGACGCCTGATCCAGTGTCGTAGAGCGCCTTCTGAAAGGAGTATCCATTGATTGAGCACTCAATGCTTGGCATACCTGGGTCATCCTTCTTGATTAGGAACGGCGACTTGGGTCGTCGGTCTTGACCTCCTTGAACTGCAGTGACCATCTTAGCTGATTCGGTCCATCCTTGGTTGTTCTTGTTCTGCTTGATCCTCCTGTTGGTCCTCTTCCTTGATTCATGTTGGGGTTGCTCTGGGATTTGTGTAATCTTGTTCTTGAAGGAAAACGTCTCCTTCCTCCCCTTGATGTTGAAGTTGATCTTCGCAGCGCCGGCGTAGATGACAGCTCCCGAGGTGTTCAGGAATGGCCTTCTCAGAATAACTGGTGACCTCTCATCGGACCCGGTCTCTATCATCACGAAGTCAGCTGGAGCATACGAGGTACCAACTCGAACACACATGTTCTTTAATATTCCTTTAGGAAAGCTTAGTGTCCGATCTGCAAGCTGCAAACACATAGTTGTTTCTGATAAAGGATATGTAAAGAATTTTTCATAGAGTACCCTGGGCATAATGTTGACGCTGGAGCCAAAGTCGCAGAGTGCTTCTGGGAAGTCCACCATGCCGATGGAGATCGGGATGACGGGGCATCCTGGATCGCCTCTCTTGACTGGCAGAAGGTCATTATGTACTCCGACAGCGGGATTACTCCAATAGTTACCTGCATCAAACATGTCTACAAGATTTGCAGATTCTAATCCTTCCGGTTGTGATGGTATACCGGGGTTAGTAGCAGGAACAGCAGCAGCTATTTGATTTAACTGAGATTCAATCATTTTATTAAAGCTAATTTGGTTTTTGATGGCAGTAGAGAAATTATCCATTCTATTATTTATGTTTTCTAGAATTTTATCATTGGATGCCAATTTCTTAGACAAGTTATCCATTAGCTTTCCTTGATTAGACACTAACTCTCTCAGGGGTGGAAAATTATTATTGTTGTTGTAAGAGTTATTACCTTGATAATTACCTGAGTAGTTACCTGAGTAGTTAGGCCTCTGTTGATTCCAACCTTGATTTTGTTGAGGACGGTTGTAGTTGTTGTTGTTGTTGATGTACCTTGCATCCTCAAGTATCTCAGGGCAGTGATTGCCTGAGTGTCCAGTATCTCCACATTCCTCACTAGTCATGTGAGTCGTAGACGTTCATGACTTCTCTTTTGTCTCTAGCTTTGTCATCGAGCTTTTTCATGAGTAGGTTTAACTTTGCAAACAGCATGTCTACCTCCTTGAGCTGGTGCATACCTCCACCCTTCTTGCGTGTTTGAGTCCTCTCTTCGTTCCAACCTTGGTTGGACACCATCTTCTCCACAAGGGTTGTAGCTTGTGGTATGGTGAGTGATAGAAATGCGCCTCCAGCTGCAGCATCCATGGTCTCACGAGCACTAGTGATGAGCCCATGATAGAAAGTCTGCATAAGTAGCCAGCTCTCCATTCCATGATGGGGACATTCTAGGATGTAATCTTGAAAACGCTCCCATGCTTCTGGAACGGATTCATCATGTTGTTGCTAAAAACTTGTAATCTTCCCACGGAGAGCATTGGTCTTGCCCATGGGAAAGAACTTAGCCAGAAAGTTTGTAGAGCAGAGTGCCCACGTAGTGTTCTTATCCTTCGTCGCGTAGAACCACTGCTTCGCTCTCCCCAATAGTGAGAATGGGAAAAGGCGAAGTAGTATGGCGTCTCTGGGAACATCTAATAAAGTGAATGTGTTGCAAATCTCTAGGAAGTGTTGGAGATGAGCACTTGCATCTTCGTGCGGCTTCCCACAAAACTGGTTGGCTTGTACCATGTTGATGAGCCCTGGCTTGAGCTCAAAGTTCTTGTCGATGGCCGCGGCAGGTCCAGTGCGGATGTTGTCCATAGTGGGAGCTGAGAACTCGCGGATCATCTTGTTCGCCATGGCTGCGAACTCTGTTGACAAATTCCGGATGAAACTTTGGTGGTCTTCTGAATTGGATGAAGTGTTGCGTCGAAGTGTTGACTTCTTGAGCTTGGCTCTTGCCCCTCTGATTAATGCTTCGGGGTTGTCAACAAAATTTTTTAGAAGATGTCCTTTATTCATACATCACCCTGCAAAACAATAAGAATGGAAAAATACAGGGGTAAATCTGTATGAGAGAATTGATGATCTCAATCACTTAATGATGCGAATGATGACTCAAATTCCGTATTCATTCCTTGTTAGTGAATCAACCTTCCCCGGCAACGGCGCCAAAAATGCTTGTTGGGCATTCTTAACGTCATTACCAAAAGTAGACTTAGTTTTCTAATTCTGATAACGGCGCCAAAAATGCCGAACCTATCCCTCATGCCACTTAAGCCAAGTTGTCATCCCCAGCATGACATGAGAGACGCGGTATTGAAATATGCAACTGCTCTTCTAAATAAATAATAAATAAGATCTGTAAGCGCACAGATTAATACCGATGTAGCATTTTAACCGGGAAGTATTCCAGGTATCGTTATTTATATTTTTACCACTGGGAAGGGATTACTAACATCAATGTTGATTATGGAATGGAATATAGGAATGAGTATCAATCATTGCATGTATAAGTGAGAGCATTCATCTATCTCTTGCATACAGGGGTAAGTGTCACATAAAATATAGATAAAGTATGAATGGTGACAAAGATAATTAATCTGATCAGCTAGCCACATATAATAATGATAAGCACCTCAACAGATATTCTAGCAAGTCATTAGCATGGTATTAGGACGAACTACAAGGATATTTCCTAAGTTATTCTTAACTATAAAGTCTAGCATATCATAGTTAGTGCAAGTACACTTGGCAATCATTGCGAGAAAGGACTACGCCCATGCATAGTGACATTATCAAGGAAGATGAGAAACATAGCAATCACTCCCCTGTAATAATGTTGCTCTGCCTGCCTTACACACGGGAGGGGGACTATATAAGAACCAACGAAGCTGTCACCATCGCGGACCACCCCATGATCCGGCATATAAGGTGCAATCGCAGATAAATATGGTCTAAGCACCACGCCTACACAATATTTATCATTTACCCATGGATCCGATGGGTAAACGCTATACGATCCTAAACATGTATATAATTCCAATCTAACTAAGCCAAGCGTATAACTACGATAAACTAAGAACAATATAATCGCAAACATAAACAAGTAGAGCATAGTCATAATCAATATATTGAAATAGAACAAAGTTGTATTCATAATATTGAAGAACAAAGATGAACAATGAAGAACAGTAGAGGAATTACCAAGAATCCTCTTGACAGATCCGGAAACCAATCGAAGATTGACTCCTTCTAGTTCTAATCCTATGTAGCTATGCTATACTAGAGATCTAGTTGATGTGGTGGCTCTAGGGCTTGATCAGAGACTCTCCTCCTGAGATTAGGGTTTGAGGAATTGAGAATGAGGGAGTGCCTCCTCCAGGGGCCAGGGGTCCTGCTTATATAGCCCCCTCAAGTGAACATGGGCCGTCGGATCAAACCGACATTAATCGCACGGTTTTCCTTGATCCCTTAGGTCGGTGGAGCATAATCCGCGAGACGGAGCCTGATTGGCTCTCAGGCCAGGGCGGGCGCCCTAGGGAGCAGGGCGGGCGCCCTGCCTCCGGGCCCGTTCGGCCTCCCGTTCGATCTCGTGGCTTCTGGAGTCTTCTAGATGATAGAAAATCGGTGAACACGTTATTGTCTCTATGTAAACCCGACGTGTGGGCCTTTCCTCCGTATTTTCTGATAACCCCCTGCAGAAACAGACAAACACCAAAACTCGTGGAATTCTGTCAGATAAAACCCTAAGTCTAGGTGTTGGTTGCATTTGGATCCTTTTCTTTATTTATTTGATAACTATATTTGGTACTTAAGGACCGTCAACACACACTCTATAGAACCTAATTTTATAAAAGTGGACCTCCAGAAATTTTTGTAAAAATTACTCATCATAGGCCACAAAGTAGCATTTGTTTCGGTGAAATCTTGCAATTCCGTCGAAGATGTCTGGGTCCACCAGTGTTCCGAAACGAGCTGGGTAGGACAGGAATGGCACATAGAAAATTACGGTGGACACTTTAGATGATGTCACTATCAATTACATCACTTACTTAGGCTATTAATCAGTGCTAGTCGCTGCGACATCGGGGACTGCTGACGTAGATTTCAAGGCAAATTGAAAACCTTGAGAAGTTTGCCTTCTGGATATGGAATCAAGCTAGATTTTTTATCATGGCTGTAGAATCACTTGCCTCTCCCTAAAGAACCTAATTTGTAAAAAGTGGACCCCTAGAGATTTTTCTAAAAATCATTTATCATATGCCATAAAGTAGCATTTGTTTTGGTGAAATCTTGTAATTCCGTCGAAGATGTCTGGGTCCACCCGTGTCCCGAAATAAGCTGGGTAGGACAGGAATGGCACATAGAAAGTTAGGGTCGATAGGTTAGATGATGTTACTATCAATTACACCACTTACCCTATCCATTAATGAACGCTCGTTGCCGTGACACCGGGTACTGCTGACATAGATTTCAGGGCAAATTGAAAACCATGAGAACTTTGCCTTCCGGATATGGAATCGAGCTAACTTTTTTTCATAGCTGTAGAATCACTTGCCACACCCTATAGAACCTAATTTTATAAAAGTGGACCCCTAGAAATTTTTGTAAAAATTACTCATCATAGGCCACAAAGTAGCATTTGTTTCGGTGAAATCTTGCAATTCCGTCGAAGATGTCTGGGTCCACCAATGTTCCGAAACGAGCTGGGTAGGACAGGAATGGCACATAGGAAGTTACAGTGGACACTTCAGATGATGTCACTATCAATTACATCACTTTCCCCGGCATTTAATCAATGCTAGTGGCCGCGACACCGGGGACTGCCGACGTAGATTTTAGGGCAAATTAAAAACCTTGAGAAGTTTGCCTTCTGGATATGGAATCGATCTAGATTTTTTATCATGGCTGTAGAATCACTTGCCTCGCCCTAGGTAACCTAATTTGGCAAAATTGGGCCCCTAGAGATTTTTCTAAAAATCACTTATCATATGCCACAAAGTAGCATTTGTATCGGTGAAATCTTGTAATTCCGTCGAAGATTTTCGGGTCCACCCGCATTCCGAAACGAGATGGGTAGGATAGGAATGGCATATAGAAAGATAGGGTGAACACTTTAGATGATGTCACTATCAATTACATCACTTACCCAAGATATTAATGAACGCTGGTGGCCGCGACACCGAGGACTGCCGATATAGATTTCAGGGCAAATTGAAAACCATGAGAACTTTGCCTTTCAGATATGGAATGGAGCTAGATTTTTTTCACAACTATAGAAACACTTGCCTCACCCTAGAGAACCTGAATCGGCAAAAGTGGACTCCTGGAGATTTTTCTAAAAATCACTTATTGTAGGCCACCGAGTAGCATTTGTTTCGGTGAAATCTTGCAATTCAATCGAAGATGTCTAGGTCCACCGAATGTTTCGAAACGAGCTGGGTAGGACAGGAATGGCACATAAAAAGTTAGGGTGGATATGTTAGATGATGTCACTATGAATTACATCACTTACATATGCCGTTAATGAACAGTGGTGGCCACGACACTAGGGACTCCCAACGGTGCTTTTCAAGCAAATTGAAAACCATAAGAACTTTGCCTTTCGGATAAGGAATCAAGCTAGATTTTTTTCATGGCTGCAGAATCACTTGCCTCACCCTAGAGAACCAAAATTGGCAAAATTGAAACCCAAGATATTTTTCTAAAACTCATTTATCATAGAACACAAAGTAGCATTTGTTTCGCTGAAATCTTGTAATTCCATCGAAGATGTCGGGGTCTACCCGTGACCCGAAACAAGCTGGGTAGGACAGGAATGACACATAGAAAGTTAGGGTTGATAGGTTAGATGATGTTACTATCAATTACATCACTTACCCTATCCATTAATGAACGCTCGTGGCCGTGACACCGGGTACTGCCGACGTAGATTCAGGGCAAATTGAAAACCATGAGAACTTTGCCTTCCGGATATGGAATCGACCTAAATTTTTTTCATAGCTGTAGAATCACTTGCCACACCCTATAGAACCTAATTTTATAAAAGTGGACCTCTGGAAATTTTTGTAAAAATTACTCATCATAGGCCACAAAGTAGCATTTGTTTTGGTGAAATCTTGCAATTCCGTCGAAGATGTCTGGGTCCACCAATGTTCCGAAACGAGCTGGGTAGGACAGGAAAGGCACATAGAAAGTTACCATGGATACTTTAGATGATGTCACTATCAATTACATCACTTACCCAGGCTATCAATCAATGCTAGTCGTTGCGACATCGGGGACTGCTGACGTAGATTTCAGGGCAAATTGAAAACCATGAGAAGTTTGCCTTCTGGATATGGAATCGGGCTAGATTTTTTATCATGGCTGTAGAATCACTTGCCTCTCCCTAAAGAACCTAATTTGGCAAAAGTGGACCCCTAGAGATTTTTCTAAAAATCACTTATCATATGCCACAAAGTAGTATTTGTATCGGTGAAATCTTGTAATTCCATCGAAGATGTTCTGGTCCACCCACATTCCGAAACGAGATGGGTAGGATAGGAATGCCACATAGAAAGCTAGGGTGAACACTTTAGATGATGTCACTATCAATTACATCACTTACCCAGGTATTAATGAACGTTGAAGGCCACGACACTGGGGCTGCCAACGCAGATTTCAGGGCAAATTGAGAACCATGAGAACTTTGCCTTCTGGATATGGAATAACTTGCCTCACGCTAGAGGACCAAAATTGGCAAAAGAGGACACCAGGAGAGTTTTCAAAAAATCACTTATTGTAGGCCACAGAGTAGCATTTGTTTCAGTGAAATCTTGCAATTCCATCGAAGATGTCTGGGTCCACCCATGTTCCAAAACGAGCTAGGTAGGACAGGAATGGCACATAAAAAGTTAGGGTGGATATGTTAGATGATATCACTATCAATTACATTACTTACATAGGCTGTTAATGAACGCTAGTGGCCGTGACACTAGGGACTACTGACGCTGATTTCTGGGCAAATTGAAAACCATAAGAACTTTGCCTTCTAGATATGGAATCGAGCTAGATTTTTTTCATAACTGAAGAATCACTTGCCCCAACCTAGGGAGCCTAAATTGGCAAAAGTGCTACCCTAGGGTTTTTTTTCTAAAAATCACTTATTATAGGCCACAGAGTAGCATTTGTTTCGGTGAAATCTTGTAATTCCATCGAAGATGTCTAGGTCCACCCATGTTCCAAAATGAGCTAGGTAGATTAGGAATGGCACATAAAAAGTAAGGGTGGATATGTTAGATGATGTCACTATCAATTTCATCACTTATACAGGCCATTAATGAACACTAGTGGCTGTGACACCGGGGACTGCCGACGCTGATTTCCAGGCAAATTGAAATCCACAAGAACTTTGCCTTTCGGATAAGGAATCGAGCTAGATTTTTTTCACAGTTGCAGAATCACTTGCCTCACCCTAGAGAACCAAAATTAGCAAAAGTGAAACCCTAGAGATTTTTCTAAAAATCTTTTATCATAGAACCCAAAGTAGCATTTGTTTCAGTGAAATCTTGCAATTCCGTCGAAGATGTCTGGGTCCACCCATGTTTCGAAATGAGCTGGGTAGGACAGGAATGGCACATAGAAAGTTAGGGTCGATAGGTTAGATGATGTCACTATCAATTACATCACTTACCTACGCTATTAATAAATGCTAGTGGCTGCGACACTGGAGACTACCGACGCAGATTTCAGGGCAAATTGAAAACCGTGAGAACTTTGCCTGCCGGATATGGAATCGAGCTAGATTTTTTTCATGGCTGTAGAATCACTTACCTCACCCTATAGAACCTAATTTTGTAAAAGTGGACCCCTATAAATTGTTCTAAAAATTACTTATCATAGGCTACATAGTAGCATTTGTTTCGGTGAAATCTTGCATTTTCATCAAAGATGTCTGGGTCCACCAGTGTTTCGAAATGAGCTGGGTAGGATAGGAATAGCACATAGAAAGTTAAGGTGGACACTTTAGACGATGTCACTATTGATTACATCACATACCCATGCTATTAGTGAATGCTAGTGGCTGCGACACCAGGGACTGTCGATGTAGATTTCAGGGCAAATTAAAAACATGAGAAGTTTGCCTTCCGGATATGGAATCGAGCTAGATTTTTTATCATGGCTGTAGAATCACTTGCCTCACCCTAGAGAACCTAATTTTACAAAAGTATACCTCTAGAGATTTTTCTAAAAATCTATTATCATATGCCACAAAGTAGCATTTATTTTAGTGAAATCTTGCAATTCCGTCGAAGATGTCTGGGTCCATCCGTATTCCAAAACGAGGTGGGTAGGATAGGAATGCCACATAGAAAGTTAGGGTGAACACTTTAGATGATGTCACTATCAATTACATCACTTACCTAGGATATTAATGAACGCTGGAGGCTGCGACATAGGGGACTGCCGACGTAGATTTTAGGGCAAATTGAAAACCATGAGAACTTTGCCTTACGGATATGGAATCGAGCTGGATTTTTAATCATGGCTTTAGAATAACTTGACTCTCCCAAGATAACCTAATTTGGCAATAGTGGACCCCTGGAGATTTGTCTAAAAATGACTTATCATACGCCACGAAGTTGCATTTGTTTCGGTGAAATCTTGCAATTTCGTCGAAGCTGTCTTGGTCCACCCATGTTCCGAAATGAGCTGGGTAGGACAGGAATGGCACATAAAAAGTTAGGTTGGATAGGTTAGATGATGTCACTATCAATTACATCACTTACACAGGCCATTAATTTATGCTGGTGGCCGCGACACCGGGGACTCCTGACGCTGATTTTGGGGCAAAATGAAAACAATGAGAACTTTGCCTTCCAGATATGGAATTGAGGTAGATTTTTTCATGGCTATAGAATCACTTGCCTCACCCTAGAGAACCTAAATTAGCAAAAGTGGACCCCAAAATTTTTTTCTAAAAATCACTTATCATAGGCCATAAAGTAGCATTTGTTTCGGTGAAATCCTGCAATTCCGTCAAAGATGTCTAGGTCCACCCATGTTCTGAAATGAGCTGGGTAGGACAGGAATGGCACAGGAAAAGTTAGGGTAGGTATGTTAGATAATGTCACTATCAATTAAATCACTTACATAGGCCGTTAATGAATGCTGGTGGCCATGACACTGGGGACTGCCGACGCTGATTTCCGAGCAAATTGAAAACCATAAGAACTTTGCCTTCTGGATAAGGAATCGAGTTTGTTTTTTTTCATGTCTATAGAATCACTTGCCTCACCCTAGAGAATCAAAATTGGCAAAAGTGAATCCCTAGAGATTTTTCTAAAAATCATTTATGACAAAACACAAACTAGCATTTGCTTCGGTGAAATCTTGTAATTCTGTTGAAGATGTCTGGGTTCACCCGTGTTCCGAAACGAGCTGGGTAGGACAGGAATGGCACATAGAAAGTTTGGGTGGATACTTTAGATGATGTCACTATCAATTACATCACTTACCCAAGCTATTAATGAACTCTGATGGCCGTGACACCGGGGACTACCGACACAAATTTTGGGGCAAATTGAAAACCATGAGAACTTTACCTTCCGGATACGAAATCGAGCTAGATTTTTTTTTCACCACTGCAGAATCACTTGCATCACCCTAGAGAACCTAAATTAGCAAAAGTGAAACCTTGAGATTTTTCTAAAAATCATTTGTCATAGGCCATAAAGTGGCATTTGTTTCGGTGAAATCTTGCAATTCTGTCGAAGGTGTCTTGTTCACCCGTGTTCCAAAACGAGCTGGGTAGGACAGGAATGGAACATAGAAAGTTAGGGTGGACACTTTACATGATGTCACTATCAATTACATCACTTACCCAGGTTATTAATGAAAGCTTGTGGCTGTGACATAGGGGACGGCCGACGCATATTTCACCGCAAATTGAAAACCATGAGAACGTTGCCTGTCAGATATGAAATTGAGCTAGATTTCTTTTCATGGCTGTATAATCACTTGCCTCACCCTAGAGAACCTGAATTATCAAAAGTGGACCCCTATAATTTTTCTAAAAATCACTTATCATAGGCCACAAAGTAGCATTTATTTCGGTGAAATCTTGCAATTCTGTCAAAGTTGTCTGGGTCCTCCCTTGTTTTGAAACGAGCTGGGTAGGATAGGAATGACAAATAAAAAGTTAGGGTGGATAGGACAGATGATGCCGTTATCAATTACATCACTTATGCAGGCCGTTAATCAACAATGGTGGCCGCGACACCAACATCTACTGACGCTGATTTCAGGGCAAATTGAAAACCATGAGAACTTTGCCTTCCGGATATGGAATCGAGCTAGATTTCTTTTCATGGCTATAGAATCACTTTCCTCACCCTATAGAACCTAAATTGGCAATAGTGGATCCTAAGAGATTTTTTCTAAAAATCACTTATCATAGGCCATAAACTAGCATTTGTTTCAGTGAAATCTTGCAATTCCATCAAAGATGTCTGGGTCCACCCTTGTTCTGAAACGAGTTGGGTAGGACAGGAATGACACATAAAAAGTTAGGGTGGATAGGACAAATGATGCCATTATCAATTACATCACTTATGCAGGCCGTTAATCAACACTGGTGGCTGCGACACCAACGTCTACTGACGCTGATTTCAAGGCAAATTGAAAACCATGAGAACTTTGCCTTCCGGATATGGAATTGAGCTAGATTTTTTTTCATGGCTATAGAATCACTTGACTCATCCTATAGAACCTAAATTGGCAATAGTGGACCCCAGGAGATTTTTCTAAAAATCACTTATCATAGGCCATAAACTAGCATTTGTTTCAGCGAAATCTTACAATTCCATCGAAGATGTTTGGATCCACCCGTGTTCCGAAACGAGCTGGGTAGGACAAGAATGGCACATAGAAAGTTAGGGTGGACACTTTATACAATGTCACTATCAAGTACATCACTTACCCAAGCTATTAATGAACACTGATGGCCATGACACCGTGGACTACCGACGCAGATTTCACGACAAATTGAAAACCATGAGAACTTTTCCTTCCAGATATGGAACCGAGCTAAATTTTTTTCATGACTGTAGAATCACTTGCCTCACCATAGAGAATCTGAATTGGTAAAAGTGGACCCCTATAGATTTTTCTAAAAATCATTTATCTTAAGGCACAAAGTTCTATTTGTTTTGGTGAAATCTTGCAAATCCGTCGAAGATGTCTAGGTCCACCCATGTTCAAAAATGAGCTGGGTCGGACAGGAATGGCATGTAGAAAGTTAGGGTGGATAGGACAGATGATGCCATTATCAATTACATCACTTATGCAGGCCGTTAATCAACACTGGTGGCCGCGACACCAACATCTACTGACACTGATTTCAGGGCAAATTGAAAACCATGAGAACTTTGCCTTCCGGATATGGAATCGAGCTAGATTTTTTTCATGGCTATAGAATCACTTGCCTCACCCTATAGAACCTAAATTGGCAATAGTGGACCCCAAGATTTTTTTAAAATCACTTATCATAGGCCATAAACTAGCATTTGTTTTAGTGAAATCTTGCAATTCCATCGAAGATGTTTGGACCACCCGTCTTCCGAAACGAGCTGGGTAGGACAAGAATGGCACATAAAAAGTTAGGGTGGACACTTTAGACAATGTCACTATCAATTACATCACTTACCCAAGCTATTAATGAACACTGATGGCCATGACACCGTGGACTACCGACGCAGATTTCACGGCAAATTGAAAACCATGAGAACTTTGCCTTTCGGATATGGAATCGAGCTAGATTTCTTTTCATGGCTGTAGAATCACTTTCCTCACCTTAGAGAACCTGAATTAGCAAAAGTGGACCCCTACAATTTTTCTAAAAATCACTTATCATAGGCCGCAAAGTCGCATTTATTTCGGTGAAATCTTGTAATTCCGTCAAAGATGTCTGGGTCCACCCTTGTTCTAAAACGAGTTGGGTAGGACAGGAATGACACATAAAAAGTTATGCTGGATAGGACAGATGATGCCATTATCAATTACATCACTTATGCAGGCTGTTAATCAACACTGGTGGCCGCGACACCAACATCTACTGACGCTGATTTCAGGGCAAATTGAAAACCATGAGAACTTTGCCTTTCGGATATGGAATCGAGCTAGATTTTTTTTCATGGCTATAGAATCACTTGCCTCACCCCATAGAACCTAAATTGGAAATAGTGGACCCTAGGAGATTTTTTCTAAAAATCACTTATCATAGGCCATAAACTAGCATTTGTTTCAGCGAAATCTTGTAATTCCATCGAAGATGTTTGGATCCACCCGTGTTGCGAAATGAGCTGGGTAGGACAAGAATGGCACATAGAAAGTTAGGGTGGACACTTTAGACAATGTCACTATCAATTACATCACTTACCCAAGCTATTAATGAACACTAATGGCCATGACACCGTGGACTACCGACGCAAATTTCACGGCAAATTGAAAACCATGAGAACTTTGCCTTCTAGATATGGAACCGAGCTAAATTTTTTTCATGACTGTAGAATCACTTGCCTCACCATAGAGAATCTGAATTGGTAAAAGTGAACCCCTATAGATTTTTCTAAAAATCATTTATCTTAGGGCACAAAGTTGTATTTGTTTTGGTGAAATCTTGCAAATCCATCGAAGATGTCTGGGTCCACCCATGTTCAAAAATGAGCTGGGTCGGACAAGAATGGCACATAGAAAGTTAGGGTGGATAGGATAGATGACGCCATTATCAATTACATCACTTATGCAGGCCGTTAATCAACACTAGTGGCCGCGACACCAACGTCTACTGACGATGATTTCAGGGCAAATTGAAAACCATGAGAACTTTGCCTTCCGGATATGGAATCAAGCTAGATTTTTTTTCATGGCTGTAGAATCACTTGCCTCACCCTATAGAACCTAAATTGGCAACAGTGGACCCCAAGAGATTTTTTCTAAAAATCACTTATCATAGGCCATAAACTAGCATTTGTTTCAGCGAAATCTTGCAATTCCATCGAAGATGTTTGGACCACCCGTCTTTTGAAACGAGCTGGGTAGGACAAGAATGGCACATAAAAAGTTAGGGTGGACACTTTAGACAATGTCACTATCAATTACATCACTTACCCAAGCTATTAATGAACACTGATGGCCATGACACCGTGGACTACCGACGCAGATTTCACGGCAAATTGAAAACCATGAGAACTTTTCCTTTCGGATATGGAACCGAGCTAGATTTCTTTTCATGGCTGTAGAATCACTTTCCTCACCTTAGAGAACCTGAATTAGCAAAAGTGGACCCCTATAGATTTTTCTAAAAATCATTTATCTTAGGGCCCAAAGTTCTATTTGTTTTGGTGAAATCTTGCAAATCCGTCGAAGATGTCTAGGTCCACCCATGTTCAAAAATGAGCTGGGTCGGACAGGAATGGCACGTAGAAAGTTAGGGTGGGTAGGACAGATGATGCCATTATCAATTACATCACTTATGCAGGCCGTTAATCAACACTGGTGGCCGCCACACCAACATCTACTGACACTGATTTCAGGGCAAATTGAAAACCATGAGAACTTTGCCTTCCGGATATGGAATCGAGCTAGATTTTTTTTCATGGCTGTAGAATCACTTGCCTCACCCTATAGAACCTAAATTGGCAATAGTGGACCCCAAGATTTTTTTAAAAAATCACTTATCATAGGCCATAAACTAGCATTTGTTTTGGTGAAATCTTGCAATTCCATCGAAGATGTTTGGACCACCCGTCTTCCGAAACGAGCTGGGTAGGACAAGAATGGCACATAAAAAGTTAGGGTGGACATTTTAGACAATGTCACTATCAATTACATCACTTACCCAAGCTATTAATGAACATTGATGGCCATGACACCGTGGACTACCGACGCAGATTTCACGGCAAATTGAAAACCATGAGAACTTTGCCTTTCGGATATGGAATCGAGCTAGATTTCTTTTCATGGCTGTAGAATCACTTTCCTCACCTTAGAGAACCTGAATTAGCAAAAGTGGACCCCTACAATTTTTCTAAAAATCACTTATCATAGGCCGCAAAGTAGCATTTATTTCGGTGAAATCTTGCAATTCTGCCAAAGATGTCTGGGTCCACCCTTGTTCTGAAACGAGTTGGGAAGGACAGGAATGACACATAAAAAGTTATGGTGGATAGGACAGATGATGCCATTATCAATTACATCACTTATGCAGGCCGTTAATCAACACTGGTGGCCGCGACACCAACGTCTACTGACGCTGATTTCAGGGCAAATTGAAAACCATGAGAACTTTGCCTTTCGGATATGGAATCGAGCTAGATTTTTTTTCATGGCTATAGAATCACTTGCCTCACCCTATAGAACCTAAATTTGAAATAGTGGACCCTAGGAGATTTTTTCTAAAAATCACTTATCATAGGCCATAAACTAGCATTTGTTTCAGCGAAATCTTGTAATTCCATCGAAGATGTTTGGATCCACCCGTGTTCCGAAATGAGCTGGGTAGGACAAGAATGGCACATAGAAAGTTAGGGTGGACACTTTAGACAATGTCACTATCAATTACATCACTTACCCAAGCTATTAATGAACACTGATGGCCATGACACCGTGGACTACCGACGCAGATTTCACGGCAAATTGAAAACCATGAGAACTTTGCCTTCTAGATATGGAACCGAGCTAAATTTTTTCATGACTGTAGAATCACTTGCCTCACCATAGAGAATCTGAATTGGTAAAAGTGAACCCCTATAGATTTTTCTAAAAATCATTTATCTTAGGGCACAAAGTTGTATTTGTTTTGGTGAAATCTTGCAAATCCATCGAAGATGTCTGGGTCCACCCATGTTCAAAAATGAGCTGGGTCGGACAGGAATGGCACATAGAAAGTTAGGGTGGATAGGATAGATGATGCCATTATCAATTACATCACTTATGCAGTCGTTAATCAACACTAGTGGCCGTGACACCAACGTCTACTGACGATGATTTCAGGGCAAATTGAAAACCATGAGAACATTGCCTTCCGGATATGGAATCAAGCTAGATTTTTTTTCATGGCTGTAGAATCACTTGCCTCACCCTATAGAACCTAAATTGGCAATAGTGGACCCCAAGAGATTTTTTCTAAAAATCACTTATCATAGGCCATAAACTAGCATTTGTTTCAGCGAAATCTTGCAATTCCATCGAAGATGTTTGGACCACCCGTCTTTCGAAACGAGCTGGGTAGGACAAGAATGGCACATAAAAAGTTAGGGTGGACACTTTAGACAATGTCACTATCAATTACATCACTTACCCAAGCTATTAATGAACATTGATGGCCATGACACCGTGGACTACCGACGCAGATTTCACAGCAAATTGAAAACCATGAGAACTTTGCCTTCTAGATATGGAACCGAGCTAAATTTTTTTTATGACTGTAGAATCACTTGCCTCACCATAGAGAATCTGAATTGGTAAAAGTGAACCCCTATAGATTTTTCTAAAAATCATTTATCTTAGGGCACAAAGTTGTATTTGTTTTGGTGAAATCTTGCAAATCCATCGAAGATGTCTGGGTCCACCCATGTTCAAAAATGAGCTGGGTCGGACAGGAATGGCACATAGAAAGTTAGGGTGGATAGGATAGATGATGCCATTATCAATTACATCACTTATGCAGGCTGTTAATCAACACTGGTGGCCGCGACACCAACGTCTACTGACGCTGATTTCAGGGCAAATTGAAAACCATGAGAACTTTGCCTTTCGGGTATGGAATCGAGCTAGATTTTTTTTCATGGCTATAGAATCACTTGCCTCACCCTATAGAACCTAAATTGGAAATAGTGGACCCTAGGAGATTTTTTCTAAAAATCACTTATCATAGGCCATAAACTAGCATTTGTTTCAGCGAAATCTTGTAATTCCATCGAAGATGTTTGGATCCACCCGTGTTCCGAAATGAGCTGGGTTGGACAAGAATGGCACATAGAAAGTTAGGGTGGACACTTTAGACAATGTCACTATCAATTACATCACTTACCCAAGCTATTAATGAACACTGATGGCCATGACACCGTGGACTACCGACGCAGATTTCACGGCAAATTGAAAACCATGAGAACTTTGCCTTCTAGATATGGAACCGAGCTAAATTTTTTTCATGACTGTAGAATCACTTGCCTCACCATAGAGAATCTGAATTGGTAAAAGTGAACCCCTATAGATTTTTCTAAAAATCATATCTTAGGGCACAAAGTTGTATTTGTTTTGGTGAAATCTTGCAAATCCATCGAAGATGTCTAGGTCCACCCATGTTCAAAAATGAGCTGGGTCGGACAGGAATGGCACATAGAAAGTTAGGGTGGATAGGATAGATGATGCCATTATCAATTACATCACTTATGCAGGTCATTCATCAACACTAGTGGCCGCGACACCAACGTCTACTGACGATGATTTCAGGGCAAATTGAAAACCATGAGAACTTTGCCTTCCGGATATGGAATCAAGCTAGATTTTTTTTCATGGCTGTAGAATCACTTGCCTCACCCTATAGAACCTAAATTGGCAATAGTGGACCCCAAGAGATTTTTTCTAAAAATCACTTATCATAGGCCATAAACTAGCATTTGTTTCAGCGAAATCTTGCAATTCCATCGAAGATGTTTGGACCACCCGTCTTTCGAAACGAGCTGGGTAGGACAAGAATGGCACATAAAAAGTTAGGGTGGACACTTTAGACAATGTCACTATCAATTACATCACTTACCCAAGCTATTAATGAACACTGATGGCCATGACACCGTGGACTACCGACGCAGATTTCACGGCAATTGAAAACCATGAGAACTTTGCCTTCTAGATATGGAACCGAGCTAAATTTTTTTCATGACTGTAGAATCACTTGCCTCACCATAGAGAATCTGAATTGGTAAAAGTGAACCCCTATAGATTTTAATGACTGTAGAATCACTTGCCTCACCATAGAGAATCTGAATTGGTAAAAGTGAACCCCTATAGATTTTCTAAAAATCATTTATCTTAGGGCACAAAGTTGTATTGTTTTGGTGAAATCTTGCAAATCCATCGAAGATGTCTGGGTCCACCCATGTTCAAAAATGAGCTGGGTCGGACAGGAATGGCACATAGAAAGTTAGGGTGGATAGGATAGAGGCCGTTAATCAACACTAGTGGCCGCGACACCAACGTCTACTGACGATGATTTCAGGGCAAATTGAAAACCATAAGAACTTTGCCTTTCGGATATGGAATCAAGCTAGATTTTTTTTCATGGCTGTAGAATCACTTGCCTCACCCTATAGAACCTAAATTGGCTACAGTGGACCCCAAGAGATTTTTTCTAAAAATAACTTATCATAGGCCATAAACTAGCATTTGTTTCAGCGAAATCTTACAATTCCATCGAAGATGTTTGGACCACCCGTCTTTCGAAACGAGCTGGGTAGGACAAGAATGGCACATAAAAAGTTAGGGTGGACACTTTAGACAATGTCACTATCAATTACATCACTTACCCAAGCTATTAATGAACACTGATGGCCATGACACCGTGGACTACCGACGCAGATTTCACGGCAAATTGAAAACCATGAGAACTTTTCCTTTCGGATATGGAACCGAGCTAGATTTCTTTTCATGGCTGTAGAATCACTTTCCTCACCTTAGAGAACCTGAATTAGCAAAAGTGGACCCCTATAGATTTTTCTAAAAATCATTTATCTTAGGGCACAAAGTTCTATTTGTTTTGGTGAAATCTTGCAAATCCGTCGAAGATGTCTAGGTCCACCCATGTTCAAAAATGAGCTGGGTCGGACAGGAATGGCACGTAGAAAGTTAGGGTGGGTAGGACAGATGATGCCATTATCAATTACATCACTTATGCATGCCGTTAATCAACACTGGTGGCCGCCACACCAACATCTACTGACACTGATTTCAGGGCAAATTGAAAACCATGAGAACTTTACCTTCCGGATATGGAATCGAGCTAGATTTTTTTCATGGCTATAGAATCACTTGCCTCACCCTATAGAACCTAAATTGGCAATAGTGGACCCCAAGATTTTTTTTAAAAAATCACTTATCATAGGCCATAAACTAGCATTTGTTTTAGTGAAATCTTGCAATTCCATCGAAGATGTTTGGACCACCCGTCTTCCGAAACGAGCTGGGTAGGACAAGAATGGCACATAGAAAGTTAGGGTGGACACTTTAGACAACGTCACTATCAATTACATCACTTACCCAAGCTATTAATGAACACTGATGGCCATGACACCGTGGACTACCGACGCAGATTTCACGGCAAATTGAAAACCATGAGAACTTTGCCTTTCGGATATGGAATCGAGCTAGATTTCTTTTCATGGCTGTAGAATCACTTTCCTCACCTTAGAGAACCTGAATTAGCAAAAGTGGACCCCTACAATTTTTCTAAAAATCACTTATCATAGGCCGCAAAGTAGCATTTATTTCGGTGAAATCTTGTAATTCTGTCAAAGATGTCTGGGTCCACCCTTGTTCTGAAACGAGTTGGGTAGGACAGGAATGACACATAAAAAGTTATGGTGGATAGGACAGATGATGCCATTATCAATTACATCACTTATGCAGGCCGTTAATCAACACTGGTGGCCGCGACACCAACGTCTACTGACGCTGATTTCAGGGCAAATTGAAAACCATGAGAACTTTGCCTTTCGGATATGGAATCGAGCTAGATTTTTTTTTCATGGCTATAGAATCACTTGCCTCACCCTATAGAACCTAAATTGGAAATAGTGGACCCTAGGAGATTTTTTTCTAAAAATCACTTATCATAGGCCATAAACTAGCATTTGTTTCAGCGAAATCTTGTAATTCCATCGAAGATGTTTGGATCCACCCGTGTTCCGAAATGAGCTGGGTAGGACAAGAATGGCACATAGAAAGTTAGGGTGGACACTTTAGACAATGTCACTATCAATTACATCACTTACCCAAGCTATTAATGAACACTGATGGCCATGACACCGTGGACTACCGACGCAGATTTCACGGCAAATTGAAAACCATGAGAACTTTGCCTTCTAGATATGGAACCGAGCTAAATTTTTTCATGACTGTAGAATCACTTGCCTCACCATAGAGAATCTGAATTGGTAAAAGTGAACCCCTATAGATTTTTCTAAAAATCATTTATCTTAGGGCACAAAGTTGTATTTGTTTTGGTGAAATCTTGCAAATCCATCGAAGATGTCTGGGTCCACCCATGTTCAAAAATGAGCTGGGTCGGACAGGAATGGCACATAGAAAGTTAGGGTGGATAGGATAGATGATGCCATTATCAATTACATCACTTATGCAGGTCGTTAATCAACACTAGTGGCCACGACACCAACGTCTACTGACGATGATTTCAGGGCAAATTGAAAACCATGAGAACTTTGCCTTCCGGATATGGAATCAAGCTAGATTTTTTTTCATGGCTATAGAATCACTTGCCTCACCCTATAGAACCTAAATTGGCAATAGTGGACCCCAAGAGATTTTTTCTAAAAATCACTTATCATAGGCCATAAACTAGCATTTGTTTGAGCGAAATCTTGCAATTCCATCGAAGATGTTTGGACCACCCGTCTTTCGAAACGAGCTGGGTAGGACAAGAATGGCACATAAAAAGTTAGGGTGGACACTTTAGACAATGTCACTATCAATTACATCACTTACCCAAGCTATTAATGAACACTGATGGCCATGACACCGTGGACTACCGACGCAGATTTCACGGCAAATTGAAAACCATGAGAACTTTGCCTTCTAGATATGGAACCGAGCTAAATTTTTTTCATGACTGTAGAATCACTTGCCTCACCTTAGAGAATCTGAATTGGTAAAAGTGAACCCCTATATATTTTTCTAAAAATCATTTATCTTAGGGCACAAAGTTGTATTTGTTTTGGTGAAATCTTGCAAATCCATCGAAGATGTCTGGGTCCACCCGTGTTCAAAAATGAGCTGGGTCGGACAGGAATGGCACATAGAAAGTTAGGGTGGATAGGATAGATGATGCCATTATCAATTACATCACTTATGCAGGTCGTTAATCAACACTAGTGGCCGCGACACCAACGTCTACTGACGATGATTTCAGGGCAAATTGAAAACCATGAGAACTTTGCCTTCCGGATATGGAATCAAGCTAGATTTTTTTTCATGGCTGTAGAATCACTTGCCTCACCCTATAGAACCTAAATTGGAAATAGTGGACCCTAGGAGATTTTTTCTAAAAATCACTTATCATAGGCCATAAACTAGCATTTGTTTCAGCGAAATCTTGTAATTCCATCGAAGATGTTTGGATCCACCCGTGTTCCGAAATGAGCTGGGTAGGACAAGAATGGCACATAGAAAGTTAGGGTGGACACTTTAGACAATGTCACTATCAATTACATCACTTACCCAAGCTATTAATGAACACTGATGGCCATGACACCGTGGACTACCGACGCAGATTTCACGGCAAATTGAAAACCATGAGAACTTTGCCTTCTAGATATGGAACCGAGCTAAATTTTTTTCATGACTGTAGAATCACTTGCCTCACCATAGAGAATCTGAATTGGTAAAAGTGAACCCCTATAGATTTTTCTAAAAATCATTTATCTTAGGGCACAAAGTTGTATTAGTTTTGGTGAAATCTTGCAAATCCATCGAAGATGTCTGGGTCCACCCATGTTCAAAAATGAGCTGGGTCGGACAGGAATGGCACATAGAAAGTTAGGGTGGATAGGATAGATGATGCCATTATCAATTACATCACTTATGCAGGTCGTTAATCAACACTAGTGGCCGCGACACCAACGTCTACTGACGATGATTTCAGGGCAAATTGAAAACCATGAGAACTTTGCCTTCCGGATATGGAATCAAGCTAGATTTTTTTTCATGGCTGTAGAATCACTTGCCTCACCCTATAGAACCTAAATTGGCAATAGTGGACCCCAAGAGATTTTTTCTAAAAATCACTTATCATAGGCCATAAACAAGCATTTGTTTTAGCGAAATCTTGCAATTCCATCGAAGATGTTTGGACCACCCGTCTTTCGAAACGAGATGGGTAGGACAAGAATGGCACATAAAAAGTTAGGGTGGACACTTTAGACAATGTCACTATCAATTACATCACTTACCCAAGCTATTAATGAACACTGATGGCCATGACACCGTGGACTACCGACGCAGATTTCACGGCCAATTGAAAACCATGAGAACTTTTCCTTCTAGATATGGAACCGAGCTAAATTTTTTTCATGACTGTAGAATCACTTGCCTCACCATAGAGAACCTGAATTGGTAAAAGTGAACCCCTATAGATTTTTCTAAAAATCATTTATCTTAGGGCACAAAGTTGTATTTGTTTTGGTGAAATCTTGCAAATCCGTCGAAGATGTCTAGGTCCACCCATGTTCAAAAATGAGCTGGGTCGGACAGGAATGGCACGTAGAAAGTTAGGGTGGGTAGGACAGATGATGCCATTATCAATTACATCACTTATGCAGGCCGTTAATCAACACTGGTGGCCGCCACACCAACATCTACTGACACTGATTTCTGGGCAAATTGAAAACCATGAGAACTTTGCCTTCCGGATATGGAATCGAGCTAGATTTTTTTTCATGGCTATAGAATCACTTGCCTCACCCTATAGAACCTAAATTGGCAATAGTGGACCCCAAGATTTTTTTTAAAAATCACTTATCATAGGCCATAAACAAGCATTTGTTTTAGCGAAATCTTGCAATTCCATCGAAGATGTTTGGACCACCCGTCTTTCGAAACGAGCTGGGTAGGACAAGAATGGCACATAAAAAGTTAGGGTGGACACTTTAGACAATGTCACTATCAATTACATCACTTACCCAAGCTATTAATGAACACTGATGGCCATGACACCGTGGACTACCGACGCAGATTTCACGGCCAATTGAAAACCATGAGAACTTTTCCTTCTAGATATGGAACCGAGCTAAATTTTTTTCATGACTGTAGAATCACTTGCCTCACCATAGAGAACCTGAATTGGTAAAAGTGAACCCCTATAGATTTTTCTAAAAATCATTTATCTTAGGGCACAAAGTTGTATTTGTTTTGGTGAAATCTTGCAAATCCGTCGAAGATGTCTAGGTCCACCCATGTTCAAAAATGAGCTGGGTCGGACAGGAATGGCACGTAGAAAGTTAGGGTGGGTAGGACAGATGATGCCATTATCAATTACATCACTTATGCAGGCCGTTAATCAACACTGGTGGCCGCCACACCAACATCTACTGACACTGATTTCAGGGCAAATTGAAAACCATGAGAACTTTGCCTTCCGGATATGGAATCGAGCTAGATTTTTTTTCATGGCTATAGAATCACTTGCCTCACCCTATAGAACCTAAATTGGCAATAGTGGACCCCAAGATTTTTTTTAAAAATCACTTATCATAGGCCATAAACTAGCATTTGTTTTAGTGAAATCTTGCAATTCCATCGAAGATGTTTGGACCACCCGTCTTCCGAAACGAGCTGGGTAGGACAAGAATGGCACATAAAAAGTTAGGGTGGACACTTTAGACAATGTCACTATCAATTACATCACTTACCCAAGCTATTAATGAACACTGATGGCCATGACACCGTGGACTACCGACGCAGATTTCACGGCAAATTGAAAACCATGAGAACTTTGCCTTTCGGATATGGAATCGAGCTAGATTTCTTTTCATGGCTGTAGAATCACATTCCTCACCTTAGAGAACATGAATTAGCAAAAGTGGACCCCTACAATTTTTCTAAAAATCACTTATCATAGGCCGCAAAGTAGCATTTATTTCGGTGAAATCTTGCAATTCTGTCAAAGATGTCTGGGTCCACCCTTGTTCTGAAATGAGTTGGGTAGGATAGGAATGACACATAAAAAGTTATGGTGGATAGGACAGATGATGCCATTATCAATTACATCACTTATGCAGGCCGTTAATCAACACTGGTGGCCGCGACACCAACGTCTACTGACGCTGATTTCAGGGCAAATTGAAAACCATGAGAACTTTGCCTTTCGGATATGGAATCGAGCTAGATTTTTTTTTCATGGCTATAGAATCACTTGCCTCACCCTATAGAACCTAAATTGGAAATAGTGGACCCTAGGAGATTTTTTTTCTAAAAATCACTTATCATAGGCCATAAACTAGCATTTGTTTCAGCGAAGTCTTGTAATTCCATCGAAGATGTTTGGATCCACCCGTGTTCCGAAATGAGCTGGGTAGGACAAGAATGGCACATAGAAAGTTAGGGTGGACACTTTAGACAATGTCACTATCAATTACATCACTTACCCAAGCTATTAATGAACACTGATGGCCATGACACCGTGGACTACCGACACAGATTTCACGGCAAATTGAAAACCATGAGAACTTTGCCTTCTAGATATGGAACCGAGCTAAATTTTTTCATGACTGTAGAATCACTTGCCTCACCATAGAGAATCTGAATTGGTAAAAGTGAACCCTTATAGATTTTTCTAAAAATCATTTATCTTAGGGCACAAAGTTGTATTTGTTTTGGTGAAATCTTGCAAATCCATCGAAGATGTCTGGGTCCACCCATGTTCAAAAATGAGCTGGGTCGGACAGGAATGGCACATAGAAAGTTAGGGTGGATAGGATAGATGATGCCATTATCAATTACATCACTTATGCAGGTCGTTAATCAACACTAGTGGCCGCGACACCAACGTCTACTGACGATGATTTCAGGGCAAATTGAAAACCATGAGAACTTTGCCTTCCGGATATGGAATCAAGCTAGATTTTTTTTCATGGCTGTAGAATCACTTGCCTCACCCTATAGAACCTAAATTGGCAATAGTGGACCCCAAGAGATTTTTTCTAAAAATCACTTATCATAGGCCATAAACTAGCATTTGTTTGAGCGAAATCTTGCAATTCCATCGAAGATGTTTGGACCACCCGTCTTCCAAAACGAGCTGGGTAGGACAAGAATGGCACATAAAAAGTTAGGGTGGACACTTTAGACAATGTCACTATCAATTACATCACTTACCCAAGCTATTAATGAACACTGATGGCCATGACACCGTGGACTACCGACGCGGATTTCACGGCAAATTGAAAACCATGAGAACTTTGCCTTCTAGATATGGAACCGAGCTAAATTTTTTTCATGACTGTAGAATCACTTGCCTCACCATAGAGAATCTGAATTGGTAAAAGTGAACCCCTATAGATTTTTCTAAAAATCATTTATCTTAGGGCACAAAGTTGTATTTGTTTTGGTGAAATCTTGCAAATCCATCGAAGATGTCTGGGTCCACCCGTGTTCAAAAATGAGCTGGATCGGACAGGAATGGCACATAGAAACTTAGGGTGGATAGGATAGATGATGCCATTATCAATTACATCACTTATGCAGGCTGTTAATCAACACTGGTGGCCGCGACACCAACGTCTACTGACGCTGATTTCAGGGCAAATTGAAAACCATGAGAACTTTGCCTTTCGGATATGGAATCGAGCTAGATTTTTTTTCATGGCTATAGAATCACTTGCCTCACCCTATAGAACCTAAATTGGAAATAGTGGACCCTAGGAGATTTTTTCTAAAAATCACTTATCATAGGCCATAAACTAGCATTTGTTTCAGCGAAATCTTGTAATTCCATCGAAGATGTTTGGATCCACCCGTGTTCCGAAATGAGCTGGGTAGGACAAGAATGGCACATAGAAAGTTAGGGTGGACACTTTAGACAATGTCACTATCAATTACATCACTTACCCAAGCTATTAATGAACACTGATGGCCATGACACCGTGGACTACCGACGCAGATTTCACGGCAAATTGAAAACCATGAGAACTTTGCCTTCTAGATATGGAACCGAGCTAAATTTTTTTCATGACTGTAGAATCACTTGCCTCACCATAGAGAATCTGAATTGGTAAAAGTGAACCCCTATAGATTTTTCTAAAAATCATTTATCTTAGGGCACAAAGTTGTATTTGTTTTGGTGAAATCTTGCAAATCCATCGAAGATGTCTGGGTCCACCCATGTTCAAAAATGAGCTGGGTCGGACAGGAATGGCACATAGAAAGTTAGGGTGGATAGGATAGATGATGCCATTATCAATTACATCACTTATGCAGGTCGTTAATCAACACTAGTGGCCGCGACACCAACGTCTACTGACGATGATTTCAGGGCAAACTGAAAACCATGAGAACTTTGCCTTCCGGATATGGAATCAAGCTAGATTTTTTTTCATGGCTGTAGAATCACTTGCCTCACCCTATAGAACCTAAATTGGCAATAGTGGACCCCAAGAGATTTTTTCTAAAAATCACTTATCATAGGCCATAAACTAGCATTTGTTTCAGCGAAATCTTGCAATTCCATCGAAGATGTTTGGACCACCCGTCTTTCGAAACGAGCTGGGTAGGACAAGAATGGCACATAAAAAGTTAGGGTGGACACTTTAGACAATGTCACTATCAATTACATCACTTACCCAAGCTATTAATGAACACTGATGGCCATGACACCGTGGACTACTGACGCAGATTTCATGGCAAATTGAAAACCATGAGAACTTTGCCTTCTAGATATGGAACCGAGCTAAATTTTTTTCATGACTGTAGAATCACTTGCCTCACCATAGAGAATCTGAATTGGTAAAAGTGAACCCCTATAGATTTTTCCAAAAATCATTTATCTTAGGGCACAAAGTTGTATTTGTTTTGGTGAAATCTTGCAAATCCATCGAAGATGTCTGGGTCCACCCATGTTCAAAAATGAGCTGGGTCGGACAGGAATGGCACATAGAAAGTTAGGGTGGATAGGATAGATGATGCCATTATCAATTACATCACTTATGCAGGCCGTTAATCAACACTAGTGGCCGCGACACCAACGTCTACTGACGATGATTTCAGGGCAAATTGAAAACCATGAGAACTTTGCCTTCCGGATATGGAATCAAGCTAGATTTTTTTCATGGCTGTAGAATCACTTGCCTCACCCTATAGAACCTAAATTGGCAACAGTGGACCCCAAGAGATTTTTTTCTAAAAATCACTTATCATAGGCCATAAACTAGCATTTGTTTCAGCGAAATCTTACAATTCCATCGAAGATGTTTGGACCACCCGTCTTTCGAAACGAGCTGGGTAGGACAAGAATGGCACATAAAAAGTTAGGGTGGACACTTTAGACAATGTCACTATCAATTACATCACTTACCCAAGCTATTAATGAACACTGATGGCCATGACACCATGGACTATCGACGCAGATTTCACGGCAAATTGAAAACCATGAGAACTTTTCCTTTCGGATATGGAACCGAGCTAGATTTCTTTTCATGGCTGTAGAATCACTTTCCTCACCTTAGAGAACATGAATTAGCAAAAGTGGACCCCTATAGATTTTTCTAAAAATCATTTATCTTAGGGCACAAAGTTCTAATTGTTTTGGTGAAATCTTGCAAATCCGTCGAAGATGTCTAGGTCCACCCATGTTCAAAAATGAGCTGGGTCGGACAGGAATGGCACGTAGAAAGTTAGGGTGGGTAGGACAGATGATGCCATTATCAATTACATCACTTATGCAGGCCGTTAATCAACACTGGTGGCCGCCACACCAACATCTACTGACACTGATTTCAGGGCAAATTGAAAACCATGAGAACTTTGCCTTCCGGATATGGAATCGAGCTAGATTTTTTTTCATGGCTATAGAATCACTTGCCTCACCCTATAGAACCTAAATTGGCAATAGTGGACCCCAAGATTTTTTTTAAAAATCACTTATCATAGGCCATAAACTAGCATTTGTTTTAGTGAAATCTTGCAATTCCATCGAAGATGTTTGGACCACCCGTCTTCCGAAACGAGCTGGGTAGGACAAGAATGGCACATAAAAAGTTAGGGTGGACACTTTAGACAATGTCACTATCAATTACATCACTTACCCAAGCTATTAATGAACACTGATGGCCATGACACCGTGGACTACCGACGCAGATTTCACGGCAAATTGAAAACCATGAGAACTTTGCCTTTCGGATATGGAATCGAGCTAGATTTCTTTTCATGGCTGTAGAATCACTTTCCTCACCTTAGAGAACATGAATTAGCAAAAGTGGACCCCTACAATTTTTCTAAAAATCACTTATCATAGGCCGCAAAGTAGCATTTATTTCGGTGAAATCTTGCAATTCTGTCAAAGATGTCTGGGTCCACCCTTGTTCTGAAATGAGTTGGGTAGGATAGGAATGACACATAAAAAGTTATGGTGGATAGGACAGATGATGCCATTATCAATTACATCACTTATGCAGGCCGTTAATCAACACTGGTGGCCGCGACACCAACGTCTACTGACGCTGATTTCAGGGCAAATTGAAAACCATGAGAACTTTGCCTTTCGGATATGGAATCGAGCTAGATTTTTTTTTCATGGCTATAGAATCACTTGCCTCACCCTATAGAACCTAAATTGGAAATAGTGGACCCTAGGAGATTTTTTTTCTAAAAATCACTTATCATAGGCCATAAACTAGCATTTGTTTCAGCGAAGTCTTGTAATTCCATCGAAGATGTTTGGATCCACCCGTGTTCTGAAATGAGCTGGGTAGGACAAGAATGGCACATAGAAAGTTAGGGTGGACACTTTAGACAATGTCACTATCAATTACATCACTTACCCAAGCTATTAATGAACACTGATGGCCATGACACCGTGGACTACCGACGCAGATTTCACGGCAAATTGAAAACCATGAGAACTTTGCCTTCTAGATATGGAACCGAGCTAAATTTTTTCATGACTGTAGAATCACTTGCCTCACCATAGAGAATCTGAATTGGTAAAAGTGAACCCTTATAGATTTTTCTAAAAATCATTTATCTTAGGGCACAAAGTTGTATTTGTTTTGGTGAAATCTTGCAAATCCATCGAAGATGTCTGGGTCCACCCATGTTCAAAAATGAGCTGGGTCGGACAGGAATGGCACATAGAAAGTTAGGGTGGATAGGATAGATGATGCCATTATCAATTACATCACTTATGCAGGTCGTTAATCAACACTAGTGGCCGCGACACCAACGTCTACTGACGATGATTTCAGGGCAAATTGAAAACCATGAGAACTTTGCCTTCCGGATATGGAATCAAGCTAGATTTTTTTTCATGGCTGTAGAATCACTTGCCTCACCCTATAGAACCTAAATTGGCAATAGTGGACCCCAAGAGATTTTTTCTAAAAATCACTTATCATAGGCCATAAACTAGCATTTGTTTGAGCGAAATCTTGCAATTCCATCGAAGATGTTTGGACCACCCGTCTTTCGAAACGAGCTGGGTAGGACAAGAATGGCACTTAAAAAGTTAGGGTGGACACTTTAGACAATATCACTATCAATTACATCACTTACCCAAGCTATTAATGAACACTGATGGCCATGACACCGTGGACTACCGACGCGGATTTCACGGCAAATTGAAAACCATGAGAACTTTGCCTTCTAGATATGGAACCGAGCTAAATTTTTTTCATGACTGTAGAATCACTTGCCTCACCATAGAGAATCTGAATTGGTAAAAGTGAACCCCTATAGATTTTTCTAAAAATCATTTATCTTAGGGCACAAAGTTGTATTTGTTTTGGTGAAATCTTGCAAATCCATCGAAGATGTCTGGGTCCACCCGTGTTCAAAAATGAGCTGGATCGGACAGGAATGGCACATAGAAACTTAGGGTGGATAGGATAGATGATGCCATTATCAATTACATCACTTATGCAGGCTGTTAATCAACACTGGTGGCCGCGACACCAACGTCTACTGACGCTGATTTCAGGGCAAATTGAAAACCATGAGAACTTTGCCTTTCGGATATGGAATCGAGCTAGATTTTTTTTTCATGGCTATAGAATCACTTGCCTCACCCTATAGAACCTAAATTGGAAATAGTGGACCCTAGGAGATTTTTTCTAAAAATCACTTATCATAGGCCATAAACTAGCATTTGTTTCAGCGAAATCTTGTAATTCCATCGAAGATGTTTGGATCCACCCGTGTTCCGAAATGAGCTGGGTAGGACAAGAATGGCACATAGAAAGTTAGGGTGGACACTTTAGACAATGTCACTATCAATTACATCACTTACCCAAGCTATTAATGAACACTGATGGCCATGACACCGTGGACTACCGACGCAGATTTCACGGCAAATTGAAAACCATGAGAACTTTGCCTTCTAGATATGGAACCGAGCTAAATTTTTTTCATGACTGTAGAATCACTTGCCTCACCATAGAGAATCTGAATTGGTAAAAGTGAACCCCTATAGATTTTTCTAAAAATCATTTATCTTAGGGCACAAAGTTGTATTTGTTTTGGTGAAATCTTGCAAATCCATCGAAGATGTCTGGGTCCACCCATGTTCAAAAATGAGCTGGGTCGGACAGGAATGGCACATAGAAAGTTAGGGTGGATAGGATAGATGATGCCATTATCAATTACATCACTTATGCAGGTCGTTAATCAACACTAGTGGCCGCGACACCAACGTCTACTGACGATGATTTCAGGGCAAACTGAAAACCATGAGAACTTTGCCTTCCGGATATGGAATCAAGCTAGATTTTTTTTCATGGCTGTAGAATCACTTGCCTCACCCTATAGAACCTAAATTGGCAATAGTGGACCCCAAGAGATTTTTTCTAAAAATCACTTATCATAGGCCATAAACTAGCATTTGTTTCAGCGAAATCTTGCAATTCCATCGAAGATGTTTGGACCACCCGTCTTTCGAAACGAGCTGGGTAGGACAAGAATGGCACATAAAAAGTTAGGGTGGACACTTTAGACAATGTCACTATCAATTACATCACTTACCCAAGCTATTAATGAACACTGATGGCCATGACACCGTGGACTACTGACGCAGATTTCACGGCAAATTGAAAACCATGAGAACTTTGCCTTCTAGATATGGAACCGAGCTAAATTTTTTTCATGACTGTAGAATCACTTGCCTCACCATAGAGAATCTGAATTGGTAAAAGTGAACCCCTATAGATTTTTCTAAAAATCATTTATCTTAGGGCACAAAGTTGTATTTGTTTTGGTGAAATCTTGCAAATCCATCGAAGATGTCTGGGTCCACCCATGTTCAAAAATGAGCTGGGTCGGACAGGAATGGCACATAGAAAGTTAGGGTGGATAGGATAGATGATGCCATTATCAATTACATCACTTATGCAGGCCGTTAATCAACACTAGTGGCCGCGACACCAACGTCTACTGACGATGATTTCAGGGCAAATTGAAAACCATGAGAACTTTGCCCTCCGGATATGGAATCAAGCTAGATTTTTTTTCATGGCTGTAGAATCACTTGCCTCACCCTATAGAACCTAAATTGGCAACAGTGGACCCCAAGAGATTTTTTTCTAAAAATCACTTATCATAGGCCATAAACTAGCATTTGTTTCAGCGAAATCTTACAATTCCATCGAAGATGTTTGGACCACCCGTCTTTCGAAACGAGCTGGGTAGGACAAGAATGGCACATAAAAAGTTAGGGTGGACACTTTAGACAATGTCACTATCAATTACATCACTTACCCAAGCTATTAATGAACACTTATGGCCATGACACCATGGACTACCGACGCAGATTTCACGGCAAATTGAAAACCATGAGAACTTTTCCTTTCGGATATGGAACCGAGCTAGATTTCTTTTCATGGCTGTAGAATCACTTTCCTCACCTTAGAGAACATGAATTAGCAAAAGTGGACCCCTATAGATTTTTCTAAAAATCATTTATCTTAGGGCACAAAGTTCTAATTGTTTTGGTGAAATCTTGCAAATCCGTCGAAGATGTCTAGGTCCACCCATGTTCAAAAATGAGCTGGGTCGGACAGGAATGGCACGTAGAAAGTTAGGGTGGGTAGGACAGATGATGCCATTATCAATTACATCACTTATGCAGGCCGTTAATCAACACTGGTGCCCGCCACACCAACATCTACTGACACTGATTTCAGGGCAAATTGAAAACCATGAGAACTTTGCCTTCCGTATATGGAATCGAGCTAGATTTTTTTTCATGGCTATAGAATCACTTGCCTCACCCTAAAGAACCTAAATTGGCAATAGTGGACCCCAAGATTTTTCTTAAAAATCACTTATCATAGGCCATAAACTAGCATTTGTTTTAGTGAAATCTTGCAATTCCATCGAAGATGTTTGGACCACCCGTCTTCCGAAACGAGCTGGGTAGGACAAGAATGGCACATAAAAAGTTAGGGTGGACACTTTAGACAATGTCACTATCAATTACATCACTTACCCAAGCTATTAATGAACACTGATGGCCATGACACCGTGGACTACCGACGCAGATTTCACGGCAAATTGAAAACCATGAGAACTTTGCCTTTCGGATATGGAATCGAGCTAGATTTCTTTTCATGGCTGTAGAATCACTTTCCTCACCTTAGAGAACCTGAATTAGCAAAAGTGGACCCCTACAATTTTTCTAAAAATCACTTATCATAGGCCGCAAAGTAGCATTTATTTCGGTGAAATCTTGCAATTCTGTCAAAGATGTCTGGGTCCACCCTTGTTCTGAAACGAGTTGGGTAGGACAGGAATGACACATAAAAAGTTATGGTGGATAGGACAGATGATGCCATTATCAATTACATCACTTATGCAGGCCGTTAATCAACACTGGTGGCCGCGACACCAACGTCTACTGACGCTGATTTCAGGGCAAATTGAAAACCATGAGAACTTTGCCTTTCGGATATGGAATCGAGCTAGATTTTTTTTCATGGCTATAGAATCACTTGCCTCAGCCTATAGAACCTAAATTGGAAATAGTGGACCCTAGGAGATTTTTTCTAAAAATCACTTATCATAGGCCATAAACTAGCATTTGTTTCAGCGAAATCTTGTAATTCCATCGAAGATGTTTGGATCCACCCGTGTTCCGAAATGAGCTGGGTAGGACAAGAATGGCACATAGAAAGTTAGGGTGGACACTTTAGACAATGTCACTATCAATTACATCACTTACCCACGCTATTAATGAACACTAATGGCCATGACACCGTGGACTACCGACGCAGATTTCACGGCAAATTGAAAACCATGAGAACTTTGCCTTCTAGATATGGAACCGAGCTAAATTTTTTTCATGACTGTAGAATCACTTGCCTCACCATAGAGAATCTGAATTGGTAAAAGTGAACCCCTATAGATTTTTCTAAAAATCATTTATCTTAGGGCACAAAGTTGTATTTGTTTTGGTGAAATCTTGCAAATCCATTGAAGATGTCTGGGTCCACCCATGTTCAAAAATGAGCTGGGTCGGACAGGAATGGCACATAGAAAGTTAGGGTGGATAGGATAGATGACGCCATTATCAATTACATCACTTATGCAGGCCGTTAATCAACACTAGTGGCCGCGACACCAACGTCTACTGACGATGATTTCAGGGCAAATTGAAAACCATGAGAACTTTGCCTTCCGGATATGGAATCAAGCTAGATTTTTTTTCATGGCTGTAGAATCACTTGCCTCACCCTATAGAACCTAAATTGGCAATAGTGGACCCCAAGAGATTTTTTTCTAAAAATCACTTATCATAGGCCATAAACTAGCATTTGTTTCAGCGAAATCTTGCAATTCCATCGAAGATGTTTGGACCACCCGTCTTTCGAAACGAGCTGGGTAGGACAAGAATGGCACATAAAAAGTTAGGGTGGACACTTTAGACAATGTCACTATCAATTACATCACTTACCCAAGCTATTAATGAACACTGATGGCCATGACACCGTGGACTACCGACGCAGATTTCACGGCAAATTGAAAACCATGAGAACTTTTCCTTTCAGATATGGAACCGAGCTAGATTTCTTTTCATGGCTGTAGAATCACTTTCCTCACCTTAGAGAACCTGAATTAGCAAAAGTGGACCCCTATAGATTTTTCTAAAAATCATTTATCTTAGGGCACAAAGTTCTATTTGTTTTGGTGAAATCTTGCAAATCCGTCGAAGATGTCTAGGTCCACCCATGTTCAAAAATGAGCTGGGTCGGACAGGAATGGCACGTAGAAAGTTAGGGTGGGTAGGACAGATGATGCCATTATCAATTACATCACTTATGCAGGCCGTTAATCAACACTGGTGGCCGCCACACCAACATCTACTGACACTGATTTCAGGGCAAATTGAAAACCATGAGAACTTTGCCTTCCGGATATGGAATCGAGCTAGATTTTTTTTCATGGCTATAGAATCACTTGCATCACCCTATAGAACCTAAATTGGCAATAGTGGACCCCAAGATTTTTTTTAAAAATCACTTATCATAGGCCATAAACTAGCATTTGTTTTAGTGAAATCTTGCAATTCCATCGAAGATGTTTGGACCACCCGTCTTCCGAAACGAGCTGGGTAGGACAAGAATGGCACATAAAAAGTTAGGGTGGACACTTTAGACAATGTCACTATCAATTACATCACTTACCCAAGCTATTAATGAACACTGATGGCCATGACACCGTGGACTACCGACGCAGATTTCACGGCAAATTGAAAACCATGAGAACTTTGCCTTTCGGATATGGAATCGAGCTAGATTTCTTTTCATGGCTGTAGAATCACTTTCCTCACCTTAGAGAACCTGAATTAGCAAAAGTGGACCCCTACAATTTTTCTAAAAATCACTTATCATAGGCCGCAAAGTAGCATTTATTTCGTTGAAATCTTGCAATTCTGTCAAAGATGTATGGGTCCACCCTTGTTCTGAAACGAGTTGGGTAGGACAGGAATGACACATAAAAAGTTATGGTGGATAGGACAGATGATGCCATTATCAATTACATCACTTATGCAGGCCGTTAATCAACACTGGTGGCCGCGACACCAACGTCTACTGACGCTGATTTCAGGGCAAACTGAAAACCATGAGAACTTTGCCTTTCGGATATGGAATCGAGCTAGATTTTTTTTTCATGGCTATAGAATCACTTGCCTCACCCTATAGAACCTAAATTGGAAATAGTGGACCCTAGGAGATTTTTTTCTAAAAATCACTTATCATAGGCCATAAACTAGCATTTGTTTCAGCGAAATCTTGTAATTCCATCGAAGATGTTTGGATCCACCCGTGTTCCGAAATGAGCTGGGTAGGACAAGAATGGCACATAGAAAGTTAGGGTGGACACTTTAGACAATGTCACTATCAATTACATCACTTACCCAAGCTATTAATGAACACTGATGGCCATGACACCGTGGACTACCGACGCAGATTTCACGGCAAATTGAAAACCATGAGAACTTTGCCTTCTAGATATGGAACCGAGCTAAATTTTTTCATGACTGTAGAATCACTTGCCTCACCATAGAGAATCTGAATTGGTAAAAGTGAACCCCTATAGATTTTTCTAAAAATCATTTATCTTAGGGCACAAAGTTGTATTTGTTTTGGTGAAATCTTGCAAATCCATCGAAGATGTCTGGGTCCACCCATGTTCAAAAATGAGCTGGGTCGGACAGGAATGGCACATAGAAAGTTAGGGTGGATAGGATAGATGATGCCATTATCAATTACATCACTTATGCAGGTCGTTAATCAACACTAGTGGCCGCGACACCAACGTCTACTGACGATGATTTCAGGGCAAATTGAAAACCATGAGAACTTTGCCTTCCGGATATGGAATCAAGCTAGATTTTTTTTCATGGCTGTAGAATCACTTGCCTCACCCTATAGAACCTAAATTGGCAGTAGTGGAACCCAAGAGATTTTTTCTAAAAATCACTTATCATAGGCCATAAACTAGCATTTGTTTGAGCGAAATCTTGCAATTCCATCGAAGATGTTTGGACCACCCGTCTTTCGAAACATGCTGGGTAGGACAAGAATGGCACATAAAAAGTTAGGGTGGACACTTTAGACAATGTCACTATCAATTACATCACTTACCCAAGCTATTAATGAACACTGATGGCCATGACACCGTGGACTACCGACGCAGATTTCACGGCAAATTGAAAACCATGAGAACTTTGCCTTCTAGATATGGAACTGAGCTAAATTTTTTTCATGATTGTAGAATCACTTGCCTCACCATAGAGAATCTGAATTGGTAAAAGTGAACCCCTATAGATTTTTTAAAAATCATTTATCTTAGGGCACAAAGTTGTATTTGTTTTGGTGAAATCTTGCAAATCCATCGAAGATGTCTGGGTCCACCCGTGTTCAAAAATGAGCTGGGTCGGACAGGAATGGCACATAGAAAGTTAGGGTGGATAGGATAGATGATGCCATTATCAATTACATCACTTATGCAGGCTGTTAATCAACACTGGTGGCCGCGACACCAACGTCTACTGACGCTGATTTCAGGGCAAATTGAAAACCATGAGAACTTTGCCTTCCGGATATGGAATCGAGCTAGATTTTTTTTCATGGCTATAGAATCACTTGCCTCACCCTATAGAACCTAAATTGGAAATAGTGGACCCCAAGAGATTTTTTCTAAAAATCACTTATCATAGGCCATAAACTAGCATTTGTTTCAGCGAAATCTTGTAATTCCATCGAAGATGTTTGGATCCACCCGTGTTCCGAAATGAGCTGGGTAGGACAAGAATGGCACATAGAAAGTTAGGGTGGACACTTTAGACAATGTCACTATCAATTACATCACTTACCCAAGCTATTAATGAACACTGATGGCCATGACACCGTGGACTACCGACGCAGATTTCACGGCAAATTGAAAACCATGAGAACTTTGCCTTCTAGATATGGAACCGAGCTAAATTTTTTTCATGACTGTAGAATCACTTGCCTCACCATAGAGAATCTAAATTGGTAAAAGTGAACCCCTATAGATTTTTCTAAAAATCATTTATCTTAGGGCACAAAGTTGTATTTGTTTTGGTGAAATCTTGCAAATCCATCGAAGATGTCTGGGTCCACCCATGTTCAAAAATGAGCTGGGTCGGACAGGAATGGCACATAGAAAGTTAGGGTGGATAGGATAGATGATGCCATTATCAATTACATCACTTATGCAGGTCGTTAATCAACACTAGTGGCTGCGACACCAACGTCTACTGACGATGATTTCAGGGCAAATTGAAAACCATGAGAACTTTGCCTTCCGGATATGGAATCAAGCTAGATTTTTTTTCATGGCTGTAGAATCACTTGCCTCACCCTATAGAACCTAAATTGGCAATAGTGGACCCCAAGAGATTTTTTCTAAAAATCACTTATCATAGGCCATAAACTAGCATTTGTTTCAGCGAAATCTTGCAATTCCATCGAAGATGTTTGGACCACCCGTCTTTCGAAACGAGCTGGGTAGGACAAGAATGGCACATAAAAAGTTAGGGTGGACACTTTAGACAATGTCACTATCAATTACATCACTTACCCAAGCTATTAATGAACACTGATGGCCATGACACCGTGGACTACCGACGCAGATTTCACGGCAAATTGAAAACCATGAGAACTTTGCCTTCTAGATATGGAACCAAGCTAAATTTTTTTCATGATTGTAGAATCACTTGCCTCAACATAGAGAATCTGAATTGGTAAAAGTGAACCCCTATAGATTTTTCTAAAAATCATTTATCTTAGGGCACAAAGTTGTATTTGTTTTGGTGAAATCTTGCAAATCCATCGAAGATGTCTGGGTCCACCCGTGTTCAAAAATGAGCTGGGTCGGACAGGAATGGCACATAGAAAGTTAGGGTGGATAGGATAGATGATGCCATTATCAATTACATCACTTATGCAGGCTGTTAATCAACACTGGTGGCCGCGACACCAACGTCTACTGACGCTGATTTCAGGGCAAATTGAAAACCATGAGAACTTTGCCTTCCGAATATGGAATCGAGCTAGATTTTTTTTCATGGCTATAGAATCACTTGCCTCACCCTATAGAACCTAAATTGGAAATAGTGGACCCTAGGAGATTTTTTCTAAAAATCACTTATCATAGGCCATAAACTAGCATTTGTTTCAGCGAAATCTTGTAATTCCATCGAAGATGTTTGGATCCACCCGTGTTCCGAAATGAGCTGGGTAGGACAAGAATGGCACATAGAAAGTTAGGGTGGACACTTTAGACAATGTCACTATCAATTACATCACTTACCCAAGCTATTAATGAACACTGATGGCCATGACACCGTGGACTACCGACGCAGATTTCACGGCAAATTGAAAACCATGAGAACTTTGCCTTCTAGATATGGAACCGAGCTAAATTTTTTTCATGACTGTAGAATCACTTGCCTCACCATAGAGAATCTAAATTGGTAAAAGTGAACCCCTATAGATTTTTCTAAAAATCATTTATCTTAGGGCACAAAGTTGTATTTGTTTTGGTGAAATCTTGCAAATCCATCGAAGATGTCTGGGTCCACCCATGTTCAAAAATGAGCTGGGTCGGACAGGAATGGCACATAGAAAGTTAGGGTGGATAGGATAGATGATGCCATTATCAATTACATCACTTATGCAGGTCGTTAATCAACACTAGTGGCCGCGACACCAACGTCTACTGACGATGATTTCAGGGCAAATTGAAAACCATGAGAACTTTGCCTTCCGGATATGGAATCAAGCTAGATTTTTTTTCATGGCTGTAGAATCACTTGCCTCACCCTATAGAATCTAAATTGGCAATAGTGGACCCCAAGAGATTTTTTCTAAAAATCACTTATCATAGGCCATAAACTAGCATTTGTTTCAGCGAAATCTTGCAATTCCATCGAAGATGTTTGGACCACCCGTCTTTCGAAACGAGCTGGGTAGGACAAGAATGGCACATAAAAAGTTAGGGTGGACACTTTAGACAATGTCACTATCAATTACATCACTTACCCAAGCTATTAATGAACACTGATGGCCATGACACCGTGGACTACCGACGCAGATTTCACGGCAAATTGAAAACCATGAGAACTTTGCCTTCTAGATATGGAACCGAGCTAAATTTTTTTCATGACTGTAGAATCACTTGCCTCACCATAGAGAATCTGAATTGGTAAAAGTGAACCCTAATAGATTTTTCTAAAAATCATTTATCTTAGGGCACAAAGTTGTATTTGTTTTGGTGAAATCTTGCAGATCCATCGAAGATGTCTGGGTCCACCCATGTTCAAAAATGAGCTGGGTCAGACAGGAATGGCACATAGAAAGTTAGGGTGGATAGGATAGATGATGCCATTATCAATTACATCACTTATGCAGGCCGTTAATCAACACTAGTGGCCGCGACACCAACGTCTACTGACGATGATTTCAGGGCAAATTGAAAACCATGAGAACTTTGCCTTCCGGATATGGAATCAAGCTAGATTTTTTTTCATGGCTGTAGAATCACTTGCCTCACCCTATAGAACCTAAATTGGCAACAGCGGACCCCAAGAGATTTTTTCTAAAAATCACTTATCATAGGCCATAAACTAGCATTTGTTTCAGCGAAATCTTACAATTCCATCGAAGATGTTTGGACCACCCGTCTTTCGAAACGAGCTGGGTAGGACAAGAATGGCACATAAAAAGTTAGGGTGGACACTTTAGACAATGTCACTATCAATTACATCACTTACCCAAGCTATTAATGAACACTGATGGCCATGACACCATGGACTACCGACGCAGATTTCACGGCAAATTGAAAACCATGAGAACTTTTCCTTTCGGATATGGAACCGAGCTAGATTTCTTTTCATGGCTGTAGAATCACTTTCCTCACCTTAGAGAACCTGAATTAGCAAAAGTGGACCCCTATAGATTTTTCTAAAAATCATTTATCTTAGGGCACAAAGTTCTAATTGTTTTGGTGAAATCTTGCAAATCCGTCGAAGATGTCTAGGTCCACCCATGTTCAAAAATGAGCTGGGTCGGACAGGAATGGCACGTAGAAAGTTAGGGTGGGTAGGACAGATGATGCCATTATCAATTACATCACTTATGCAGGCCGTTAATCAACACTGGTGGCCGCCACACCAACATCTACTGACACTGATTTCAGGGCAAATTGAAAACCATGAGAACTTTGCCTTCCGGATATGGAATCGAGCTAGATTTTTTTTCATGGCTATAGAATCACTTGCCTCACCCTATAGAACCTAAATTGGCAATAGTGGACCCCAAGATGTTTTTTAAAAATCACTTATCATAGGCCATAAACTAGCATTTGTTTTAGTGAAATCTTGCAATTCCATTGAAGATGTTTGGACCACCCGTCTTCCGAAACGAGCTGGGTAGGACAAGAATGGCACATAAAAAGTTAGGGTGGACACTTTAGACAATGTCACTATCAATTACATCACTTACCCAAGCTATTAATGAACACTGATGGCCATGACACCGTGGACTACCGACGTAGATTTCACGGCAAATTGAAAACCATGAGAACTTTGCCTTTCGGATATGGAATCGAGCTAGATTTCTTTTCATGGCTGTAGAATCACTTTCCTCACCTTAGAGAACCTGAATTAGCAAAAGTGGACCCCTACAATTTTTCTAAAAATCACTTATCATAGGCCGCAAAGTAGCATTTATTTCGGTGAAATCTTGCAATTCTGTCAAAGATGTCTGGGTCCACCCTTGTTCTGAAACGAGTTGGGTAGGACAGGAACGACACATAAAAAGTTATGGTGGATAGGACAGATGATGCCATTATCAATTACATCACTTATGCAGGCCGTTAATCAACACTGGTGGCCGTGACACCAACGTCTACTGACGCTGATTTCAGGGCAAATTGAAAACCATGAGAACTTTGCCTTTAGGATATGGAATCGAGCTAGATTTTTTTTCATGGCTATAGAATCACTTGCCTCACCCTATAGAACCTAAATTGGAAATAGTGGACCCTAGGAGATTTTTTTCTAAAAATCACTTATCATAGGCCATAAACTAGCATTTGTTTCAGCGAAATCTTGTAATTCCATCGAAGATATTTGGATCCACCCGTGTTCCGAAACGAGCTGGGTAGGACAAGAATGGCACATAGAAAGTTAGGGTGGACACTTTAGACAATGTCACTATCAATTACATCACTTACCCAAGCTATTAATGAACACTGATGGCCATGACACCGTGGACTACCGACGCAGATTTCACGGCAAATTGAAAACCATGAGAACTTTGCCTTCTAGATATGGAACCGAGCTAAATTTTTTTCATGACTGTAGAATCACTTGCCTCACCATAGAGAATCTGAATTGGTAAAAGTGAACCCCTATAGATTTTTCTAAAAATCATTTATCTTAGGGCACAAAGTTGTATTTGTTTTGGTGAAATCTTGCAAATCCATCGAAGATGTCTGGGTCCACCCATGTTCAAAAATGAGCTGGGTCGGACAGGAATGGCACATAGAAAGTTAGGGTGGATAGGATAGATGATGCCATTATCAATTACATCACTTATGCAGGCTGTTAATCAACACTGGTGGCCGCGACACCAACGTCTACTGACGCTGATTTCAGGGCAAATTGAAAACCATAAGAACTTTGCCTTTCAGATATGGAATCGAGCTAGATTTTTTTCATGGCTATAGAATCACTTGCCTCACCCTATAGAACCTAAATTGGAAATAGTGGACCCTAGGAGATTTTTTCTAAAAATCACTTACCCAAGCTATTAATGAACACTGATGGCCATGACACCGTGGACTACCGACGCAGATTTCACGGCAAATTGAAAACCATGAGAACTTTGCCTTTCGGATATGGAATCGAGCTAGATTTCTTTTCATGGCTGTAGAATCACTTTCCTCACCTTAGAGAACCTGAATTAGCAAAAGTGGACCCCTACAATTTTTCTAAAAATCACTTATCATAGGCCGCAAAGTAGCATTTATTTCGGTGAAATCTTGCAATTCTGTCAAAGATGTCTGGGTCCACCCTTGTTCTGAAACGAGTTGGGTAGGACAGGAATGACACATAAAAAGTTATGGTGGATAGGACAGATGATGCCATTATCAATTACATCACTTATGCAGGCCGTTAATCAACACTGGTGGCCGCGACACCAACGTCTACTGACGCTGATTTCAGGGCAAATTGAAAACCATGAGAACTTTGCCTTTCGGATATGGAATCGAGCTAGATTTTTTTTCATGGCTATAGAATCACTTGCCTCAGCCTATAGAACCTAAATTGGAAATAGTGGACCCTAGGAGATTTTTTCTAAAAATCACTTATCATAGGCCATAAACTAGCATTTGTTTCAGCGAAATCTTGTAATTCCATCGAAGATGTTTGGATCCACCCGTGTTCCGAAATGAGCTGGGTAGGACAAGAATGGCACATAGAAAGTTAGGGTGGACACTTTAGACAATGTCACTATCAATTACATCACTTAGCCAAGCTATTAATGAACACTGATGGCCATGACACCGTGGACTACCGACGCAGATTTCACGACAAATTGAAAACCATGAGAACTTTGCCTTCTAGATATGGAACCGAGCTAAATTTTTTTCATGACTGTAGAATCACTTGCCTCACCATAGAGAATCTGAATTGGTAAAAGTGAACCCCTATAGATTTTTCTAAAAATCATTTATCTTAGGGCACAAAGTTGTATTTGTTTTGGTGAAATCTTGCAAATCCATCGAAGATGTCTGGGTCCACCCATGTTCAAAAATGAGCTGGGTCGGACAGGAATGGCACATAGAAAGTTAGGGTGGATAGGATAGATGATGCCATTATCAATTACATCACTTATGCAGGTCGTTAATCAACACTAGTGGCCGCGACACCAACGTCTACTGACGATGATTTCAGGGCAAATTGAAAACCATGAGAACTTTGCCTTCCGGATACGGAATCAAGCTAGATTTTTTTTCATGGCTGTAGAATCACTTGCCTCACCCTATAGAACCTAAATTGGCAATAGTGGACCCCAAGAGATTTTTTCTAAAAATCACTTATCATAGGCCATACACTAGCATTTGTTTGAGCGAAATCTTGCAATTCCATCGAAGATGTTTGGACCACCCGTCTTTCGAAACGAGCTGGGTAGGACAAGAATGGCACATAAAAAGTTAGGGTGGACACTTTAGACAATGTCACTATCAATTACATCACTTACCCAAGCTATTAATGAACACTGATGGCCATGACACCGTGGACTACCGACGCAGATTTCACGGCAAATTGAAAACCATGAGAACTTTGCCTTCTAGATATGGAACCGAGCTAAATTTTTTTCATGACTGTAGAATCACTTGCCTCACCATAGAGAATCTGAATTGGTAAAAGTGAACCCCTATAGATTTTTCTAAAAATCATTTATCTTAGGGCACAAAGTTGTATTTGTTTTGGTGAAATCTTGCAAATCCATCGAAGATGTCTGGGTCCACCCATGTTCAAAAATGAGCTGGGTCGGACAGGAATGGCACATAGAAAGTTAGGGTGGATAGGATAGATGATGCCATTATCAATTACATCACTTATGCAGGCCGTTAATCAACACTAGTGGCCGCGACACCAACGTCTACTGACGATGATTTCAGGGCAAATTAAAAACCATGAGAACTTTGCCTTCCGGATATGGAATCAAGCTAGATTTTTTTTCATGGCTGTAGAATCACTTGCCTCACCCTATAGAACCTAAATTGGCAATAGTGGACCCCAAGAGATTTTTCTAAAAATCACTTATCATAGGCCATAAACTAGCATTTGTTTCAGCGAAATCTTACAATTCCATCGAAGATGTTTGGACCACCCGTCTTTTGAAACGAGCTGGGTAGGACAAGAATGGCACATAAAAAGTTAGGGTGGACACTTTAGACAATGTCACTATCAATTACATCACTTACCCAAGCTATTAATGAACACTGATGGCCATGACACCATGGACTACCGACGCAGATTTCACGGCAAATTGAAAACCATGAGAACTTTTCCTTTCGGATATGGAACCGAGCTAGATTTCTTTTCATGGCTGTAGAATCACTTTCCTCACCTTAGAGAACCTGAATTAGCAAAAGTGGACCCCTATAGATTTTTCTAAAAATCATTTATCTTAGGGCACAAAGTTGTATTTGTTTTGGTGAAATCTTGCAAATCCGTCGAAGATGTCTAGGTCCACCCATGTTCAAAAATGAGCTGGGTCGGATCGGAATGGCACGTAGAAAGTTAGGGTGGGTAGGACAGATGATGCCATTATCAATTACATCACTTATGCAGGCCGTTAATCAACACTGGTAGCCGCCACACCAACATCTACTGACACTGATTTCAGGGCAAATTGAAAACCATGAGAACTTTGCCTTCCGGATATGGAATCGAGCTAGATTTTTTTTCATGGCTATAGAATCACTTGCCTCACCCTATAGAACCTAAATTGGCAATAGTGGACCCCAAGATTTTTTTAAAAAATCACTTATCATAGGCCATAAACTAGCATTTGTTTTAGTGAAATCTTGCAATTCCATCGAAGATGTTTGGACCACCCGTCTTCCGAAACGAGCTGGGTAGGACAAGAATGGCACATAAAAAGTTAGGGTGGACACTTTAGACAATGTCACTATCAATTACATCACTTACCCAAGCTATTAATGAACACTGATGGCCATGACACCGTGGACTACCGACGCAGATTTCACGGCAAATTGAAAACCATGAGAACTTTGCCTTCTAGATATGGAACAGAGCTAAATTTTTTTCATGACTGTAGAATCACTTGCCTCACCATAGAGAATCTGAATTGGTAAAAGTGAACCCCTATAGATTTTTCTAAAAATCATTTATCTTAGGGCACAAAGTTGTATTTGTTTTGGTGAAATCTTGCAAATCCATCGAAGATGTCTGGGTCCACCCGTGTTCAAAAATGAGCTGGGTCGGACAGGAATGGCACATAGAAAGTTAGGGTGGATAGGATAGATGATGCCATTATCAATTACATCACTTATGCAGGCTGTTAATCAACACTGGTGGCCGCGACACCAACGTCTACTGACGCTGATTTCAGGGCAAATTAAAAACCATGAGAACTTTGCCTTTCGGATATGGAATCGAGCTAGATTTTTTTTCATGGCTATAGAATCACTTGCCTCACCCTATAGAACCTAAATTGGAAATAGTGGACCCTAGGAGATTTTTTCTAAAAATCACATATCATAGGCCATAAACTAGCATTTGTTTCAGCGAAATCTTGTAATTCCATCGAAGATGTTTGGATCCACCCGTGTTCCGAAACGAGCTGGGTAGGACAAGAATGACACATAGAAAGTTATGGTGGACACTTTAGATTATGTCACTATCAATTACATCACTTACCCAAGCTATTAATGAACACTGATGGCCATGACACTGTGGACTACCGACGCAGATTTCACGGCAAATTGAAAACCATGAGAACTTTGCCTTCCAGATATGGAACCAAGCTAAATTTTTTTCATGACTGTAGAATCACTTGCCTCACCATAGAGAATCTGAATTGGTAAAAGTGAACCCCTATAGATTTTTCTAAAAATCATTTATCTTAGGGCACAAAGTTGTATTTGTTTTGGTGAAATCATGCAAATCTGTCGAAGATGTCTGGGTCCACCCATGTTCAAAAATGAGCTGGGTCGGACAGGAATGGCACATAGAAAGTTAGGTTGGATTGGACAGATGATACCATTATCAATTACATCACTTATGCAGGCTGTTAATCAACACTAGTGGCCGCGACACCAACGTCTACTGACGCTGATTTCAGGGCAAATTGAAAACCATGCGATTTTTGCCTTCCGGATATGGAATCGAGCTAGATTTTTTTTCATGGTTATAGAATCACTTGCCTCACCCTATAGAACCTAAATTGGCAACAGTGGACCCCAAGAGATTTTTTCTAAAAATCACTTATCATAGGCCATAAACTAGCATTTGTTTCAGCGAAATCTTGCAATTCCATCGAAGATGTTTGGACCACCCGTCTTTCGAAATGAGCTGGGTAGGACAAGAATGGCACATAAAAAGTTAGGGTGGACACTTTAGACAATGTCACTATCAATTACATCACTTACCCAAGCTATTAATGAACACTGATGGCCATGACACCGTGGACTACCGACGCAGATTTCACGGCAAATTGAAAACCATGAGAACTTTGCCTTCTAGATATGGAACCGAGCTAAATTTTTTTCATGACTGTAGAATCACTTGCCTCACCATAGAGAATCTGAATTGGTAAAAGTGAACCCCTATAGATTTTTCTAAAAATCATTTATCTTAGGGCACAAAGTTGTATTTGTTTTGGTGAAATCTTGCAAATCCATCGAAGATGTCTGGGTCCACCCATGTTCAAAAATGAGCTGGGTCGGACAGGAATGGCACATAGAAAGTTAGGGTGGATAGGATAGATGATGCCATTATCAATTACATCACTTATGCAGGCCGTTAATCAACACTAGTGGCCGCGACACCAACGTCTACTGACGATGATTTCAGGGCAAATTGAAAACCATGAGAACTTTGCCTTCCGGATATGGAATCAAGCTAGATTTTTTTTCATGGCTGTAGAATCACTTGCCTCACCCTATAGAACCTAAATTGGCAACAGTGGACCCCAAGAGATTTTTTCTAAAAATCACTTATCATAGGCCATAAACTAGCATTTGTTTTAGCGAAATCTTACAATTCCATCGAAGATGTTTGGACCACCCGTCTTTCGAAACGAGCTGGGTAGGACAAGAATGGCACATAAAAAGTTAGGGTGGACACTTTAGACAATGTCACTATCAATTACATCACTTACCCAAGCTATTAATGAACACTGATGGCCATGACACCGTGGACTACCGACGCAGATTTCACGGCAAATTGAAAACCATGAGAACTTTGCCTTCTAGATATGGAACCGAGCTAAATTTTTTTCATGACTGTAGAATCACTTGCCTCACCATAGAGAATCTGAATTGGTAAAAGTGAACCCCTATAGATTTTTCTAAAAATCATTTATCTTAGGGCACAAAGTTGTATTTGTTTTGGTGAAATCTTGCAGATCCATCGAAGATGTCTGGGTCCACCCATGTTCAAAAATGAGCTGGGTCGGACAGGAATGGCACATAGAAAGTTAGGGTGGACACTTTAGACAATGTCACTATCAATTACATCACTTACCCAAGCTATTAATGAACACTGATGGCCATGACACCGCGGACTACCGACACAGATTTCACGGCAAATTGAAAACCATGAGAACTTTGCCTTTCGGATATGGAATCAAGCTAGATTTCTTTTCATGGCTGTAGAATCACTTTCCTCACCTTAGAGAACCTGAATTAGCAAAAGTGGACCCCTACAATTTTTCTAAAAATCACTTATCATAAGCCGCAAAGTAGCATTTATTTCGGTGAAATCTTGCAATTCCGTCAAAGATGTCTGGGTCCACCCTTGTTCTGAAACGAGTTGGGTAGGACAGGAATGACACATAAAACGTTAGGGTGGATAGGACAGATGATGCCATTATCAATTACATCACTTATGCAGGCTGTTAATCAACACTGGTGGCTGCGACACCAACGTCTACTGACGCTGATTTCAGGGCAAATTGAAAACCATGAGAACTTTGCCTTCCGGATATGGAATCGAGCAAGATTTTTTTTCATGGCTATAGAATCACTTGCCTCACCCTATAGAACCTAAATTGGCAACAGTGGACCCCAAGAGATGTTTTCTAAAAATCACTTATCATAGGCCATAAACTAGCATTTGTTTCAGCGAAATCTTGCAATTCCATCGAAGATGTTTGGATCCACCCGTGTTCCGAAACGAGCTGGGTAGGACAAGAATGGCACATAGAAAGTTATGGTGGACACTTTAGATTATGTCACTATCAATTACATCACTTACCCAAGCTATTAATGAACACTGATGGCCATGACACTGTGGACTACCGACGCAGATTTCACGGCAAATTGAAAACCATGAGAACTTTGCCTTCCAGATATGGAACCAAGCTAAATTTTTTTCATGACTGTAGAATCACTTGCTTCACCATAGAGAATCTGAATTGGTAAAAGTGAACCCCTATAGATTTTTCTAAAAATCATTTATCTTAGGGCACAAAGTTGTATTTGTTTTGGTGAAATCATGCAAATCTGTCGAAGATGTCTGGGTCCACCCATGTTCAAAAATGAGCTGGGTCGGACAGGAATGGCACATAGAAAGTTAGGTTGGATTGGATAGATGATACCATTATCAATTACATCACTTATGCAGGCTGTTAATCAACACTGGTGGCCGCGACACCAACGTCTACTGACGCTGATTTCAGGGCAAATTGAAAACCATGCGAACTTTGCCTTCCGGATATGGAATCGAGCTAGATTTTTTTTCATGGTTATAGAATCACTTGCCTCACCCTATAGAACCTAAATTGGCAACAGTGGACCCCAGGAGATTTTTTACAAAAAATCACTTATCATAGGCCATAAACTAGCATTTGTTTCAGCGAAATCTTGCAATTCCATCGGAGATGTTTGGATCCACCCGTGTTCTGAAACGAGCTGGGTAGGACAAGAATGGCACATAGAAAGTTTGGGTGGGCACTTTAGATGATGTCACTATCAATTACATCACTTACCCAAGCTATTAATGAACACTGATGGCCATGACACCGTGGACTACCGACGCAGATTTCACGGCAAATTGAAAACCATAAGAACTTTGCCTTCTAGATATGGAACCGAGCTAAATTTTTTTCATGACTGTAGAATCACTTGCCTCACCATAGAGAATCTGAATTGGTAAAAGTGAACCCCTATAGATTTTTCTAAAAATCATTTATCTTAGGGCACAAAGTTGTATTTGTTTTGGTGAAATCTTGCAAATCCATCGAAGATGTCTGGGTCCACCCATGTTCAAAAATGAGCTGGGTCGGACAGGAATGGCACATAGAAAGTTAGGGTGGATAGGATAGATGATGCCATTATCAATTACATCACCTATGCAGGTCGTTAATCAACACTAGTGGCCGCGACACCAACGTCTACTGACGATGATTTCAGGGCAAATTGAAAACCATGAGAACTTTGCCTTCCGGATATGGAATCAAGCTAGATTTTTTTTCATGGCTGTAGAATCACTTGCCTCACCCTATAGAACCTAAATTGGCAAAAGTGGACCCCAAGAGATTTTTTCTAAAAATCACTTATAATAGGCCATAAACTAGCATTTGTTTCAGTGAAATCTTGCAATTCCATCGAAGATGTTTGGACCACCCGTCTTTCGAAACGAGCTGGGTAGGACAAGAATGGCACATAAAAAGTTAGGGTGGACACTTTAGACAATGTCACTATCAATTACATCACTTACCCAAGCTATTAATGAACACTGATGGCCATGACACCGTGGACTACCGACACAGATTTCACGGCAAATTGAAAACCATGAGAACTTTGCCTTTCGGATATGGAATCGAGCTAGATTTCTTTTCATGGCTGTAGAATCACTTTCCTCACCTTAGAGAACCTGAATTAGCAAAAGTGGACCCCTACAATTTTTCTAAAAATCACTTATCATAAGCCGCAAAGTAGCATTTATTTCGGTGAAATCTTGCAATTCCGTCAAAGATGTCTGGGTCCACCCTTGTTCTGAAACGAGTTGGGTAGGACAGGAATGACACATAAAAAGTTAGGGTGGATAGGACAAATGATGCCATTATCAATTACATCACTTATGCAGGCCGTGAATCAACACTGGTGGCCGCCACACCAACATCTACTGACACTGATTTCAGGGCAAATTGAAAACCATGAGAACTTTGCCTTCCGGATATGGAATCGAGCAAGATTTTTTTTCATGGCTATAGAATCACTTGCCTCACCCTATAGAACCTAAATTGGCAACAGTGGACCCCAAGAGATGTTTTCTAAAAATCACTTATCATAGGCCATAAACTAGCATTTGTTTCAGCGAAATCTTGCAATTCCATCGAAGATGTTTGGATCCACCCGTGTTCCGAAACGAGCTGGGTAGGACAAGAATGGCACATAGAAAGTTATGGTGGACACTTTAGATTATGTCACTATCAATTACATCACTTACCCAAGCTATTAATGAACACTGATGGCCATGACACTGTGGACTACCGACGCAGATTTCACGGCAAATTGAAAACCATGAGAACTTTGCCTTCCAGATATGGAACCAAGCTAAATTTTTTTCATGACTGTAGAATCACTTGCCTCACCATAGAGAATCTGAATTGGTAAAAGTGAACCCCTATAGATTTTTCTAAAAATCATTTATCTTAGGGCACAAAGTTGTATTTGTTTTGGTGAAATCATGCAAATCTGTCGAAGATGTCTGGGTCCACCCATGTTCAAAAATGAGCTGGGTCGGACAGGAATGGCACATAGAAAGTTAGGTTGGATTGGATAGATGATACCATTATCAATTACATCACTTATGCAGGCTGTTAATCAACACTGGTGGCCGCGACACCAACGTCTACTGACGCTGATTTCAGGGCAAATTGAAAACCATGCGAACTTTGCCTTCCGGATATGGAATCGAGCTAGATTTTTTTTCATGGTTATAGAATCACTTGCCTCACCCTATAGAACCTAAATTGGCAACAGTGGACCCCAGGAGATTTTTTACAAAAAATCACTTATCATAGGCCATAAACTAGCATTTGTTTCAGCGAAATCTTGCAATTCCATCGAAGATGTTTGGATCCACCCGTGTTCTAAAACGAGCTGGGTAGGACAAGAATGGCACATAGAAAGTTTGGGTGGGCACTTTAGATGATGTCACTATCAATTACATCACTTACCCAAGCTATTAATGAACACTGATGGCCATGACACCGTGGACTACCGACGCAGATTTCACGGCAAATTGAAAACCATAAGAACTTTGCCTTCTAGATATGGAACCGAGCTAAATTTTTTTCATGACTGTAGAATCACTTGCCTCACCATAGAGAATCTGAATTGGTAAAAGTGAACCCCTATAGATTTTTCTAAAAATCATTTATCTTAGGGCACAAAGTTGTATTTGTTTTGGTGAAATCTTGCAAATCCATCGAAGATGTCTGGGTCCACCCATGTTCAAAAATGAGCTGGGTCGGACAGGAATGGCACATAGAAAGTTAGGGTGGATAGGATAGATGATGCCATTATCAATTACATCACCTATGCAGGTCGTTAATCAACACTAGTGGCCGCGACACCAACGTCTACTGACGATGATTTCAGGGCAAATTGAAAACCATGAGAACTTTGCCTTCCGGATATGGAATCAAGCTAGATATTTTTTCATGGCTGTAGAATCACTTGCCTCACCCTATAGAACCTAAATTGGCAAAAGTGGACCCCAAGAGATTTTTTCTAAAAATCACTTATAATAGGCCATAAACTAGCATTTGTTTCAGCGAAATCTTGCAATTCCATCGAAGATGTTTGGACCACCCGTCTTTCGAAACGAGCTGGGTAGGACAAGAATGGCACATAAAAAGTTAGGGTGGACACTTTAGACAATGTCACTATCAATTACATCACTTACCCAAGCTATTAATGAACACTGATGGCCATGACACCGTGGACTACCGACACAGATTTCACGGCAAATTGAAAACCATGAGAACTTTGCCTTTTGGATATGGAATCGAGCTAGATTTCTTTTCATGGCTGTAGAATCACTTTCCTCACCTTAGAGAAGCTGAATTAGCAAAAGTGGACCCCTACAATTTTTCTAAAAATCACTTATCATAAGCCGCAAAGTAGCATTTATTTCGGTGAAATCTTGCAATTCCGTCAAAGATGTCTGGGTCCACCCTTGTTCTGAAACGAGTTGGGTAGGACAGGAATGACACATAAAAAGTTAGGGTGGATAGGACAAATGATGCCATTATCAATTACATCACTTATGCAGGCCGTGAATCAACACTGGTGGCCGCCACACCAACATCTACTGACACTGATTTCAGGGCAAATTGAAAACCATGAGAACTTTGCCTTCCGGATATGGAATCGAGCAAGATTTTTTTTCATGGCTATAGAATCACTTGCCTCACCCTATAGAACCTAAATTGGCAACAGTGGACCCCAAGAGATGTTTTCTAAAAATCACTTATCATAGGCCATAAACTAGCATTTGTTTCAGCGAAATCTTGCAATTCCATCGAAGATGTTTGGATCCACCCGTGTTCCGAAACGAGCTGGGTAGGACAAGAATGGCACATAGAAAGTTATGGTGGACACTTTAGATTATGTCACTATCAATTACATCACTTACCCAAGCTATTAATGAACACTGATGGCCATGACACTGTGGACTACCGACGCAGATTTCACGGCAAATTGAAAACCATGAGAACTTTGCCTTCCAGATATGGAACCAAGCTAAATTTTTTTCATGACTGTAGAATCACTTGCCTCACCATAGAGAATCTGAATTGGTAAAAGTGAACCCCTATAGATTTTTCTAAAAATCATTTATCTTAGGGCACAAAGTTGTATTTGTTTTGGTGAAATCATGCAAATCTGTCGAAGATGTCTGGGTCCACCCATGTTCAAAAATGAGCTGGGTCGGACAGGAATGGCACATAGAAAGTTAGGTTGGATTGGATAGATGATACCATTATCAATTACATCACTTATGCAGGCTGTTAATCAACACTGGTGGCCGCGACACCAACGTCTACTGACGCTGATTTCAGGGCAAATTGAAAACCATGCGAACTTTGCCTTCCGGATATGGAATCGAGCTAGATTTTTTTTCATGGTTATAGAATCACTTGCCTCACCCTATAGAACCTAAATTGGCAACAGTGGACCCCAGGAGATTTTTTACAAAAAATCACTTATCATAGGCCATAAACTAGCATTTGTTTCAGCGAAATCTTGCAATTCCATCGAAGATGTTTGGATCCACCCGTGTTCTGAAACGAGCTGGGTAGGACAAGAATGGCACATAGAAAGTTTGGGTGGGCACTTTAGATGATGTCACTATCAATTACATCACTTACCCAAGCTATTAATGAACACTGATGGCCATGACACCGTGGACTACCGACGCAGATTTCACGGCAAATTGAAAACCATAAGAACTTTGCCTTCTAGATATGGAACCGAGCTAAATTTTTTTCATGACTGTAGAATCACTTGCCTCACCATAGAGAATCTGAATTGGTAAAAGTGAACCCCTATAGATTTTTCTAAAAATCATTTATCTTAGGGCACAAAGTTGTATTTGTTTTGGTGAAATCTTGCAAATCCATCGAAGATGTCTGGGTCCACCCATGTTCAAAAATGAGCTGGGTCGGACAGGAATGGCACATAGAAAGTTAGGGTGGATAGGATAGATGATGCCATTATCAATTACATCACCTATGCAGGTCGTTAATCAACACTAGTGGCCGCGACACCAACGTCTACTGACGATGATTTCAGGGCAAATTGAAAACCATGAGAACTTTGCCTTCCGGATATGGAATCAAGCTAGATTTTTTTTCATGGCTGTAGAATCACTTGCCTCACCCTATAGAACCTAAATTGGCAAAAGTGGACCCCAAGAGATTTTTTCTAAAAATCACTTATAATAGGCCATAAACTAGCATTTGTTTCAGCGAAATCTTGCAATTCCATCGAAGATGTTTGGACCACCCGTCTTTCGAAACGAGCTGGGTAGGACAAGAATGGCACATAAAAAGTTAGGGTGGACACTTTAGACAATGTCACTATCAATTACATCACTTACCCAAGCTATTAATGAACACTGATGGCCATGACACCGTGGACTACCGACACAGATTTCACGGCAAATTGAAAACCATGAGAACTTTGCCTTTCGGATATGGAATCGAGCTAGATTTCTTTTCATGGCTGTAGAATCACTTTCCTCACCTTAGAGAACCTGAATTAGCAAAAGTGGACCCCTACAATTTTTCTAAAAATCACTTATCATAAGCCGCAAAGTAGCATTTATTTCGGTGAAATCTTGCAATTTCGTCAAAGATGTCTGGGTCCACCCTTGTTCTGAAACGAGTTGGGTAGGACAGGAATGACACATAAAAAGTTAGGGTGGATAGGACAAATGATGCCATTATCAATTACATCACTTATGCAGGCCGTGAATCAACACTGGTGGCCGCCACACCAACATCTACTGACACTGATTTCAGGGCAAATTGAAAACCATGAGAACTTTGCCTTCCGGATATGGAATCGAGCAAGATTTTTTTTCATGGCTATAGAATCACTTGCCTCACCCTATAGAACCTAAATTGGCAACAGTGGACCCCAAGAGATGTTTTCTAAAAATCACTTATCATAGGCCATAAACTAGCATTTGTTTCAGCGAAATCTTGCAATTCCATCGAAGATGTTTGGATCCACCCGTGTTCCGAAACGAGCTGGGTAGGACAAGAATGGCACATAGAAAGTTATGGTGGACACTTTAGATTATGTCACTATCAATTACATCACTTACCCAAGCTATTAATGAACACTGATGGCCATGACACTGTGGACTACCGACGCAGATTTCACGGCAAATTGAAAACCATGAGAACTTTGCCTTCCAGATATGGAACCAAGCTAAATTTTTTTTATGACTGTAGAATCACTTGCCTCACCATAGAGAATCTGAATTGGTAAAAGTGAACCCCTATAGATTTTTCTAAAAATCATTTATCTTAGGGCACAAAGTTGTATTTGTTTTGGTGAAATCATGCAAATCCGTCGAAGATGTCTGGGTCCACCCATGTTCAAAAATGAGCTGGGTCGGACAGGAATGGCACATAGAAAGTTAGGTTGGATTGGACAGATGATGCCATTATCAATTACATCACTTATGCAGGCTGTTAATCAACACTGGTGGCCGCGACACCAACGTCTACTGACGCTGATTTCAGGGCAAATTGAAAACCATGCGAACTTTGCCTTCCGGATATGGAATCGAGCTAGATTTTTTTTCATGGTTATAGAATCACTTGCCTCACCCTATAGAACCTAAATTGGCAACAGTGGACCCCAGGAGATTTTTTACAAAAAATCACTTATCATAGGCCATAAACTAGCATTTGTTTCAGCGAAATCTTGCAATTCCATCGAAGATGTTTGGATCCACCCGTGTTCTGAAACGAGCTGGGTAGGACAAGAATGGCACATAGAAAGTTTGGGTGGGCACTTTAGATGATGTCACTATCAATTACATCACTTACCCAAGCTATTAATGAACACTGATGGCCATGACACCGTGGACTACCGACGCAGATTTCACGGCAAATTGAAAACCATGAGAACTTTGCCTTCTAGATATGGAACCGAGCTAAATTTTTTTCATGACTGTAGAATCACTTGCCTCACCATAGAGAATCTGAATTGGTAAAAGTGAACCCCTATAGATTTTTCTAAAAATCATTTATCTTAGGGCACAAAGTTGTATTTGTTTTGGTGAAATCTTGCAAATCCATCGAAGATGTCTGGGTCCACCCATGTTCAAAAATGAGCTGGGTCGGACAGGAATGGCACATAGAAAGTTAGGGTGGATAGGATAGATGATGCCATTATCAATTACATCACCTATGCAGGTCGTTAATCAACACTAGTGGCCGCGACACCAACGTCTACTGACGATGATTTCAGGGCAAATTGAAAACCATGAGAACTTTGCCTTCCGGATATGGAATCAAGCTAGATTTTTTTTCATGGCTGTAGAATCACTTGCCTCACCCTATAGAACCTAAATTGGCAAAAGTGGACCCCAAGAGATTTTTTCTAAAAATCGCTTATAATAGGCCATAAACTAGCATTTGTTTCAGCGAAATCTTGCAATTCCATCGAAGATGTTTGGACCACCCGTCTTTCGAAACGAGCTGGGTAGGACAAGAATGGCACATAAAAAGTTAGGGTGGACACTTTAGACAATGTCACTATCAATTACATCACTTACCCAAGCTATTAATGAACACTGATGGCCATGACACCGTGGACTACCGACACAGATTTCACGGCAAATTGAAAACCATGAGAACTTTGCCTTTCGGATATGGAATCGAGCTAGATTTCTTTTCATGGCTGTAGAATCACTTTCCTCACCTTAGAGAACCTGAATTAGCAAAAGTGGACCCCTACAATTTTTCTAAAAATCACTTATCATAAGCTGCAAAGTAGCATTTATTTCGGTGAAATCTTGCAATTCCGTCAAAGATGTCTGGGTCCACCCTTGTTCTGAAACGAGTTGGGTAGGACAGGAATGACACATAAAAAGTTAGGGTGGATAGGACAAATGATGCCATTATCAATTACATCACTTATGCAGGCCGTGAATCAACACTGGTGGCCGCCACACCAACATCTACTGACACTGATTTCAGGGCAAATTGAAAACCATGAGAACTTTGCCATCCGGATATGGAATCGAGCAAGATTTTTTTTCATGGCTATAGAATCACTTGCCTCACCCTATAGAACCTAAATTGGCAACAGTGGACCCCAAGAGATGTTTTCTAAAAATCACTTATCATAGGCCATAAACTAGCATTTGTTTCAGCGAAATCTTGCAATTCCATCGAAGATGTTTGGATCCACCCGTGTTCCGAAACGAGCTGGGTAGGACAAGAATGGCACATAGAAAGTTATGGTGGACACTTTAGATTATGTCACTATCAATTACATCACTTACCCAAGCTATTAATGAACACTGATGGCCATGACACTGTGGACTACCGACGCAGATTTCACGGCAAATTGAAAACCATGAGAACTTTGCCTTCCAGATATGGAACCAAGCTAAATTTTTTTCATGACTGTAGAATCACTTGCCTCACCATAGAGAATCTGAATTGGTAAAAGTGAACCCCTATAGATTTTTCTAAAAATCATTTATCTTAGGGCACAAAGTTGTATTTGTTTTGGTGAAATCATGCAAATCCGTCGAAGATGTCTGGGTCCACCCATGTTCAAAAATGAGCTGGGTCGGACAGGAATGGCACATAGAAAGTTAGGTTGGATTGGACAGATGATGCCATTATCAATTACATCACTTATGCAGGCTGTTAATCAACACTGGTGGCCGCGACACCAACGTCTACTGACGCTGATTTCAGGGCAAATTGAAAACCATGCGAACTTTGCCTTCCGGATATGGAATCGAGCTAGATTTTTTTTCATGGTTATAGAATCACTTGCCTCACCCTATAGAACCTAAATTGGCAACAGTGGACCCCAGGAGATTTTTTACAAAAAATCACTTATCATAGGCCATAAACTAGCATTTGTTTCAGCGAAATCTTGCAATTCCATCGAAGATGTTTGGATCCACCCGTGTTCTGAAACGAGCTGGGTAGGACAAGAATGGCACATAGAAAGTTTGGGTGGGCACTTTAGATGATGTCACTATCAATTACATCACTTACCCAAGCTATTAATGAACACTGATGGCCATGACACCGTGGACTACCGACGCAGATTTCACGGCAAATTGAAAACCATGAGAACTTTGCCTTCTAGATATGGAACCGAGCTAAATTTTTTTCATGACTGTAGAATCACTTGCCTCACCATAGAGAATCTGAATTGGTAAAAGTGAACCAATATAGATTTTTCTAAAAATCATTTATCTTAGGGCACAAAGTTGTATTTGTTTTGGTGAAATCTTGCAAATCCATCGAAGATGTCTGGGTCCACCCATGTTCAAAAATGAGCTGGGTCGGACAGGAATGGCACATAGAAAGTTAGGGTGGATAGGATAGATGATGCCATTATCAATTACATCACTTGTGCAGGCCGTTAATCAACACTAGTGGCCGCGACACCAACGTCTACTGACGATGATTTCAGGGCAAATTGAAAACCATGAGAACTTTGCCTTCCGGATATGGAATCAAGCTAGATTTTTTTTCATGGCTGTAGAATCACTTGCCTCACCCTATAGAACCTAAATTGGCAAAAGTGGACCCCAAGAGATTTTTTCTAAAAATCACTTATAATAGGCCATAAACTAGCATTTGTTTCAGCGAAATCTTGCAATTCCATCGAAGATGTTTGGACCACCCGTCTTTCGAAACGAGCTGGGTAGGACAAGAATGGCACATAAAAAGTTAGGGTGGACACTTTAGACAATGTCACTATCAATTACATCACTTACCCAAGCTATTAATGAACACTGATGGCCATGACACCGTGGACTACCGACACAGATTTCACGGCAAATTGAAAACCATGAGAACTTTGCCTTTCGGATATGGAATCGAGCTAGATTTCTTTTCATGGCTGTAGAATCAATTTCCTCACCTTAGAGAACCTGAATTAGCAAAAGTGGACCCCTACAATTTTTCTAAAAATCACTTATCATAAGCCGCAAAGTAGCATTTATTTCGGTGAAATCTTGCAATTCCGTCAAAGATGTCTGGGTCCACCCTTGTTCTGAAACGAGTTGGGTAGGACAGGAATGACACATAAAAAGTTAGGGCGGATAGGACAAATGATGCCATTATCAATTACATCACTTATGCAGGCCGTTAATCAACACTGGTGGCCGCCACACCAACATCTACTGACACTGATTTCAGGGCAAATTGAAAACCATGAGAACTTTGCCTTCCAGATATGGAATCGAGCTAGATTTTTTTTCATGGCTATAGAATCACTTGCCTCACCCTATAGAACCTAAATTGGAAATAGTGGACCCTAGGAGATTTTTTCTAAAAATCACTTATCATAGGCCATAAACTAGCATTTGTTTCAGCGAAATCTTGTAATTCCATCGAAGATGTTTGGATCCACCCGTGTTCCGAAATGAGCTAGGTAGGACAAGAATGGCACATAGAAAGTTAGGGTGGACACTTTAGATGATGTCACTATCAATTACATCACTTACCCAAGCTATTAATGAACACTGATGGCCATGACACCGTGGACTACCGACGCAGATTTCACGGCAAATTGAAAACCATGAGAACTTTGCCTTCTAGATATGGAACCGAGCTAAATTTTTTTCATGACTGTAGAATCACTTGCCTCACCATAGAGAATCTGAATTGGTAAAATTGAACCCCTATAGATTTTTCTAAAAATCATTTATCTTAGGGCACAAAGTTGTATTTGTTTTGGTGAAATCTTGCAAATCCATCGAAGATGTCTGGGTCCACCCATGTTCAAAAATGAGCTGGGTCGGACAGGAATGGCACATAGAAAGTTAGGGTGGATAGGATAGATGATGCCATTATCAATTACATCACTTGTGCAGGCCGTTAATCAACACTAGTGGCCGCGACACCAACGTCTACTGACGATGATTTCAGGGCAAATTGAAAACCATGAGAACTTTGCCTTCCGGATATGGAATCAAGCTAGATTTTTTTTCATGGCTGTAGAATCACTTGCCTCACCCTATAGAACCTAAATTGGCAAAAGTGGACCCTAAGAGATTTTTTCTAAAAATCACTTATAATAGGCCATAAACTAGCATTTGTTTCAGCGAAATCTTGCAATTCCATCGAAGATGTTTGGACCACCCGTCTTTCGAAACGAGCTGGGTAGGACAAGAATGGCACATAAAAAGTTAGGGTGGACACTTTAGACAATGTCACTATCAATTACATCACTTACCCAAGCTATTAATGAACACTGATGGAAATGACACCGTGGACTACCGACACAGATTTCACGGCAAATTGAAAACCATGAGAACTTTGCCTTTCGGATATGGAATCGAGCTAGATTTCTTTTCATGGCTGTAGAATCACTTTCCTCACCTCAGAGAACCTGAATTAGCAAAAGTGGACCCCGACAATTTTTCTAAAAATCACTTATCATAAGCCGCAAAGTAGCATTTATTTCGGTGAAATCTTGCAATTCCGTCAAAGATGTCTGAGTCCACCCTTGTTCTGAAACGAGTTGGGTAGGACAGGAACGACACATAAAAAGTTAGGGTGGATAGGACAGATGATGCCATTATCAATTACATCACTTATGCAGGCCGTTAATCAACACTGGTGGCCGCCACACCAACATCTACTGACACTGATTTCAGGGCAAATTGAAAACCATGAGAACTTTGCCTTCCAGATATGGAATCGAGCTAGATTTTTTTTCATGGCTATAGAATCACTTGCCTCACCCTATAGAACCTAAATTGGCAACAGTGGACCCCAAGATTTTTTTTAAAATCACTTATCATAGGCCATAAACTAGCATTTGTTTCAGCGAAATCTTGCAATTCCATCGAAGATGTTTGGATCCACCCGTCTTCCGAAACGAGCTGGGTAGGACAAGAATGGCACATAGAAAGTTTGGGTGGGCACTTTAGATGATGTCACTATCGATTACATCACTTACCCAAGCTATTAATGAACACTGATGGCCATGACACCGTGGACTACCGACGCAGATTTCACGGCAAATTGAAAACCATGAGAACTTTGCCTTCTAGATATGGAACCGAGCTAAATTTTTTTCATGACTGTAGAATCACTTGCCTGACCATAGAGAATCTGAATTGGTAAAAGTGAACCCCTATAGATTTTTCTAAAAATCATTTATCTTAGGGCACAAAGTTGTATTTGTTTTGGTGAAATCTTGCAAATCCATCGAAGATGTCTGGGTCCACCCATGTTCAAAAATGAGCTGGGTCGGACAGGAATGGCACATAGAAAGTTAGGGTGGATAGGATAGATGATGCCATTATCAATTACATCACTTATGCAGGCCGTTAATCAACACTAGTGGCCGCGACACCAACGTCTACTGACGATGATTTCAGGGCAAATTCAAAACCATGAGAACTTTGCCTTCCAGATATGGAATCAAGCTAGATTTTTTTTCATGGCTGTAGAATCACTTGCCTCACCCTATAGAACCTAAATTGGCAATAGTTTACCCCAAGATATTTTTTCTAAAAATCACTTATCATAGGCCATAAACTAGCATTTGTTTCAGCGAAATCTTGCAATTCCATCGAAGATGTTTGGACCACCCGTCTTTCGAAACGAGCTGGGTAGGACAAGAATGGCACATAAAAAGTTAGGGTGGACACTTTAGACAATGTCACTATCAATTACATCACTTACCCAAGCTATTAATGAACACTAATGGAAATGACACCGTGGACTACCGACACAGATTTCACGGCAAATTGAAAACCATGAGAACTTTGCCTTTCGGATATGGAATCGAGCTAGATTTCTTTTCATGGCTGTAGAATCACTTTCCTCACCTCAGAGAACCTGAATTAGCAAAAGTGGACCCCTACAATTTTTCTAAAAATCACTTATCATAAGCCGCAAAGTAGCATTTATTTCGGTGAAATCTTGCAATTCCGTCAAAGATGTCTGAGTCCACCCTTGTTCTGAAACGAGTTGGGTAGGACAGGAATGACACATAAAAAGTTAGGGTGGATAGGACAGATGATGCCATTATCAATTACATCACTTATGCAGGCTGTTAATCAACACTGGTGGCTGCGACACCAACGTCTACTGACGCTAATTTCAGGGCAAATTGAAAACCATGAGAACTTTGCCTTCCGGATATGGAATCGAGCAAGATTTTTTTTCATGGCTATAGAATCACTTGCCTCACCCTATAGAACCTAAATTGGCAATAGTGGACCCCAAGAGATTTTTTCTAAAAATCACTTATCATAGGCCATAAACTAGCATTTGTTTCAGCGAAATCTTGCAATTCCATCGAAGATGTTTGGACCACCCGTCTTTCGAAACGAGCTGGGTAGGACAAGAATGGCACATAAAAAGTTAGGGTGGACACTTTAGACAATGTCACTATCAATTACATCACTTACCCAAGCTATTAATGAACACTGATGGCCATGACACCGTGGACTACCGACGCAGATTTCACGGCAAATTGAAAACCATGAGAACTTTGCCTTTCGGATATGGAATCGAGCTAGATTTCTTTTCATGGCTGTAGAATCACTTTCCTCACCTTAGAGAACCTGAATTAGCAAAAGTGGACCCCTATAGATTTTTCTAAAAATCACTTATCATAAGCCGCAAAGTAGCATTTATTTCGGTGAAACCTTCAATTCCGTCAAAGATGTCTGGGTCCACCCTTGTTCGGAAACGAGTTGGGTAGGACAGGAATGACACATAAAAAGTTAGTTTGGATAGGACAGATGATGCCATTATCAATTACATCACTTATGCAGGCTGTTAATCAACACTGGTGGCTGCGACACCAACGTCTACTGACGCTGATTTAAGGGCAAATTGAAAACCATGAGAACTTTGCCTTCCGGATATGGAATCGAGCAAGATTTTTTTTCATGGCTATAGAATCACTTGCCTCACCCTATAGAACCTAAATTGGCAACAGTGGACCCCAAGAGATGTTTTCTAAAAATCACTTATCATAGGCCATAAACTAGCATTTGTTTCAGCGAAATCTTGCAATTCCATCGAAGATGTTTGGATCCACCCGTGTTTTGAAACGAGCTGGGTAGGACAAGAATGGCACATAGAAAGTTAGGGTGGACACTTTAGATGATGTCACTATCAATTACATCACTTACCCAAGCTATTAATGAACACTGATGGCCATGACACTGTGGACTACCGACGCAGATTTCACGGCAACTTGAAAACCATGAGAACTTTGCCTTCCAGATATGGAACCAATCTAAATTTTTTTCATGACTGTAGAATCACTTGCCTCACCATAGAGAATCTGAATTGGTAAAAGTGAACCCCTATAGATTTTTCTAAAAATCATTTATCTTAGGGCACAAAGTTGTATTTGTTTTGGTGAAATCTTGCAAATCCGTCGAAGATGTCTGGGTCCACCCATGTTCAAAAATGAGCTGGGTCAGACAGGAATGGCACATAGAAAGTTAGGTTGGATTGGACAGATGATGCCATTATCAATTACATCACTTATGCAGGCTGTTAATCTACACTAGTGGCCGCGACACCAACGTCTACTGACGCTGATTTCAGGGCAAATTGAAAACCATGAGAACTTTGCCTTCCGGATATGGAATCAAGCTAGATTTTTTTTCATGGCTGTAGAATCACTTGCCTCACCCTATAGAACCTAAATTGGCAACAGTGGACCCCAAGAGATTTTTTCTAAAAATCACTTATCATAGGCCATAAACTAGCATTTGTTTCAGCGAAATCTTGCAATTCCATCGAAGATGTTTGGACCACCCGTCTTTCGAAACGAGCTGGGTAGGACAAGAATGGCACATAAAAAGTTAGGGTGGACACTTTAGACAATGTCACTATCAATTACATCACTTACCCAAGCTATTAATGAACACTGATGGCCATGACACCGTGGACTACCGACGCAGATTTCACGGCAAATTGAAAACCATGAGAACTTTGCCTTTCGGATATGGAATCGAGCTAGATTTCTTTTCATGGCTGTAGAATCACTTTCCTCACCTCAGAGAACCTGAATTAGCAAAAGTGGACCCCTACAATTTTTCTAAGAATCACTTATCATAAGCCGCAAAATAGCATTTATTTCGGTGAAATCTTGCAATTCCGTCAAAGATGTCTGAGTCCACCCTTGTTCTGAAACGAGTTGGGTAGGACAGGAATGACACATAAAAAGTTAGGGTGGATAGGACAGATGATGCCATTATCAATTACATCACTTATGCAGGCTGTTAATCAACACTGGTGGCTGCGACACCAACGTCTACTGACGCTGATTTCAGGGCAAATTGAAAACCATGAGAACTTTGCCTTCCGGATATGGAATCGAGCAAGATTTTTTTTCATGGCTATAGAATCACTTGCCTCACCCTATAGAACCTAAATTGGCAACAGTGGACCCCAAGAGATTTTTTCTAAAAATCACTTATCATAGGCCATAAACTAGCATTTGTTTCAGCGAAATCTTGCAATTCCATCGAAGATGTTTGGACCACCCATCTTTCGAAACGAGCTGGGTAGGACAAGAATGGCACATAAAAAGTTAGGGTGGACACTTTAGACAATGTCACTATCAATTACATCACTTACCCAAGCTATTAATGAACACTGATGGCCATGACACCGTGGACTACCGACGCAGATTTCACGGCAAATTGAAAACCATGAGAACTTTGCCTTTCGGATATGGAATCGAGCTAGATTTCTTTTCATGGCTGTAGAATCACTTTCCTCACCTTAGAGAACCTGAATTAGCAAAAGTGGACCCCTACAATTTTTCTAAAAATCACTTATCATAAGCCGCAAAGTAGCATTTATTTCGGTGAAACCTTCAATTCCGTCAAAGATGTCTGGGTCCACCCTTGTTCGGAAACGAGTTGGGTAGGACAGGAATGACACATAAAAAGTTAGTTTGGATAGGACAGATGATGCCATTATCAATTACATCACTTATGCAGGCTGTTAATCAACACTGGTGGCTGCGACACCAACGTCTACTGACGCTGATTTAAGGGCAAATTGAAAACCATGAGAACTTTGCCTTCCGGATATGGAATCGAGCAAGATTTTTTTTCATGGCTATAGAATCACTTGCCTCACCCTATAGAACCTAAATTGGCAACAGTGGACCCCAAGAGATGTTTTCTAAAAATCACTTATCATAGGCCATAAACTAGCATTTGTTTCAGCGAAATCTTGCAATTCCATCGAAGATGTTTGGATCCACCCGTGTTTTGAAATGAGCTGGGTAGGACAAGAATGGCACATAGAAAGTTAGGGTGGACACTTTAGATGATGTCACTATCAATTACATCACTTACCCAAGCTATTAATGAACACTGATGGCCATGACACTGTGGACTACCGACGCAGATTTCACGGCAACTTGAAAACCATGAGAACTTTGCCTTCCAGATATGGAACCAATCTAAATTTTTTTCATGACTGTAGAATCACTTGCCTCACCATAGAGAATCTGAATTGGTAAAAGTGAACCCCTATAGATTTTTCTAAAAATCATTTATCTTAGGGCACAAAGTTGTATTTGTTTTGGTGAAATCTTGCAAATCCGTCGAAGATGTCTGGGTCCACCCATGTTCAAAAATGAGCTGGGTCAGACAGGAATGGCACATAGAAAGTTAGGTTGGATTGGACAGATGATGCCATTATCAATTACATCACTTATGCAGGCTGTTAATCTACACTAGTGGCCGCGACACCAACGTCTACTGACGCTGATTTCAGGGCAAATTGAAAACCATGAGAACTTTGCCTTCCGGATATGGAATCAAGCTAGATTTTTTTTCATGGCTGTAGAATCACTTGCCTCACCCTATAGAACCTAAATTGGCAACAGTGGACCCCAAGAGATTTTTTCTAAAAATCACTTATCATAGGCCATAAACTAGCATTTGTTTCAGCGAAATCTTGCAATTCCATCGAAGATGTTTGGACCACCCGTCTTTCGAAACGAGCTGGGTAGGACAAGAATGGCACATAAAAAGTTAGGGTGGACACTTTAGACAATGTCACTATCAATTACATCACTTACCCAAGCTATTAATGAACACTGATGGCCATGACACCGTGGACTACCGACGCAGATTTCACGGCAAATTGAAAACCATGAGAACTTTGCCTTTCGGATATGGAATCGAGCTAGATTTCTTTTCATGGCTGTAGAATCACTTTCCTCACCTCAGAGAACCTGAATTAGCAAAAGTGGACCCCTACAATTTTTCTAAGAATCACTTATCATAAGCCGCAAAATAGCATTTATTTCGGTGAAATCTTGCAATTCCGTCAAAGATGTCTGAGTCCACCCTTGTTCTGAAACGAGTTGGGTAGGACAGGAATGACACATAAAAAGTTAGGGTGGATAGGACAGATGATGCCATTATCAATTACATCACTTATGCAGGCTGTTAATCAACACTGGTGGCTGCGACACCAACGTCTACTGACGCTGATTTCAGGGCAAATTGAAAACCATGAGAACTTTGCCTTCCGGATATGGAATCGAGCAAGATTTTTTTTCATGGCTATAGAATCACTTGCCTCACCCTATAGAACCTAAATTGGCAACAGTGGACCCCAAGAGATTTTTTCTAAAAATCACTTATCATAGGCCATAAACTAGCATTTGTTTCAGCGAAATCTTGCAATTCCATCGAAGATGTTTGGACCACCCATCTTTCGAAACGAGCTGGGTAGGACAAGAATGGCACATAAAAAGTTAGGGTGGACACTTTAGACAATGTCACTATCAATTACATCACTTACCCAAGCTATTAATGAACACTGATGGCCATGACACCGTGGACTACCGACGCAGATTTCACGGCAAATTGAAAACCATGAGAACTTTGCCTTTCGGATATGGAATCGAGCTAGATTTCTTTTCATGGCTGTAGAATCACTTTCCTCACCTTAGAGAACCTGAATTAGCAAAAGTGGACCCCTACAATTTTTCTAAAAATCACTTATCATAAGCCGCAAAGTAGCATTTATTTCGGTGAAATCTTGCAATTCCGTCAAAGATGTCTGGGTCCACCCTTGTTCTGAAACGAGTTGGGTAGGATAGGAATGACACATAAAAAGTTAGGGTGGATAGGACAGATGATGCCATTATCAATTACATCACTTATGCAGGCTGTTAATCAACACTGGTGGCTGCGACACCAACGTCTACTGACACTGATTTCAGGGCAAATTGAAAACCATGAGAACTTTGCCTTCCGGATATGGAATCAAGCAAGATTTTTTTTCATGGCTATAGAATCACTTGCCTCACCCTATAGAACCTAAATTGGCAACAGTGGACCCCAAGAGATGTTTTCTAAAAATCACTTATCATAGGCCATAAACTAGCATTTGTTTCAGCGAAATCTTGCAATTCCATCGAAGATGTTTGGATCCACCCGTGTTCCGAAACGAGCTGGGTAGGACAAGAATGGCACATAGAAAGTTATGGTGGACACTTTAGATTATGTCACTATCAATTACATCACTTACCCAAGCTATTAATGAACACTGATGGCCATGACACTGTGGACTACCGACGCAGATCTCACGGCAAATTGAAAACCATGAGAACTTTGCCTTCCAGATATGGAACCAAGCTAAATTTTTTTCATGACTGTAGAATCACTTGCCTCACCATAGAGAATCTGAACTGGTAAAAGTGAACCCCTATAGATTTTTCTAAAAATCATTTATCTTAGGGCACAAAGTTGTATTTGTTTTGGTGAAATCATGCAAATCTGTCGAAGATGTCTGGGTCCACCCATGTTCAAAAATGAGCTAGGTCGGACAGGAATGGCACATAGAAAGTTAGGTTGGATTGGACAGATGATACCATTATCAATTACATCACTTATGCAGGCTGTTAATCAACACTGGTGGCCGCGACACCAACGTCTACTGACGCTGATTTCAGGGCAAATTGAAAACCATGCGAACTTTGCCTTCCGGATATGGAATCGAGCTAGATTTTTTTTCATGGTTATAGAATCACTTGCCTCACCCTATAGAACCTAAATTGGCAACAGTGGACCCCAGGAGATGTTTTACAAAAAATCACTTATCATAGGCCATAAACTAGCATTTGTTTCAGCGAAATCTTGCAATTCCATCGAAGATGTTTGGATCCACCCGTGTTCTGAAACGAGCTGGGTAGGACAAGAATGGCACATAGAAAGTTTGGGTGGGCACTTTAGATGATGTCACTATCGATTACATCACTTACCCAAGCTATTAATGAACACTGATGGCCATGACACCGTGGACTACCGACGCAGATTTCACGGCAAATTGAAAACCATGAGAACTTTGCCTTCTAGATATGGAACCGAGCTAAATTTTTTTCATGACTGTAGAATCACTTGCCTCACCATAGAGAATCTGAATTGGTAAAAGTGAACCCCTATAGATTTTTCTAAAAATCATTTATCTTAGGGCACAAAGTTGTATTTGTTTTGGTGAAATCTTGCAAATCCATCGAAGATGTCTGGGTCCACCCATGTTCAAAAATGAGCTGGGTCGGACAGGAATGGCACATAGAAAGTTAGGGTGGATAGGATAGATGATGCCATTATGAATTACATCACCTATGCAGGTCGTTAATCAACACTAGTGGCCGCGACACCAACGTCTACTGACGATGATTTCAGGGCAAATTGAAAACCATGAGAACTTTGCCTTCCGGATATGGAATCAAGCTAGATTTTTTTTCATGGCTGTAGAATCACTTGCCTCACCCTATAGAACCTAAATTGGCAAAAGTGGACCCCAAGAGATTTTTTCTAAAAATCACTTATAATAGGCCATAAACTAGCATTTGTTTCAGCGAAATCTTGCAATTCCATCGAAGATGTTTGGACCACCCGTCTTTCGAAACGAGCTGGGTAGGACAAGAATGGCACATAAAAAGTTAGGGTGGACACTTTAGACAATGTCACTATCAATTACATCACTTACCCAAGCTATTAATGAACACTGATGGCCATGACACCGTGGACTACCGACACAGATTTCACGGCAAATTGAAAACCATGAGAACTTTGCCTTTCGGATATGGAATCGAGCTAGATTTCTTTTCATGGCTGTAGAATCACTTTCCTCACCTTAGAGAACCTGAATTAGCAAAAGTGGACCCCTACAATTTTTCTAAAAATCACTTATCATAAGCCGCAAAGTAGCATTTATTTCGGTGAAATCTTGCAATTCCGTCAAAGATGTCTGGGTCCACCCTTGTTCTGAAACGAGTTGGGTAGGATAGGAATGACACATAAAAAGTTAGGGTGGATAGGACAGATGATGCCATTATCAATTACATCACTTATGCAGGCTGTTAATCAACACTGGTGGCTGCGACACCAACGTCTACTGACACTGATTTCAGGGCAAATTGAAAACCATGAGAACTTTGCCTTCCAGATATGGAATCGAGCAAGATTTTTTTCATGGCTATAGAATCACTTGCCTCACCCTATAGAACCTAAATTGGCAATAGTGGACCCCAAGAGATGTTTTCTAAAAATCACTTATCATAGGCCATAAACTAGCATTTGTTTCAGCGAAATCTTGCAATTCCATCGAAGATGTTTGGATCCACCCTTGTTCCGAAACGAGCTGGGTAGGACAAGAATGGCACATAGAAAGTTATGGTGGACACTTTAGATTATGTCACTATCAATTACATCACTTACCCAAGCTATTAATGAACACTGATGGCCATGACACTGTGGACTACCGACGCAGATTTCACGGCAAATTGAAAACCATGAGAACTTTGCCTTCCAGATATGGAACCAAGCTAAATTTTTTTCATGACTGTAGAATCACTTGCCTCACCATAGAGAATCTGAATTGGTAAAAGTGAACCCCTATAGATTTTTCTAAAAATCATTTATCTTAGGGCACAAAGTTGTATTTGTTTTGGTGAAATCATGCAAATCTGTCGAAGATGTCTGGGTCCACCCATGTTCAAAAATGAGCTAGGTCGGACAGGAATGGCACATAGAAAGTTAGGTTGGATTGGACAGATGATACCATTATCAATTACATCACTTATGCAGGCTGTTAATCAACACTGGTGGCCGCGACACCAACGTCTACTGACGCTGATTTCAGGGCAAATTGAAAACCATGCGAACTTTGCCTTCCGGATATGGAATCGAGCTAGATTTTTTTTCATGGTTATAGAATCACTTGCCTCACCCTATAGAACCTAAATTGGCAACAGTGGACCCCAGGAGATGTTTTACAAAAAATCACTTATCATAGGCCATAAACTAGCATTTGTTTCAGCGAAATCTTGCAATTCCATCGAAGATGTTTGGATCCACCCGTGTTCTAAAACGAGCTGGGTAGGACAAGAATGGCACATAGAAAGTTTGGGTGGGCACTTTAGATGATGTCACTATCAATTACATCACTTACCCAAGCTATTAATGAACACTGATGGCCATGACACCGTGGACTACCGACGCAGATTTCACGGCAAATTGAAAACCATGAGAACTTTGCCTTCTAGATATGGAACCGAGCTAAATTTTTTTCATGACTGTAGAATCACTTGCCTCACCATAGAGAATCTGAATTGGTAAAAGTGAACCCCTATAGATTTTTCTAAAAATCATTTATCTTAGGGCACAAAGTTGTATTTGTTTTGGTGAAATCTTGCAAATCCATCGAAGATGTGTGGGTCCACCCATGTTCAAAAATGAGCTGGGTCGGACAGGAATGGCACATAGAAAGTTAGGGTGGATAGGATAGATGATGCCATTATGAATTACATCACCTATGCAGGTCGTTAATCAACACTAGTGGCCGCGACACCAACGTCTACTGACGATGATTTCAGGGCAAATTGAAAACCATGAGAACTTTGCCTTCCGGATATGGAATCAAGCTAGATTTTTTTTCATGGCTGTAGAATCACTTGCCTCACCCTATAGAACCTAAATTGGCAAAAGTGGACCCCAAGAGATTTTTTCTAAAAATCACTTATAATAGGCCATAAACTAGCATTTGTTTCAGCGAAATCTTGCAATTCCATCGAAGATGTTTGGACCACCCGTCTTTCGAAACGAGCTGGGTAGGACAAGAATGGCACATAAAAAGTTAGGGTGGACACTTTAGACAATGTCACTATCAATTACATCACTTACCCAAGCTATTAATGAACACTGATGGCCATGACACCGTGGACTACCGACACAGATTTCACAGCAAATTGAAAACCATGAGAACTTTGCCTTTCGGATATGGAATCGAGCTAGATTTCTTTTCATGGCTGTAGAATCACTTTCCTCACCTTAGAGAACCTGAATTAGCAAAAGTGGACCCCTACAATTTTTCTAAAAATCACTTATCATAATCCGCAAAGTAGCATTTATTTCGGTGAAATCTTGCAATTCCGTCAAAGATGTCTGGGTCCACCCTTGTTCTGAAACGAGTTGGGTAGGACAGGAATGACACATAAAAGTTAGGGTGGATAGGACAAATGATGCCATTATCAATTACATCACTTATGCAGGCCGTGAATCAACACTGGTGGCCGCCACACCAACATCTACTGACACTGATTTCAGGGCAAATTGAAAACCATGAGAACTTTGCCTTCCAGATATGGAATCGAGCTAGATTTTTTTTCATGGCTATAGAATCACTTGCCTAACCCTATAGAACCTAAATTGGCAATAGAGGACCCCAAGAGATTTTTTCTAAAAATCACTTATCATAGGCCATAAACTAGCATTTGTTTCAGCGAAATCTTGCAATTCCATCGAAGATGTTTGGACCACCCGTCTTTCGAAACGAGCTGGGTAGGACAAGAATGGCACATAAAAAGTTAGGGTGGACACTTTAGACAATGTCACTATCAATTACATCACTTACCCAAGCTATTAATGAACACTGATGGCCATGACACCGTGGACTACCGACGCAGATTTCACGGCAAATTGAAAACCATGAGAACTTTGCCTTTCGGATATGGAATCGAGCTAGATTTCTTTTCATGGCTGTAGAATCACTTTCCTCACCTTAGAGAACCTGAATTAGCAACAGTGGACCCCTACAATTTTTCTAATAATCACTTATCATAAGCCGCAAAGTAGCATTTATTTCGGTGAAATCTTGCAATTCCGTCAAAGATGTCTGGGTCCACCCTTGTTCTGAAACGAGTTGGGTAGGACAGGAATGACACATAAAAAGTTAGGGTGGATAGGACAGATGATGCCATTATCAATTACATCACTTATGCAGGCTGTTAATCAACACTGGTGGCTGCGACACCAACGTCTACTGACGCTGATTTCAGGGCAAATTGAAAACCATGAGAACTTTGCCTTCCGGATATGGAATCGAGCAAGATTTTTTTTCATGGCTATAGAATCACTTGCCTCACCCTATAGAACCTAAATTGGCAACAGTGGACCCCAAGAGATGTTTTCTAAAAATCACTTATCATAGGCCATAAACTAGCATTTGTTTCAGCGAAATCTTGCAATTCCATCGAAGATGTTTGGATCCACCCGTGTTCCGAAACGAGCTGGGTAGGACAAGAATGGCACATAGAAAGTTATGGTGGACACTTTAGATGATGTCACTATCAATTACATCACTTACCCAAGCTATTAATGAACACTGATGGCCATGACACTGTGGACTACCGACGCAGATTTCACGGCAAATTGAAAACCATGAGAACTTTGCCTTCCAGATATGGAACCAAGCTAAATTTTTTTCATGACTGTAGAATCACTTGCCTCACCATAGAGAATCTGAATTGGTAAAAGTGAACCCCTATAGATTTTTCTAAAAATCATTTATCTTAGGGCACAAAGTTGTATTTGTTTTGGTGAAATCATGCAAATCCGTCGAAGATGTCTGGGTCCACCCATGTTCAAAAATGAGCTGGGTCGGACAGGAATGGCACATAGAAAGTTAGGTTGGATTGGACAGATGATGCCATTATCAATTACATCACTTATGCAGGCTGTTAATCAACACTGGTGGCCGCGACACCAACGTCTACTGACGCTGATTTCAGGGCAAATTGAAAACCATGCGAACTTTGCCTTCCGGATATGGAATCGAGCTAGATTTTTTTTCATGGTTATAGAATCACTTGCCTCACCCTATAGAACCTAAATTGGCAACAGTGGACCCCAGGAGATTTTTTACAAAAAATCACTTATCATAGGCTATAAACTAGCATTTGTTTCAGCGAAATCTTGCAATTCCATCGAAGATGTTTGGATCCACCCGTGTTCTGAAACGAGCTGGGTAGGACAAGAATGGCACATAGAAAGTTTGGGTGGGCACTTTAGATGATGTCACTATCAATTACATCTCTTACCCAAGCTATTAATGAACACTGATGGCCATGACACCGTGGACTACCGACGCAGATTTCACGGCAAATTGAAAACCATGAGAACTTTGCCTTCTAGATATGGAACCGAGCTAAATTTTTTTCATGACTGTAGAATCACTTGCCTCACCATAGAGAATCTGAATTGGTAAAAGTGAACCCCTATAGATTTTTCTAAAAATCATTTATCTTAGGGCACAAAGTTGTATTTATTTTGGTGAAATCTTGCAAATCCATCGAAGATGTCTGGGTCCACCCATGTTCAAAAATGAGCTGGGTCGGACAGGAATGGCACATAGAAAGTTAGGGTGGATAGGATAGATGATGCCATTATCAATTACATCACTTATGCAGGCCGTTAATCAACACTTGTGGCCGCGACACCAACGTCTACTGACGATGATTTCAGGGCAAATTGAAAACCATGAGAACTTTGCCTTCCGGATATGGAATCAAGCTAGATTTTTTTTCATGGCTGTAGAATCACTTGCCTCACCCTATAGAACCTAAATTGGCAAAAGTGGACCCCAAGAGATTTTTTCTAAAAATCACTTATAATAGGCCATAAACTAGCATTTGTTTCAGCGAAATCTTGCAATTCCATCGAAGATGTTTGGACCACCCGTCTTTCGAAACGAGCTGGGTAGGACAAGAATGGCACATAAAAAGTTAGGGTGGACACTTTAGACAATGTCACTATCAATTACATCACTTACCCAAGCTATTAATGAACACTGATGGCCATGACACCGTGGACTACCGAAACAGATTTCACGGCAAATTGAAAACCATGAGAACTTTGCCTTTCGGATATGGAATCGAGCTAGATTTCTTTTCATGGCTGTAGAATCACTTTCCTCACCTTAGAGAACCTGAATTAGCAAAAGTGGACCCCTACAATTTTTCTAAAAATCACTTATCATAAGCCGCAAAGTAGCATTTATTTCGGTGAAATCTTGCAATTCCGTCAAAGATGTCTGGGTCCACCCTTGTTCTAAAACGAGTTGGGTAGGACAGGAATGACACATAAAAAGTTAGGGCGGATAGGACAAATGATGCCATTATCAATTACATCACTTATGCAGGCCGTTAATCAACACTGGTGGCCGCCACACCAACATCTACTGACACTGATTTCAGGGCAAATTGAAAACCATGAGAACTTTGCCTTCCAGATATGGAATCGAGCTAGATTTTTTTTCATGGCTATAGAATCACTTGCCTCACCCTATAGAACCTAAATTGGCAATAGTGGACCCCAAGATTTCTTTTTTAAAATCACTTATCATAGGCCATAAACTAGCATTTGTTTTAGTGAAATCTTGCAATTCCATCGAAGATGTTTGGACCACCCGTCTTCCGAAACAAGCTGGGTAGGACAAGAATGGCACATAAAAAGTTAGGGTGGACACTTTAGACAATGTCACTATCAATTACATCACTTACCCAAGCTATTAATGAACACTGATGGCCATGACACCGTGGACTACCGACGCAGATTTCACGTCAAATTGAAAACCATGAGAACTTTGCCTTTCGGATATGGAATCGAGCTAGATTTCTTTTCATGGCTGTAGAATCACTTTCCTCACCTTAGAGAACCTGAATTAGCAAAAGTGGACCCCTACAATTTTTCTAAAAATCACTTATCATAGGCCGCAAAGTAGCATTTATTTCGGTGAAATCTTGCAATTCTGTCAAAGATGTCTGGGTCCACCCTTGTTCTGAAACGAGTTGGGTAGGACAGGAATGACACATAAAAAGTTATGGTGGATAGGACAGATGATGCCATTATCAATTACATCACTTATGCAGGCCGTTAATCAACACTGGTGGCCGCGACACCAACGTCTACTGACGCTGATTTCAGGGCAAATTGAAAACCATGAGAACTTTGCCTTTCGGATATGGAATCGAGCTAGATTTTTTTTCATGGCTATAGAATCGCTTGCCTCACCCTATAGAACCTAAATTGGAAATAGTGGACCCTAGGAGATTGTTTCTAAAAATCACTTATCATAGGCCATAAACTAGCATTTGTTTCAGCGAAATCTTGTAATTCCATCGAAGATGTTTGGATCCACCCGTGTTCCGAAATGAGCTGGGTAGGACAAGAATGGCACATAGAAAGTTAGGGTGGACACTTTAGATGATGTCACTATCAATTACATCACTTACCCAAGCTATTAATGAACACTGATGGCCATGACACCGTGGACTACCGACGCAGATTTCACGGCAAATTGAAAACCATGAGAACTTTGCCTTCTAGATATGGAACCGAGCTAAATTTTTTTCATGACTGTAGAATCACTTGCCTCACCATAGAGAATCTGAATTGGTAAAAGTGAACCCCTATAGATTTTTCTAAAAATCATTTATCTTAGGGCACAAAGTTGTATTTGTTTTGGTGAAATCTTGCAAATCCATCGAAGATGTCTGGGTCCACCCATGTTCAAAAATGAGCTGGGTCGGACAGGAATGGCACATAGAAAGTTAGGGTGGATAGGATAGATGATGCCATTATCAATTACATCACTTATGCAGGCCGTTAATCAACACTAGTGGCCGCGACACCAACGTCTACTGACGATGATTTCAGGGCAAATTGAAGACCATGAGAACTTTGCCTTCCAGATATGGAATCAAGCTAGATTTTTTTTCATGGCTGTAGAATCACTTGCCTCACCCTATAGAACCTAAATTAGCAACAGTGGACCCCAAGAGATTTTTTCTAAAAATCACTTATCATAGGCCATAAACTAGCATTTGTTTCAGCGAAATCTTGCAATTCCATCGAAGATGTTTGGACCACCCGTCTTTCGAAACGAGCTGGGTAGGACAAGAATGGCACATAAAAAGTTAGGGTGGACACTTTAGACAATGTCACTATCAATTACATCACTTACCCAAGCTATTAATGAACACTGATGGAAATGACACCGTGGACTACCGACACAGATTTCACGGCAAATTGAAAACCATGAGAACTTTGCCTTTCGGATATGGAATCGAGCTAGATTTCTTTTCATGGCTGTAGAATCACTTTCCTCACCTCAGAGAACCTGAATTAGCAAAAGTGGACCCCGACAATTTTTCTAAAAATCACTTATCATAAGCCGCAAAGTAGCATTTATTTCGGTGAAATCTTGCAATTCCGTCAAAGATGTCTGAGTCCACCCTTGTTCTGAAACGAGTTGGGTAGGATAGGAATGACACATAAAAAGTTAGGGTGGATAGGACAGATGATGCCATTATCAATTACATCACTTATGCAGGCCGTTAATCAACACTAGTGGCCGCGACACCAACGTCTACTGACGATGATTTCAGGGCAAATTGAAAACCATGAGAACTTTGCCTTCCGGATATGGAATCAAGCTAGATTTTTTTTCATGGCTGTAGAATCACTTGCCTCACCCTATAGAACCTAAATTGGCAACAGTGGACCCCAAGAGATTTTTTCTAAAAATCACTTATCATAGGCCATAAACTAGCATTTGTTTCAGCGAAATCTTGCAATTCCATCGAAGATGTTTGGACCACCCGTCTTCCGAAACGAGCTGGGTAGGACAAGAATGGCACATAAAAAGTTAGGGTGGACACTTTAGACAATGTCACTATCAATTACATCACTTACCCAAGCTATTAATGAACACTGATGGCCATGACACTGTGGACTATCGACGCAGATTTCACGGCAAATTGAAAACCATGAGAACTTTGCCTTCCAGATATGGAACCAAGCTAAATTTTTTTCATGACTGTAGAATCACTTGCCTCACCATAGAGAATCTGAATTGGTAAAAGTGAACCCCTATAGATTTTTCTAAAAATCATTTATCTTAGGGCACAAAGTTGTATTTGTTTTGGTGAAATCTTGCAAATCCATCGAAGATGTCTGGGTCCACCCATGTTCAAAAATGAGCTGGGTCGGACAGGAATGGCACATAGAAAGTTAGGGTGGATAGGATAGATGATGCCATTATCAATTACATCACTTATGCAGGCCGTTAATCAACACTAGTGGCCGCGACACCAACGTCTACTGACGATGATTTCAGGGCAAATTGAAAACCATGAGAACTTTGCCTTCCAGATATGGAATCAAGCTAGATTTTTTTTCATGGCTATAGAATCACTTGCCTCACCCTATAGAACCTAAATTGGCAACAGTTTACCCCAAGAGATTTTTTCTAAAAATCACTTATCATAGGCCATAAACTAGCATTTGTTTCAGCGAAATCTTGCAATTCCATCGAAGATGTTTGGACCACCCGTCTTTCGAAACGAGCTGGGTAGGACAAGAATGGCACATAAAAAGTTAGGGTGGACACTTTAGACAATGTCACTATCAATTACATCACTTACCCAAGCTATTAATGAACACTGATGGAAATGACACTGTGGACTACCGACACAGATTTCACGGCAAATTGAAAACCATGAGAACTTTGCCTTTCGGATATGGAATCGAGCTAGATTTCTTTTCATGGCTGTAGAATCACTTTCCTCACCTCAGAGAACCTGAATTAGCAAAAGTGGACCCCTACAATTTTTCTAAAAATCACTTATCATAAGCCGCAAAGTAGCATTTATTTCGGTGAAATCTTGCAATTCCGTCAAAGATGTCTAAGTCCACCCTTGTTCTGAAACGAGTTGGGTAGGACAGGAATGACACATAAAAAGTTAGGGTGGATAGGACAGATGATGCCATTATCAATTACATCACTTATGCAGGCTGTTAATCAACACTGGTGGCTGCGACACCAACGTCTACTGACGCTAATTTCAGGGCAAATTGAAAACCATTAGAACTTTGCCTTCCGGATATGGAATCGAGCAAGATTTTTTTTCATGGCTATAGAATCACTTGCCTCACCCTATAGAACCTAAATTGGCAATAGTGGACCCCAAGAGATTTTTTCTAAAAATCACTTATCATAGGCCATAAACTAGCATTTGTTTCAGCGAAATCTTGCAATTCCATCGAAGATGTTTGGACCACCCGTCTTTCGAAACGAGCTGGGTAGGACAAGAATGGCACATAAAAAGTTAGGGTGGACACTTTAGACAATGTCACTATCAATTACATCACTTACCCAAGCTATTAATGAACACTGATGGCCATGACACCGTGGACTACCGACGCAGATTTCACGGCAAATTGAAAACCATGAGAACTTTGCCTTTCGGATATGGAATCGAGCTAGATTTCTTTTCATGGCTGTAGAATCACTTTCCTCACCTTAGAGAACCTGAATTAGCAAAAGTGGACCCCTACAATTTTTCTAAAAATCACTTATCATAAGCCGCAAAGTAGCATTTATTTCGGTGAAACCTTCAATTCCGTCAAAGATGTCTGGGTCCACCCTTGTTCGGAAACGAGTTGGGTAGGACAGGAATGACACATAAAAAGTTAGGGTGGATAGGACAGATGATGCCATTATCAATTACATCACTTATGCAGGCTGTTAATCAACACTGGTGGCTGCGACACCAACGTCTACTGACGCTGATTTAAGGGCAAATTGAAAACCATGAGAACTTTGCCTTCCGGATATGGAATCGAGCAAGATTTTTTTTCATGGCTATAGAATCACTTGCCTCACCCTATAGAACCTAAATTGGCAACAGTGGACCCCAAGAGATGTTTTCTAAAAATCACTTATCATAGGCCATAAACTAGCATTTGTTTCAGCGAAATCTTGCAATTCCATCGAAGATGTTTGGATCCACCCGTGTTTTGAAACGAGCTGGGTAGGACAAGAATGGCACATAGAAAGTTAGGGTGGACACTTTAGATGATGTCACTATCAATTACATCACTTACCCAAGCTATTAATGAACACTGATGGCCATGACACTGTGGACTACCGACGCAGATTTCACGGCAAATTGAAAACCATGAGAACTTTGCCTTCCAGATATGGAACCAATCTAAATTTTTTTCATGACTGTAGAATCACTTGCCTCACCATAGAGAATCTGAATTGGTAAAAGTGAACCCCTATAGATTTTTCTAAAAATCATTTATCTTAGGGCACAAAGTTGTATTTGTTTTGGTGAAATCTTGCAAATCCGTCGAAGATGTCTGGGTCCACCCATGTTCAAAAATGAGCTAGGTCGGACAGGAATGGCACATAGAAAGTTAGGTTGGATTGGACAGATGATGCCATTATCAATTACATCACTTATGCAGGCTGTTAATCTACACTAGTGGCCGCGACACCAACGTCTACTGACGCTGATTTCAGGGCAAATTGAAAACCATGAGAACTTTGCCTTCCGGATATGGAATCAAGCTAGATTTTTTTTCATGGCTGTAGAATCACTTGCCTCACCCTATAGAACCTAAATTGGCAACAGTGGACCCCAAGAGATTTTTTCTAAAAATCACTTATCATAGGCCATAAACTAGCATTTGTTTCAGCGAAATCTTGCAATTCCATCGAAGATGTTCGGACCACCCGTCTTTCGAAACGAGCTGGGTAGGACAAGAATGGCACATAAAAAGTTAGGGTGGACACTTTAGATAATGTCACTATCAATTACATCACTTACCCAAGCTATTAATGAACACTGATGGCCATGACACCGTGGACTACCGACGCAGATTTCACGGCAAATTGAAAACCATGAGAACTTTGCCTTTCGGATATGGAATCGAGCTAGATTTCTTTTCATGGCTGTAGAATCACTTTCCTCACCTTAGAGAACCTGAATTAGCAAAAGTGGACCCCTACAATTTTTCTAAAAATCACTTATCATAAGCCGCAAAGTAGCATTTATTTCGGAGAAATCTTGCAATTCCGTCAAAGATGTCTGGGTCCACCCTTGTTCTGAAACGAGTTGGGTAGGACAGGAATGACACATAAAAAGTTAGGGTGGATAGGACAGATGATGCCATTATCAATTACATCACTTATGCAGGCTGTTAATCAACACTGGTGGCTGCGACACCAACGTCTACTGACGCTGATTTCAGGGCAAATTGAAAACCATGAGAACTTTGCCTTCCGGATATGGAATCGAGCAAGATTTTTTTCATGGCTATAGAATCACTTGCCTCACCCTATAGAACCTAAATTGGCAACAGTGGACCCCAAGAGATGTTTTCTAAAAATCACTTATCATAGGCCATAAACTAGCATTTGTTTCAGCGAAATCTTGCAATTCCATCGAAGATGTTTGGATCCACCCGTGTTCCGAAACGAGCTGGGTAGGACAAGAATGGCACATAGAAAGTTAGGGTGGACACTTTAGATGATGTCACTATCAATTACATCACTTACCCAAGCTATTAATGAACACTGATGGCCATGACACTGTGGACTACCGACGCAGATTTCATGGCAAATTGAAAACCATGAGAACTTTGCCTTCCAGATATGGAACCAAGCTAAATTTTTTTCATGACTGTAGAATCACTTGCGTCACCATAGAGAATCTGAATTGGTAAAAGTGAACCCCTATAGATTTTTCTAAAAATCATTTATCTTAGGGCACAAAGTTGTATTTGTTTTGGTGAAATCTTGCAAATCCGTCGAAGATGTCTGGATCCACCCATGTTCAAAAATGAGCTGGGTCGGACAGGAATGGCACATAGAAAGTTAGGTTGGATTGGACAGATGATGCCATTATCAATTACATCACTTATGCAGGATGTTAATCTACACTGGTGGCCGCGACACCAACGTCTACTAACGCTGATTTCAGGGCAAATTGAAAACCATGCGAACTTTGCCTTCCGGATATGGAATCGAGCTAGATTTTTTTTCATGGTTATAGAATCACTTGCCTCACCCTATAGAACCTAAATTGGCAACAATGGACCCCAGGAGATTTTTTACAAAAAAATCACTTATCATAGGCCATAAACTAGCATTTGTTTCAGCGAAATCTTGCAATTCCATCGAAGATGTTTGGATCCACCCGTGTTCTGAAACAAGCTGGGTAGGACAAGAATGGCACATAGAAAGTTTGGGTGGGCACTTTAGATGATGTCACTATCAATTACATCACTTACCCAAGCTATTAATGAACACTGATGGCCATGACACCGTGGACTACCGACGCAGATTTCACGGCAAATTGAAAACCATGAGAACTTTGCCTTCTAGATATGGAACCGAGCTAAATTTTTTTCATGACTGTAGAATCACTTGCCTCACCATAGAGAATCTAAATTGGTAAAAGTGAACCCTATAGATTTTTCTAAAAATCATTTATCTTAGGGCACAAAGTTGTATTTGTTTTGGTGAAATCTTGCAAATCCATCGAAGATGTCTGGGTCCACCCATGTTCAAAAATGAGCTGGGTCGGACAGGAATGGCACATAGAAAGTTAGGGTGGATAGGATAGATGATGCCATTATCAATTACATCACTTATGCAGGCCGTTAATCAACACTAGTGGCCGCGACACCAACGTCTACTGACGATGATTTCAGGGCAAATTGAAAACCATGAGAACTTTGCCTTCCGGATATGGAATCAAGCTAGATTTTTTTTCATGGCTGTAGAATCACTTGCCTCACCCTATAGAACCTAAATTGGCAAAAGTGGACCCCAAGAGATTTTTTCTAAAAATCACTTATCATAGGCCATAAACTAGCATTTGTTTCAGCGAAATCTTGCAATTCCATCGAAGATGTTTGGACCACCCGTCTTTCGAAACGAGCTGGGTAGGACAAGAATGGCACATAAAAAGTTAGGGTGGACACTTTAGACAATGTCACTATCAATTACATCACTTACCCAAGCTATTAATGAACACTGATGGCCATGACACCGTGGACTACCGACGCAGATTTCACGGCAAATTGAAAACCATGAGAACTTTGCCTTTCGGATATGGAATCGAGCTAGATTTCTTTTCATGGCTGTAGAATCACTTTCCTCACCTTAGAGAACCTGAATTAGCAAAAGTGGACCCCTACAATTTTTCTAAAAATCACTTATCATAAGCCGCAAAGTAGCATTTATTTTGGTGAAATCTTGCAATTCCGTCAAAGATGTCTGGGTCCACCCTTGTTCTGAAACGAGTTGGGTAGGACAGGAATGACATATAAAAAGTTAGGGTGGATAGGACAGATGATGCCATTATCAATTACATCACTTATGCAGGCTGTTAATCAACACTGGTGGCTGCGACACCAACGTCTACTGACGCTGATTTCAGGGCAAATTGAAAACCATGAGAACTTTGCCTTCCGGATATGGAATCGAGCAAGATTTTTTTTCATGGCTATAGAATCACTTGCCTCACCCTATAGAACCTAAATTGGCAACAGTGGACCCCAAGAGATGTTTTCTAAAAATCACTTATCATAGGCCATAAACTAGCATTTGTTTCAGCGAAATCTTGCAATTCCATCGAAGATGTTTGGATCCACCCGTGTTCCGAAACGAGCTGGGTAGGACAAGAATGGCACATAGAAAGTTATGGTGGACACTTTAGATGATGTCACTATCAATTACATCACTTACCCAAGCTATTAATGAACACTGATGGCCATGACACTGTGGACTACCGACGCAGATTTCACGGCAAATTGAAAACCATGAGAACTTTGCCTTCCAGATATGGAACCAAGCTAAATTTTTTTCATGACTGTAGAATCACTTGCCTCACCATACAGAATCTGAATTGGTAAAAGTGAACCCCTATAGATTTTTCTAAAAATCATTTATCTTAGGGCACAAAGTTGTATTTGTTTTGGTGAAATCATGCAAATCCATCGAAGATGTCTGGGTCCACCCATGTTCAAAAATGAGCTGGGTCGGACAGGAATGGCACATAGAAAGTTAGGTTGGATTGGACAGATGATGCCATTATCAATTACATCACTTATGCAGGCTGTTAATCAACACTGGTGGCCGCGACACCAACGTCTACTGACGCTGATTTCAGGGCAAATTGAAAACCATGCGAACTTTGCCTTCCGGATATGGAATCGAGCTAGATTTTTTTTCATGGTTATAGAATCACTTGCCTCACCCTATAGAACCAAAATTGGCAACAGTGGACCCCAGGAGATTTTTTACAAAAAATCACTTATCATAGGCCATAAACTAGCATTTGTTTCAGCGAAATCTTGCAATTCCATCGAAGATGTTTGGATCCACCCGTGTTCTGAAACGAGCTGGGTAGGACAAGAATGGCACATAGAAAGTTTGGGTGGGCACTTTAGATGATGTCACTATCAATTACATCACTTACCCAAGCTATTAATGAACACTGATGGCCATGACACCGTGGACTACCGACGCAGATTTCACGGCAAATTGAAAACCATGAGAACTTTGCCTTCTAGATATGGAACCGAGCTAAATTTTTTTCATGACTGTAGAATCACTTGCCTCACCATAGAGAATCTGAATTGGTAAAAGTGAACCCCTATAGATTTTTCTAAAAATCATTTATCTTAGGGCACAAAGTTGTATTTGTTTTGGTGAAATCTTGCAAATCCATCGATGTCTGGGTCCACCCATGTTCAAAAATGATCTGGGTCGGACAGGAATGGCACATAGAAAGTTAGGGTGGATAGGATAGATGATGCCATTATCAATTACATCACCTATGCAAGTCGTTAATCAACACTAGTGGCCGCGACACCAACGTCTACTGACGATCATTTCAGGGCAAATTAAAAACCATGAGAACTTTGCCTTCCGGATATGGAATCAAGCTAGATTTTTTTTCATGGCTGTAGAATCACTTGCCTCACCCTATAGAACCTAAATTGGCAAAAGTGGACCCCAAGAGATTTTTTCTAAAAATCACTTATAGTAGGCCATAAACTAGCATTTGTTTCAGCGAAATCTTGCAATTCCATCGAAGATGTTTGGACCACCCGTCTTTCGAAACGAGCTGGGTAGGACAAGAATGGCACATAAAAAGTTAGGGTGGACACTTTAGACAATGTCACTATCAATTACATCACTTACCCAAGCTATTAATGAACACTGATGGCCATGATCCCGTGGACTACTGACACAGATTTCACGGCAAATTGAAAACCATGAGAACTTTGCCTTTCGGATATGGAATCGAGCTAGATTTCTTTTCATGGCTGTAGAATCACTTTCCTCACCTTAGAGAACCTGAATTAGCAAAAGTGGACCCCTACAATTTTTCTAAAAATCACTTATCATAAGCCGCAAAGTAGCATTTATTTCGGTGAAATCTTGCAATTCCGTCAAAGATGTCTGGGTCCACCCTTGTTCTGAAACGAGTTGGGTAGGACAGGAATGACACATAAAAAGTTAGGGTGGATAGGACAAATGATGCCATTATCAATTACATCACTTATGCAGGCCGTTAATCAACACTGGTGGCCGCCACACCAACATCTACTGACACTGATTTCAGGGCAAATTGAAAACCATGAGAACTTTGCCTTCCAGATATGGAATCGAGCTAGATTTTTTTTCATGGCTATAGAATCACTTGCCTCACCCTATAGAACCTAAATTGGCAATAGTGGACCCCAAGATTTTTTTTTAAAATCACTTATCATAGGCCATAAACTAGCATTTGTTTTAGTGAAATCTTGCAATTCCATCGAAGATGTTTGGACCACCCGTCTTCCGAAACGAGCTGGGTAGGACAAGAATGGCACATAAAAAGTTAGGGTGGACACTTTAGACAATGTCACTATCAATTACATCACTTACCCAAGCTATTAATGAACACTGATGGCCATGACACCGTGGACTACCGACGCAGATTTCACAGCAAATTGAAAACCATGAGAACTTTGGCTTTCGGATATGGAATCGAGCTAGATTTCTTTTCATGGCTGTAGAATCACTTTCCTCACCTTAGAGAACCTGAATTAGCAAAAGTGGACCCCTCAATTTTTCTAACAATCACTTATCATAGGCCGCAAAGTAGCATTTATTTCGGTGACATCTTGCAATTCTGTCAAAGATGTCTGGGTCCACCCTTGTTCTGAAACGAGTTGGGTAGGACAGGAATGACACATAAAAAGTTATGGTGGATAGGACAGATGATGCCATTATCAATTACATCACTTATGCAGGCCGTTAATCAACACTGGTGGCCGCGACACCAACGTCTACTGACGCTGATTTCAGGGCAAATTGAAAACCATGAGAACTTTGCCTTTCGGATATGGAATCGAGCTAGATTTTTTTTCATGGCTATAGAATCACTTGCCTCACCCTATAGAACCTAAATTGGCAACAGTGGACCCCAAGAGATTTTTTCTAAAAATCACTTATCATAGGCCATAAACTAGCATTTGTTTCAGCGAAATCTTGCAATTCCATCGAAGATGTTTGGACCACCCGTCTTTCGAAACGAGCTGGGTAGGACAAGAATGGCACATAAAAAGTTAGGGTGGACACTTTAGACAATGTCACTATCAATTACATCACTTACCCAAGCTATTAATGAACACTGATGGCCATGACACCGTGGACTACCGACGCAGATTTCACGGCAAATTGAAAACCATGAGAACTTTGCCTTTCGGATATGGAATCGAGCTAGATTTCTTTTCATGGCTGTAGAATCACTTTCCTCACCTTAGAGAACCTGAATTAGCAAAAGTGGACCCCTACAATTTTTCTAAAAATCACTTATCATAAGCCGCAAAGTAGCATTTATTTTGGTGAAATCTTGCAATTCCGTCAAAGATGTCTGGGTCCACCCTTGTTCTGAAACGAGTTGGGTAGGACAGGAATGACACATAAAAAGTTATGGTGGATAGGACAGATGATGCCATTATCAATTACATCACTTATGCAGGCCGTTAATCAACACTGGTGGCCGCGACACCAACGTCTACTGACGCTGATTTCAGGGCAAATTGAAAACCATGAGAACTTTGCCTTTCGGATATGGAATCGAGCTAGATTTTTTTTCATGGCTATAGAATCACTTGCCTCACCCTATAGAACCTAAATTGGCAACAGTGGACCCCAAGAGATTTTTTCTAAAAATCACTTATCATAGGCCATAAACTAGCATTTGTTTCAGCGAAATCTTGCAATTCCATCGAAGATGTTTGGACCACCCGTCTTTCGAAACGAGCTGGGTAGGACAAGAATGGCACATAAAAAGTTAGGGTGGACACTTTAGACAATGTCACTATCAATTACATCACTTACCCAAGCTATTAATGAACACTGATGGCCATGACACCGTGGACTACCGACGCAGATTTCACGGCAAATTGAAAACCATGAGAACTTTGCCTTTCGGATATGGAATCGAGCTAGATTTCTTTTCATGGCTGTAGAGTCACTTTCCTCACGTTAGAGAACCTGAATTAGCAAAAGTGGACCCCTACAATTTTTCTAAAAATCACTTATCATAAGCCGCAAAGTAGCATTTATTTCGGTGAAATCTTGCAATTCCGTCAAAGATGTCTGGGTCCACCCTTGTTCTGAAACGAGTTGGGTAGGACAGGAATGACACATAAAAAGTTAGGGTGGATAGGACAGATGATGCCATTATCAATTACATCACTTATGTAGGCTGTTAATCAACACTGGTGGCTGCGACACCAACGTCTACTGACGCTGATTTCAGGGCAAATTGAAAACCATGAGAACTTTGCCTTCCGGATATGGAATCGAGCAAGATTTTTTTTCATGGCTATAGAATCACTTGCCTCACCCTATAGAACCTAAATTGGAAATAGTGCACCCTAGGAGATTTTTTCTAAAAATCACTTATCATAGGCCATAAACTAGCATTTGTTTCAGCGAAATCTTGTAATTCCATCGAAGATGTTTGGGTCCACCCGTGTTCCGAAATGAGCTGGGTAGGACAAGAATGGCACATAGAAAGTTAGGGTGGACACTTTAGATGATGTCACTATCAATTACATCACTTACCCAAGCTATTAATGAACACTGATGGCCATGACACCGTGGACTACCGACGCAGATTTCACAGCAAATTGAAAACCATGAGAACTTTGCCTTCTAGATATGGAACCGAGCTAAATTTTTTTCATGACTGTAGAATCACTTGCCTCACCATAGAGAATCTGAATTGGTAAAAGTGAACCTCTATAGATTTTTCTAAAAATCATTTATCTTAGGGCACAAAGTTGTATTTGTTTTGGTGAAATCTTGCAAATCCATCGATGTCTGGGTCCACCCATGTTCAAAAATGATCTGGGTCGGACAGGAATGGCACATAGAAAGTTAGGGTGGATAGGATAGATGATGCCATTATCAATTACATCACCTATGCAAGTCGTTAATCAACACTAGTGGCCGCGACACCAACTTCTACTGACGATGATTTCAGGGCAAATTAAAAACCATGAGAACTTTGCCTTCCGGATATGGAATCAAGCTAGATTTTTTTTCATGGCTGTAGAATCACTTGCCTCACCCAATAGAACCTAAATTGGCAAAAGTGGACCCCAAGAGATTTTTTCTAAAAATCACTTATAGTAGGCCATAAACTAGCATTTGTTTCAGCGAAATCTTGCAATTCCATCGAAGATGTTTGGACCACCCGTCTTTCGAAACGAGCTGGGTAGGACAAGAATGGCACATAAAAAGTTAGGGTGGACACTTTAGACAATGTCACTATCAATTACATCACTTACCCAAGCTATTAATGAACACTGATGGCCATGACCCCGTGGACTACTGACACAGATTTCACGGCAAATTGAAAACCATGAGAACTTTGCCTTTCGGATATGGAATCGAGCTAGATTTCTTTTCATGGCTGTAGAATCACTTTCCTCACCTTAGAGAACCTGAATTAGCAAAAGTGGACCCCGACAATTTTTCTAAAAATCACTTATCATAAGCCGCAAAGTAGCATTTATTTCGGTGAAATCTTGCAATTCCGTCAAAGATGTCTGGGTCCACCCTTGTTCTAAAACGAGTTGGGTAGGACAGGAATGACACATAAAAAGTTAGGGTGGATAGGACAAATGATGCCATTATCAATTACATCACTTATGCAGGCCGTTAATCAACACTGGTGGCCGCCACACCAACATCTACTGACACTGATTTCAGGGCAAATTGAAAACCATGAGAACTTTGCCTTCCAGATATGGAATCGAGATAGATTTTTTTCATGGCTATAGAATCACTTGCCTCACCCTATAGAACCTAAATTGGCAATAGTGGACCCCAAGATTTTTTTTTAAAATCACTTATCATAGGCCATAAACTAGCATTTGTTTTAGTGAAATCTTGCAATTCCATCGAAGATGTTTGGACCACCCGTCTTCCGAAACGAGCTGGGTAGGACAAGAATGGCACATAAAAAGTTAGGGTGGACACTTTAGACAATGTCACTATCAATTACATCACTTACCCAAGCTATTAATGAACACTGATGGCCATGACACCGTGGACTACCGACGCAGATTTCACAGCAAATTGAAAACCATGAGAACTTTGGCTTTCGGATATGGAATCGAGCTAGATTTCTTTTCATGGCTGTAGAATCACTTTCCTCACCTTAGAGAACCTGAATTAGCAAAAGTGGACCCCTACAATTTTTCTAAAAATCACTTATCATAGGCCGCAAAGTAGCATTTATTTCGGTGAAATCTTGCAATTCTGTCAAAGATGTCTGGGTCCACCCTTGTTCTGAAATGAGTTGGGTAGGACAGGAATGACACATAAAAAGTTATGGTGGATAGGACAGATGATGCCATTATCAATTACATCACTTATGCAGGCCGTTAATCAACACTGGTGGCCGCGACACCAACGTCTACTGACGCTGATTTCAGGGCAAATTGAAAACCATGAGAACTTTGCCTTTCGGATATGGAATCGAGCTAGATTTTTTTTCATGGCTATAGAATCACTTGCCTCACCCTATAGAACCTAAATTGGCAACAGTGGACCCCAAGAGATTTTTTCTAAAAATCACTTATCATAGGCCATAAACTAGCATTTGTTTCAGCGAAATCTTGCAATTCCATCGAAGATGTTTGGACCACCCGTCTTTCGAAACGAGCTGGGTAGGACAAGAATGGCACATAAAAAGTTACGGTGGACACTTTAGACAATGTCACTATCAATTACATCACTTACCCAAGCTATTAATGAACACTGATGGCCATGACACCGTGGACTACCGACGCAGATTTCACGGCAAATTGAAAACCATGAGAACTTTGCCTTTCGGATATGGAATCGAGCTAGATTTCTTTTCATGGCTGTAGAGTCACTTTCCTCACGTTAGAGAACCTGAATTAGCAAAAGTGGACCCCTACAATTTTTCTAAAAATCACTTATCATAAGCCGCAAAGTAGCATTTATTTCGGTGAAATCTTGCAATTCCGTCAAAGATGTCTGGGTCCACCCTTGTTCTGAAACGAGTTGGGTAGGACAGGAATGACACATAAAAAGTTAGGGTGGATAGGACAGATGATGCCATTATCAATTACATCACTTATGTAGGCTGTTAATCAACACTGGTGGCTGCGACACCAACGTCTACTGACGCTGATTTCAGGGCAAATTGAAAACCATGAGAACTTTGCCTTCCGGATATGGAATCGAGCAAGATTTTTTTTCATGGCTATAGAATCACTTGCCTCACCCTATAGAACCTAAATTGGAAATAGTGCACCCTAGGAGATTTTTTCTAAAAATCACTTATCATAGGCCATAAACTAGCATTTGTTTCAGCGAAATCTTGTAATTCCATCGAAGATGTTTGGGTCCACCCGTGTTCCGAAATGAGCTGGGTAGGACAAGAATGGCACATAGAAAGTTAGGGTGGACACTTTAGATGATGTCACTATCAATTACATCACTTACCCAAGCTATTAATGAACACTGATGGCCATGACACCGTGGACTACCGACGCAGATTTCACAGCAAATTGAAAACCATGAGAACTTTGCCTTCTAGATATGGAACCGAGCTAAATTTTTTTCATGACTGTAGAATCACTTGCCTCACCATAGAGAATCTGAATTGGTAAAAGTGAACCCCTATAGATTTTTCTAAAAATCATTTATCTTAGGGCACAAAGTTGTATTTGTTTTGGTGAAATCTTGCAAATCCATCGAAGATGTCTGGGTCCACCCATGTTCAAAAATGAGCTGGGTCAGACAGGAATGGCACAAAGAAAGTTAGGGTGGATAGGATAGATGATGCCATTATCAATTACATCACTTATGCATGCCGTTAATCAACACTAGTGGCCACGACACCAACGTCTACTGACGATGATTTCAGGGCAAATTGAAAACCATGAGAACTTTGCCTTCCGGATATGGAATCAAGCTAGATTTTTTTTCATGGCTGTAGAATCACTTGCCTCACCCTATAGAACCTAAATTGGCAAAAGTGGACCCCAAGAGATTTTTTCTAAAAATCACTTATCATAGGCCATAAACTAGCATTTGTTTCAGCGAAATCTTGCAATTCCATCGAAGATGTTTGGACCACCCGTCTTTCGAAATGAGCTGGGTAGGACAAGAATGGAACATAAAAAGTTAGGGTGGACACTTTAGACAATGTCACTATCAATTACATCACTTACCCAAGCTATTAATGAACACTGATGGCCATGACACCGTGGACTACCGACACAGATTTCACGGCAAATTGAAAACCTTGGGAACTTTGCCATTCGGATATGGAATCGAGCTAGATTTATTTCCATGGCTGTAGAATCACTTTCCTCACCTCAGAGAACCTGAATTAGCAAAAGTGGACCCCTACAATTTTTCTAAGAATCACTTATCATAAGCCGCAAAGTAGCATTTATTTCGGTGAAATCTTGCAATTCCGTCAAAGATGTCTGAGTCCACCCTTGTTCTGAAACGAGTTGGGTAGGACAGGAATGACACATAAAAAGTTAGGGTGGATAGGACAGATGATGCCATTATCAATTACATCACTTATGCAGGCTGTTAATCAACACTGGTGGTTGCGACACCAACGTCTACTGACGCTGATTTCAGGGCAAATTGAAAACCATGAGAACTTTGCCTTCCGAATATGGAATCGAGCAAGATTTTTTTTCATGGCTATAGAATCACTTGCCTCACCCTATAGAACCTAAATTGGCAACAGTGGACCCCAAGAGATTTTTTCTAAAAATCACTTATCATAGGCCATAAACTAGCATTTGTTTCAGCGAAATCTTGCAATTCCATCGAAGATGTTTGGACCACCCGTCTTTCGAAACGAGCTGGGTAGGACAAGAATGGCACATAAAAAGTTAGGGTGGACACTTTAGACAATGTCACTATCAATTACATCACTTACCCAAGCTATTAATGAACCCTGATGGAAATGACACCGTGGACTACCGACACAGATTTCACGGCAAATTGAAAACCATGAGAACTTTGCCTTTCGGATATGGAATCGAGCTAGATTTCTTTTCATGGCTGTAGAATCACTTTCCTCACCTCAGAGAACCTGAATTAGCAAAAGTGGACCCCTACAATTTTTCTAAAAATCATTTATCTTAGGGCACAAAGTAGCATTTATTTCGGTGAAATTTTGCAATTCCGTCAAAGATGTAGTCCACCCTTGTTCTGAAACGCGTTGGGTAGGATAGGAATGACACATAAAAAGTTAGGGTGGATAGGACAGATGATGCTATTATCAATTACATCACTTATGCAGGCTGTTAATCAACACTGGTGGCTGCGACACCAACGTCTACTGACGCTAATTTCAGGGCAAATTGAAAACCATGAGAACTTTGCCTTCCGGATATGGAATCGAGCAAGATTTTTTTTCATGGCTATAGAATCACTTGCCTCACCCTATAGAACCTAAATTGGCAACAGTGGACCCCAAGAGATTTTTTCTAAAAATCACTTATCATAAGCCATAAACTAGCATTTGTTTCAGCGAAATCTTGCAATTCCATCGAAGATGTTTGGACCACCCGTCTTCCGAAACAAGCTGGGTAGGACAAGAATGGCACATAAAAAGTTAGGGTGGACACTTTAGACAATGTCACTATCAATTACATCACTTACCCAAGCTATTAACGAACACTGATGGCCATGACACCGTGGACTACCGACGCAGATTTCACGGCAAATTGAAAACCATGAGAACTTTGCCTTTTGGATATGGAATCGAGCTAGATTTCTTTTCATGGCTGTAGAATCACTTTCCTCACCTTAGAGAACCTGAATTAGCAAAAGTGGACCCCTACAATTTTTCTAAAAATCACTTATCATAAGCCGCAAAGTAGCATTTATTTCGGTGAAACCTTCAATTCCGTCAAAGATGTCTGGGTCCACCCTTGTTCGGAAACGAGTTGGGTAGGACAGGAATGACACATAAAAAGTTAGGGTGGATAGGACAGATGATGCCATTATCAATTACATCACTTATGCAGGCTGTTAATCAACACTGGTGGCTGCGACACCAACGTCTACTGACGCTGATTTAAGGGCAAATTGAAAACCATGAGAACTTTGCCTTCCGGATATGGAATCGAGCAAGATTTTTTTTCATGGCTATAGAATCACTTGCCTCACCCAATAGAACCTAAATTGGCAACAGTGGACCCCAAGAGATGTTTTCTAAAAATCACTTATCATAGGCCATAAACTAGCATTTGTTTCAGCGAAATCTTGCAATTCCGTCGAAGATGTTTGGATCCACCCGTGTTTTGAAACGAGCTGGGTAGGACAAGAATGGCACATAGAAAGTTAGGGTGGACACTTTAGATGATGTCACTATCAATTATATCACTTTCCCAAGCTATTAATGAACACTGATGGCCATGACACTGTGGACTACCGACGCAGATTTCACGGCAAATTGAAAACCATGAGAACTTTGCCTTCCAGATATGGAACCAAGCTAAATTTTTTTCATGACTGTAGAATCACTTGCCTCACCATAGAGAATCTGAATTGGTAAAAGTGAACCCCTATAGATTTTTCTAAAAATCATTTATCTTAGGGCACAAAGTTGTATTTGTTTTGGTGAAATCTTGCAAATCCGTCGAAGATGTCTGGGTCCACCCATGTTTAAAAATGAGCTGGGTCGGACAGGAATGGCACATAGAAAGTTAGGTTGGATTGGACAGATGATGCCATTATCAATTACATCACTTATGCAGGCTGTTAATCTACACTAGTGGCCGCGACACCAACGTCTACTGACGCTGATTTCAGGGCAAATTGAAAACCATGAGAACTTTGCCTTTCGGATATGGAATCAAGCTAGATTTTTTTTCATGGCTGTAGAATCACTTGCCTCACCCTATAGAACCTAAATTGGCAACAGTGGACCCCAAGAGATTTTTTCTAAAAATCACTTATCATAGGCCATAAACTAGCATTTGTTTCAGCGAAATCTTGCAATTCCATCGAAGATGTTTGGACCACCCGTCTTTCGAAACGAGCTGGGTAGGACAAGAATGGCACATAAAAAGTTAGGGTGGACACTTTAGACAATGTCACTATCAATTACATCACTTACCCAAGCTATTAATGAACACTGATGGCCATGACACCGTGGACTACCGACGCAGATTTCACGGCAAATTGAAAACCATGAGAACTTTGCCTTTCGGATATGGAATCGAGCTAGATTTCTTTTCATGGCTGTAGAATCACTTTCCTCACCTTAGAGAACATGAATTAGCAAAAGTGGACCCCTACAATTTTTCTAAAAATCACTTATCATAAGCCGCAAAGTAGCATTTATTTCGGTGAAACCTTCAATTCCGTCAAAGATGTCTGGGTCCACCCTTGTTCGGAAACGAGTTGGGTAGGACAGGAATGACACATAAAAAGTTAGGGTGGATAGGACAGATGATGCCATTATCAATTACATCACTTATGCAGGCTGTTAATCAACACTGGTGGCTGCGACACCAACCTCTACTGACGCTGATTTCAAGGCAAATTGAAAATCATGAGAACTTTGCCTTCCGGATATGGAATCGAGCAAGATTTTTTTCATGGCCATAGAATCACTTGCCTCACCCTATAGAACCTAAATTGGCAACAGTGGACCCCAAGAGATGTTTTCTAAAATCACTTATCATAGGCCATAGACTAGCATTTGTTTTAGCGAAATCTTGCAATTCCATCGAAGATGTTTGGATCCACCCGTGTTCCGAAACGAGCTAGGTAGGACAAGAATGGCACATAGAAAGTTAGGGTGGACACTTTAGATGATGTCACTATCAATTACATCACTTACCCAAGCTATTAATGAACACTGATGGCCATGACACTGTGGACTACCGACGCAGATTTCACGGCAAATTGAAAACCATGAGAACTTTGCCTTCCAGATATGCAACCAAGCTAAATTTTTTTCATGACTGCAGAATCACTTGCCTCACCATAGAGAATCTGAATTGGTAAAAGTGAACCCCTATAGATTTTTCTAAAAATCATTTATCTTAGGGCACAAAGTTGTATTTGTTTTGGTGAAATCTTGCAAATTCGTCGAAGATGTCTGGGTCCACCCATGTTTAAAAATGAGCTGGGTCGGACAGGAATGGCACCTAGAAAGTTAGGTTGGATTGGACAGATGATGCCATTATCAATTACATCACTTATGCAGGCTGTTAATCTACACTGGTGGCCGCGACACCAACGTCTACTGACGCTGATTTCAGGACAAATTGAAAACCATGCGAACTTTGCCTTCCGGATATGGAATCGAGCTAGATTTTTTTTCATGGTTATAGAATCACTTGCCTCACCCTATAGAACCTAAATTGGCAACAATGGACCCTAGGAGATTTTTTACAAAAAATCACTAATCATAGGCCATAAACTAGCATTTGTTTCAGCGAAATCTTGCAATTCCATCGAAGATGTTTGGATCCACCCGTGTTCTGAAACGAGCTGGGTAGGACAAGAATGGCACATAGAAAGTTTGAGTGGGCACTTTAGATGATGTCACTATCAATTACATCAATTACCCAAGCTATTAATGAACACTGATGGCCATGACACCGTGGACTACCGACGCAGATTTCACGGCAAATTGAAAACCATGAGAACTTTGCCTTCTAGATATGGAACCGAGCTAAATTTTTTTCATGACTGTAGAATCACTTGCCTCACCATAGAGAATCTGAATTGGTAAAAGTGAACCCCTATAGATTTTTCTAAAAATCATTTATCTTAGGGCACAAAGTTGTATTTGTTTTGGTGAAATCTTGCAAATCCATCGAAGATGTCTGGGTCCACCCATGTTCAAAAATGAGCTGGGTCGGACAGGAATGGCACATAGAAAGTTAGGGTGGATAGGATAGATGATGCCATTATCAATTACATCACTTATGCAGGCCGTTAATCAACACTAGTGGCCGCGACACCAACGTCTACTGATGATGATTTCAGGGCAAATTGAAAACCATGAGAACTTTGCCTTCCGGATATGGAATCAAGCTAGATTTTTTTTCATGGCTGTAGAATCACTTGCCTCACCCTATAGAACCTAAATTGGCAAAAGTGGACCCCAAGAGATTTTTTCTAAAAATCACTTATCATAGGCCATAAACTAGCATTTGTTTCAGCGAAATCTTGCAATTCCATCGAAGATGTTTGGACCACCCGTCTTTCGAAACGAGCTGGGTAGGACAAGAATGGCTCATAAAAAGTTAGGGTGGACACTTTAGACAATGTCACTATCAATTACATCACTTACCCAAGCTATTAATGAACACTGATGGCCATGACACCGTGGACTACCGACGCAGATTTCACGGCAAATTGAAAACCATGAGAACTTTGCCTTTCGGATATGGAATCGAGCTAGATTTCTTTTCATGGCTGTAGAATCACTTTCCTCACCTTAGAGAACATGAATTAGCAAAAGTGGACCCCTACAATTTTTCTAAAAATCACTTATCATAAGCCGCAAAGTAGCATTTATTTCGGTGAAACCTTCAATTCCGTCAAAGATGTCTGGGTCCACCCTTGTTCGGAAACGAGTTGGGTAGGACAGGAATGACACATAAAAAGTTAGGGTGGATAGGACAGATGATGCCATTATCAATTACATCACTTATGCAGGCTGTTAATCAACACTGGTGGCTGCGACACCAACGTCTACTGACGCTGATTTCAGGGCAAATTGAAAATCATGAGAACTTTGCCTTCCGGATATGGAATCGAGCAAGATTTTTTTCATGGCCATAGAATCACTTGCCTCACCCTATAGAACCTAAATTGGCAACAGTGGACCCCAAGAGACGTTTTCTAAAATCACTTATCATAGGCCATAGACTAGCATTTGTTTTAGCGAAATCTTGCAATTCCATCGAAGATGTTTGGATCCACCCGTGTTCCGAAACGAGCTAGGTAGGACAAGAATGGCACATAGAAAGTTAGGGTGGACACTTTAGATGATGTCACTATCAATTACATCACTTACCCAAGCTATTAATGAACACTGATGGCCATGACACTGTGGACTACCGACGCAGATTTCACGGCAAATTGAAAACCATGAGAACTTTGCTTTCCAGATATGGAACCAAGCTAAATTTTTTTCATGACTGTAGAATCACTTGCCTCACCATAGAGAATCTGAATTGGTAAAAGTGAACCCCTATAGATTTTTCTAAAAATCATTTATCTTAGGGCACAAAGTTGTATTTGTTTTGGTGAAATCTTGCAAATCCGTCGGAGATGTCTGGGTCCACCCATGTTTAAAAATGAGCTGGGTCGGACAGGAATGGCACATAGAAAGTTAGGTTGGATTGGACAGATGATGCCATTATCAATTACATCACTTATGCAGGCTGTTAATCTACACTGGTGGCCGCGACACCAACGTCTACTGACGCTGATTTCAGGACAAATTGAAAACCATGCGAACTTTGCCTTCCGGATATGGAATCGAGCTAGATTTTTTTTCATGGTTATAGAATCACTTGCCTCACCCTATAGAACCTAAATTGGCAACAATGGACCCTAGGAGATTTTTTACAAAAAATCACTTATCATAGGCCATAAACTAGCATTTGTTTCAGCGAAATCTTGCAATTCCATCGAAGATGTTTGGATCCACCCGTGTTCTGAAACGAGCTGGGTAGGACAAGAATGGCACATAGAAAGTTTGAGTGGGCACTTTAGATGATGTCACTATCAATTACATCACTTACCCAAGCTATTAATGAACACTGATGGCCATGACACCGTGGACTACCGACGCAGATTTCACGGTAAATTGAAAACCATGAGAACTTTGCCTTCTAGATATGGAACCGAGCTAAATTTTTTTCATGACTGTAGAATCACTTGCCTCACCATAGAGAATCTGAATTGGTAAAAGTGAACCCCTATAGATTTTTCTAAAAATCATTTATCTTAGGGCACAAAGTTGTATTTGTTTTGGTGAAATCTTGCAAATCCATCGAAGATGTCTGGGTCCACCCATGTTCAAAAATGAGCTGGGTCGGACAGGAATGGCACATAGAAAGTTAGGGTGGATAGGATAGATGATGCCATTATCAATTACATCACTTATGCAGGCCGTTAATCAACACTAGTGGCCGCGACACCAACGTCTACTGACGATGATTTCAGGGCAAATTGAAAACCATGAGAACTTTGCCTTCCGGATATGGAATCAAGCTAGATTTTTTTTCATGGCTGTAGAATCACTTGCCTCACCCTATAGAACCTAAATTGGCAAAAGTGGACCCCAAGAGATTTTTTCTAAAAATCACTTATCATAGACCATAAACTAGCATTTGTTTCAGCGAAATCTTGCAATTCCATCGAAGATGTTTGGACCACCCGTCTTTCGAAACGAGCTGGGTAGGACAAGAATGGCACATAAAAAGTTAGGGTGGACACTTTAGACAATGTCACTATCAATTACATCACTTACCCAAGCTATTAATGAACACTGATGGCCATGACACCGTGGACTACCGACGCAGATTTCACGGCAAATTGAAAACCATGAGAACTTTGCCTTTCGGATATGGAATCGAGCTAGATTTCTTTTCATGGCTGTAGAATCACTTTCCTCACCTTAGAGAACATGAATTAGCAAAAGTGGACCCCTACAATTTTTCTAAAAATCACTTATCATAAGCCGCAAAGTAGCATTTATTTCGGTGAAACCTTCAATTCCGTCAAAGATGTCTGGGTCCACCCTTGTTCGGAAACGAGTTGGGTAGGACAGGAATGACACATAAAAAGTTAGGGTGGATAGGACAGATGATGCCATTATCAATTACATCACTTATGCAGGCTGTTAATCAACACTAGTGGCTGCGACACCAACGTCTACTGACGCTGATTTCAGGGCAAATTGAAAATCATGAGAACTTTGCCTTCCGGATATGGAATCGAGCAAGATTTTTTTCATGGCCATAGAATCACTTGCCTCACCCTATAGAACCCAAATTGGCAACAGTGGACCCCAAGAGACGTTTTCTAAAATCACTTATCATAGGCCATAGACTAGCATTTGTTTTAGCGAAATCTTGCAATTCCATCGAAGATGTTTGGATCCACCCGTGTTCCGAAACGAGCTAGGTAGGACAAGAATGGCACATAGAAAGTTAGGGTGGACACTTTAGATGATGTCACTATCAATTACATCACTTACCCAAGCTATTAATGAACACTGATGGCCATGACACTGTGGACTACCGACGCAGATTTCACGGCAAATTGAAAACCATGAGAACTTTGCCTTCCAGATATGGAACCAAGCTAAATTTTTTTCATGACTGTAGAATCACTTGCCTCACCATAGAGAATCTGAATTGGTAAAAGTGAACCCCAATAGATTTTTCTAAAAATCATTTATCTTAGGGCACAAAGTTGTATTTGTTTTGGTGAAATCTTGCAAATCCGTCGAAGATGTCTGGGTCCACCCATGTTTAAAAATGAGCTGGGTCGGACAGGAATGGCACATAGAAAGTTAGGTTGGATTGGACAGATGATGCCATTATCAATTACATCACTTATGCAGGCTGTTAATCTACACTGGTGGCCGCGACACCAACGTCTACTGACGCTGATTTCAGGACAAATTGAAAACCATGCGAACTTTGCCTTCCGGATATGGAATCGAGCTAGATTTTTTTTCATGGTTATAGAATCACTTGCCTCACCCTATAGAACCTAAATTGGCAACAATGGACCCTAGGAGATTTTTTACAAAAAATCACTTATCATAGGGCATAAACTAGCATTTGTTTCAGCGAAATCTTGCAATTCCATCGAAGATGTTTGGATCCACCCGTGTTCTGAAACGAGCTGGGTAGGACAAGAATGGCACATAGAAAGTTTGAGTGGGCACTTTAGATGATGTCACTATCAATTACATCACTTACCCAAGCTATTAATGAACACTGATGGCCATGACACCGTGGACTACCGACGCAGATTTCACGGCAAATTGAAAACCATGAGAACTTTGCCTTCTAGATATGGAACCGAGCTAAATTTTTTTCATGACTGTAGAATCACTTGCCTCACCATAGAGAATCTGAATTGGTAAAAGTGAACCCCTATAGATTTTTCTAAAAATCATTTATCTTAGGGCACAAAGTTGTATTTGTTTTGGTGAAATCTTGCAAATCCATCGAAGATGTCTGGGTCCACCCATGTTCAAAAATGAGCTGGGTCGGACAGGAATGGCACATAGAAAGTTAGGGTGGATAGGATAGATGATGCCATTATCAATTACATCACTTATGCAGGCCGTTAATCAACACTAGTGGCCGCGACACCAACGTCTACTGACGATGATTTCAGGGCAAATTGAAAACCATGAGAACTTTGCCTTCCGGATATGGAATCAAGCTAGATTTTTTTCATGGCTGTAGAATCACTTGCCTCACCCTATAGAACCTAAATTGGCAAAAGTGGACCCCAAGAGATTTTTTTCTAAAAATCACTTATCATAGACCATAAACTAGCATTTGTTTCAGCGAAATCTTGCAATTCCATCGAAGATGTTTGGACCACCCGTCTTTCGAAACGAGCTGGGTAGGACAAGAATGGCACATAAAAAGTTAGGGTGGACACTTTAGACAATGTCACTATCAATTACATCACTTACCCAAGCTATTAATGAACACTGATGGCCATGACACCGTGGACTACCGACGCAGATTTCACGGCAAATTGAAAACCATGAGAACTTTGCCTTTCGGATATGGAATCGAGCTAGATTTCTTTTCATGGCTATAGAATCACTTTCATCACCTTAGAGAACCTGAATTAGCAAAAGTGGACCCCTACAATTTTTCTAAAAATCACTTATCATAAGCCGCAAAGTAGCATTTATTTCGGTGAAACCTTCAATTCCGTCAAAGATGTCTGGGTCCACCCTTGTTCGGAAACGAGTTGGGTAGGACAGGAATGACACATAAAAAGTTAGGGTGGATAGGACAGATGATGCCATTATCAATTACATCACTTATGCAGGCTGTTAATCAACACTGGTGGCTGCGACACCAACGTCTACTGACGCTGATTTCAGGGCAAATTGAAAACCATGAGAACTTTGCCTTCCGGATATGGAATCGAGCAAGATTTTTTTCATGGCTATAGAATCACTTGCCTCACCCTATAGAACCTAAATTGGCAACAGTGGACCCCAAGAGATGTTTTCTAAAAATCACTTATCATAGGCCATAAACTAGCATTTGTTTCAGCGAAATCTTGCAATTCCATCGAAGATGTTTGGATCCACCCGTGTTCCGAAACGAGCTGGGTAGGACAAGAATGGCACATAGAAAGTTAGGGTGGACACTTTAGATGATGTCACTATCAATTAGATCACTCACCCAAGCTATTAATGAACACTGATGGCCATGACACTGTGGACTACCGACGCGGATTTCATGGCAAATTGAAAACCATGAGAACTTTGCCTTCCAGATATGGAACCAAGCTAAATTTTTTTCATGACTGTAGAATCACTTGCCTCACCATAGAGAATCTGAATTGGTAAAAGTGAACCCCTATAGATTTTTCTAAAAATTATTTATCTTAGGGCACAAAGTTGTATTTGTTTTGGTGAAATCTTGCAAATCCGTCGAAGATGTCTGGGTCCACCCATGTTCAAAAATGAGCTGGGTCGGATAGGAATGGCACATAGAAAGTTAGGTTGGATTGGACAGATGATGCCATTATCAATTACATCACTTATGCAGGCTGTTAATCTACACTGGTGGCCGCGACACCAACGTCTACTGACGCTGATTTCAGGGCAAATTGAAAACCATGCGAACTTTGCCTTCCGGATATGGAATCGAGCTAGATTTTTTTTCATGGTTATAGAATCACTTGCCTCACCCTATAGAACCTAAATTGGCAACAATGGACCCCAGGAGATTTTTTACAAAAAATCACTTATCATAGGCCATAAACTAGCATTTGTTTCAGCGAAATCTTGCAATTCCATCGAAGATGTTTGGATCCACCCGTGTTCTGAAACGAGCTGGGTAGGACAAGAATGGCACATAGAAAGTTTGGGTGGGTACTTTAGATGATGTCACTATCAATTACATCACTTACCCAAGCTATTAATGAACACTGATGGCCATGACACCGTGGACTACCGACGCAGATTTCACGACAAATTGAAAACCATGAGAACTTTGCCTTCTAGATATGGAACCGAGCTAAATTTTTTTCATGACTGTAGAATCACTTGCCTCACCATAGAGAATCTGAATTGGTAAAAGTGAACCCCAATAGATTTTTCTAAAAATCATTTATCTTAGGGCACAAAGTTGTATTTGTTTTGGTGAAATCTTGCAAATCCATCGAAGATGTCTGGGTCCACCCATGTTCAAAAATGAGCTGGGTCGGACAGGAATGGCACATAGAAAGTTAGGGTGGATAGGATAGATGATGCTATTATCAATTACATCACTTATGCAGGCCGTTAATCAACACTAGTGGCCGCGACACCAACGTCTACTGACGATGATTTCAGGGCAAATTGAAAACCATGAGAACTTTGCCTTCCGGATATGGAATCAAGCTAGATTTTTTTTCATGGCTGTAGAATCACTTGCCTCACCCTATAGAACCTAAATTGGCAAAAGTGGACCCCAAGAGATTTTTTCTAAAAATCACTTATCATAGGCCATAAACTAGCATTTGTTTCAGCGAAATCTTGCAATTCCATCGAAGATGTTTGGACCACCCGTCTTTCGAAACGAGCTGGGTAGGACAAGAATGGCACATAAAAAGTTAGGGTGGACACTTTAGACAATGTCACTATCAATTACATCACTTACCCAAGCTATTAATGAACACTGATGGCCATGACACCGCGGACTACCGACACAGATTTCACGGCAAATTGAAAACCATGAGAACTTTGCCTTTCGGATATGGAATCGAGCTAGATTTATTTCCATGGCTGTAGAATCACTTTCCTCACCTCAGAGAACCTGAATTAGCAAAAGTGGACCCCTACAATTTTTCTAAGAATCACTTATCATAAGCCGCAAAGTAGCATTTATTTCGGTGAAATCTTGCAATTCCGTCAAAGATGTCTGAGTCCACCCTTGTTCTGAAACGAGTTGGGTAGGACAGGAATGACACATATAAAGTTAGGGTGGATAGGACAGATGATGCCATTATCAATTACATCACTTATGCAGGCTGTTAATCAACACTGGTGGTTGCGACACCAACGTCTACTGACGCTGATTTCAGGGCAAATTGAAAACCATGAGAACTTTGCCTTCCGGATATGGAATCGAGCAAGATTTTTTTTCATGGCTATAGAATCACTTGCCTCACCCTATAGAACCTAAATTGGCAACAGTGGACCCCGAGAGATTTTTTCTAAAAATCACTTATCATAGGCCATAAACTAGCATTTGTTTCAGCGAAATCTTGCAATTCCATCGAAGATGTTTGGACCACCCGTCTTTCAAAACGAGCTGGGTAGGACAAGAATGGCACATAAAAAGTTAGGGTGGACACTTTAGACAATGTCACTATCAATTACATCACTTACCCAAGCTATTAATGAACACTGATGGCCATGACACCGTGGACTACCGACGCAGATTTCACGGCAAATTGAAAAGCATGAGAACTTTGCCTTTCGGATATGGAATCGAGCTAGATTTCTTTTCATGGCTGTAGAATCACTTTCCTCACCTTAGAGAACCTGAATTAGCAAAAGTGAACCCCTACAATTTTTCTAAAAATCACTTATCATAAGCCGCAAAGTAGCATTTATTTCGGTGAAACCTTGCAATTCCGTCAAAGATGTCTGGGTCCACCCTTGTTCGGAAACGAGTTGGGTAGGACAGGAATGACACATAAAAAGTTAGGGTGGATAGGACAGATGATGCCATTATCAATTACATCACTTATGTAGGCTGTTAATCAACACTGGTGGCTGCGACACCAACGTCTACTGACGCTGATTTCAGGGCAAATTGAAAACTATGAGAACTTTGCCTTCCGGATATGGAATCGAGCAAGATTTTTTTTCATGGCTATAGAATCACTTGCCTCACCCTATAGAACCTAAATTGGCAACAGTGGACCCCAAGAGATTTTTTCTAAAAATCACTTATCATAGGCCATAAACTAGCATTTGTTTCAGCGAAATCTTGCAATTCCATCGAAGATGTTTGGATCCACCCGTGTTCCGAAACGAGCTGGGTAGGACAAGAATGGCACATAGAAAGTTAGGGTGGACACTTTAGATGATGTCACTATCAATTACATCACTTACCCAAGCTATTAATGAACACTGATGGCCATGACACTGTGGACTACCGACGCAGATTTCACGGCAAATTGAAAACCATGAGAACTTTGCCTTCCAGATATGGAACCAAGCTAAATTTTTTTCATGACTGTAGAATCACTTGCCTCACCATAGAGAATCTGAATTGGTAAAAGTGAACCCCTATAGATTTTTCTAAAAATCATTTATCTTAGGGCACAAAGTTGTATTTGTTTTGGTGAAATCTTGCAAATCCGTCGAAGATGTCTGGGTCCACCCAAGTTCAAAAATGAGCTGGGTCGGACAGGAATGGCACAAAGAAAGTTAGGTTGGATTGGACAGATGATGCCATTATCAATTGCATCACTTATGCAGGCTGCTAATCAACACTGGTGGCCGCGACACCAACGTCTATTGACGCTGATTTCGGGGCAAATTGAAAACCATGAGAACTTTGCCTTCCGGATATGGAATCGAGCCAGATTTTTTTCATGGTTATAGAATCACTTGCCTCACCCTATAGAACCTAAATTGGCAACAGTGGAACCCAGGAGATTTTTTCAAAAAATCACTTATCATAGGCCATAAACTAGCATTTGTTTCAGCGAAATCTTGCAATTCCATCGAAGATGTTTGGATCCACCCGTGTTCTAAAACGAGCTGGGTAGGACAAGAATGGCACATAGAAAGTTTGGGTGGGCACTTTAGATGATGTCACTATCAATTACATCACTTACCCAAGTGTTGACGGTCCTTAAGTATCAATTATAACTATCAAATAAATAGAGAAAAGGATCCAAATGAAACCAACACCTGGACTTAGGGTTTTATCTGACAGAATTCCACGAGTTTTGCTGTTTATCTATTTCTACAGGGGGTTATCAGGAAATACGGAAGAAAGGCCCACATGTCGGATTAATGACGGATATTAACCGAACACGTAATTATCTTACATCTAGAAGAGTCCAGAAGCCACGAGAATGAATGGGAGGCGTAACGGAGCTGGACACAGGGCGCCCGCCCTGGTCCTTAGGGCGCCCGCCCTGGCCCCGGAGCCAATCAGGCTCCGCCTCGAGGATTATGCTCCACCGACCTAGAGGATCAAGGAAAACCGCACGATCAATGTCGGTTTGATCCAACGGCCTAGATTCATCCGAAAGGGCTATATAAGCAAGGCCCCTGACCCTGGAGGAGAGGCCCTCGTCTCATACTTCAAACCCTAATTCAGGAGGAGAGCCTCTGATCAAGCCCTAGAGCCACCACATCAACTAGATCTCTAGTTAGCATAGCTACATAGGATTAGAACTAGAAGGAGTCAATCTTCGATTGGTTCCCGGATCTGTCAAGAGGATTCTTGGTAATTCCTCTATTGTTCTTCAATTGTTCATCATTGTTCTTCAATATTATGAATATGACTTTGTTCTATTTCAATATATTGGTTATGACTTTGCTCTACTTGATTATATTTGCAATTATATTGTTCTTAGTTTATCATAGTTATATGCTTGGCTTAGTTAGATTGGAATTATATACATGCCTAGGATCGTATAGCGTTTATCCATGTGTACAGTGGGTGAATGATAATTATTGTGTAGACGTGGTGTCTATACCGTATTTATCTGCGATTGCACCCTATATGCTGGATTGTGGGGTAGTTTGCGATAGTGACAGCTTCGTTGATTCTTATATAGTCCCCCTCTCGTGTATAGGGCAGGCAGAGCAACACTATTATAGGGGAGTGATTGCTATGTTCTTCATCTTCCTTGCTAATATTCACTATGCATGGATATAGTCTTTTCTCACCATGATTGCCAAGTATAATTGCACTAACTATGATATGCTAGACTTTATAGTTAATAATAACTTAGGGAATATCTTTGTAGTTCATCCTAATTCCATGCTAATGACTTGCTAGAATATCTGTTGAGGTGCTTATCATTATTATATGTGGCTAGCTGATCAGATTAATTATCTTTGTCACCATTATCACTTTACCTTTACTTAATGTGACATTTATACCTGTATAAAGAGATTGATAAATACTCTCGGTTATACATGCAATGATGTGTACTCAGTTCCATATTCTCATTCCATTATCAACCATGATACTTAGAAATCCCTTCCCAGTGGTAAAAATATAAATAACGATACCTGGAATACTTCCCGGTTAAAATGCTACATCGGTATTAATCTGTGCGCTTGCAGATCCCTTTTATTATTTATCTTGATGAGCAAATGCATATTTCAATACCGCGTCTCTCATGTCATGCTGGGGATGACAACTTGGCTTAAGTGGCATGAGGGATAGGTTTGGCATTTTTGGCACCGTTATCAGAATTAGAAAACTAAGTCTACTTTTGGTAGTGACGTTAAGAATGCCCAACAAGCATTTTTGGCACCATTGCCGGGGAAGGTTGATTACTAAGTAGGAATGAATACGGAACTTTGAGTCATCATTTGCATCACTAATCTGATCGAGCTTATCAATTCTCTTATACAGTTTTACCCCTGTATTTTCCATTTTGATTATTTATTGCACGGTGATGCATGAATAGAAGACATCTTCCAGACAACTTTGTTGACGATCCCGAAGCCTTATTCAGAAGAACAAGAGCCAAGCTCAAGAAGACATCGTCAACACTTCAGCACAAAGCTTCATCCAAATCCGAAGACCGCCGAAGTTTCATCCGGAATTTGTCGACTGAATTCGAAGCCATGGCGAACAAGTCGATCCGCGAGTTCTCAGCTCCCACTACGGACAACATCCGCACTGGACCTGCTGGGGAGATCGACCACAACTTCGAGCTCAAGCCTGGGCTCATCAACATGGTGCAAGCTAACCAGTTCTGTGGGAAGCCACATGAAGACGCTAGTGCTCATCTTCAACACTTCCTGGAGATCTGCAGCACTTTCACCATGGCTGAAGTCCCCAGAGACGCCATACTACTTCGCCTTTTCCCATTCTCACTGTTGGGGAGAGCGAAGCAGTGGTTCTACGCTACAAAGGAGAAGAACACTACGTGGGCATTCTGCTCCACGAACTTTCTGGCCAAATTCTTTCCCATGGGCAAGACCAATGCTCTTCGTGGGAAGATTACAAGTTTTCAGCAACAACATGATGAATCCGTTCCAGAAGCATGGGAGCGCTTCCAAGACTACATCCTAGAATGTCCCCATCATGGAATGGAAAGCTGGCTACTGATGCAGACATTTTATCATGGGCTCATTAACAGTGCCCGTGAAACCATGGATGCTGCAGCTGGAGGAGCATTTCTATCACTCACCATACCTCAAGCCACAGCTCTTGTGGAGAAGATGGCATCCAACCAAGGTTGGAATGAAGAAAGAACTTAGACACGCAAGAAAGGTGGAGGTATGCACCAGCTCAAGGAGGTAGACATGCTGTCTGCCAAGCTAGACCTACTCATGAAGAAGCTCGATGATCGAGCTGGAGAAAAGAAAGAAGTCATGCACGTCTATGACTCCCACATGACTTGTGAGGAGTGTGGAGGTACTGGACACTCGGGCAATCACTGTCCTGAGTTGCTGGAGGACGTGAACTACATCAACAATAACAACAACTACTACAACCGTCCTCAGCAGAATCAAGGTTGGAATCAACAGAGGCCTAACTACTCAGGTAATTACCAAGGTAACAATTCTTTCAATAATAATAATAATTATCCACCTTTGAGAGAGTTAGTATCCAACCAAGGAAAGCTAATGGATAACCTGTCTAAGAAATTGGCATCTAATGATAAAATACTAGAAAATATAAATAATAGAATGGATAATTTCTCTACTGCCATCAAGAACCAGATTAGCTTTAATAAAATGATTGAATCTCAGTTGAATCAAATAGCTGCTGCTGTTCCTGCTACTAACCCCGGTATACCATCACAACCGGAAGGACTAGAATCTGCAAATCTTGTAGACATGTTTGATGCAGGAGATTACTGGAGTAACCCTATCGTGGAAGTAAGTACTGACCGTCTGCCGGTCAAGAGAGGCGATCCAGGACGCCCCGTCATCCCGATCTCCATCGGCATGCGAGACTTCCTAGAAGCACTCTATGACTTTGGCTCTAGCGTCAACATCATGCCCAGGGTACTCTATGAAAAACTCTTTTCACAACCATTATTAGAAACAACCATGTGTTTGCAGCTTGCAGATAGGACACTGAGTTTCCCAAGAGGAATATTGAAGAACATCTGTGTCCGAGTTGGTTCCTCGTACGCTCCAGTAGACTTCGTAGTGATAGAGACCGGTTCTGATGAGAGGGCTCCCGTCATCCTAGGGAGACCATTCCTGAACACCGCGGGAGCTGTCATCTATGCTAGTGCTGCCAAGATCAGTTTCTACATCAAGGGGAGGAAGGAAACGTTTTCCTTCAAGAACAAGACCGCACAAATCCCAAAGCAACCCCAATATGAACCAAGGAAGAGGACCAACAGGAGGAACAAGAGCAAGAAGCAAGTATGGACCGAGACAGCTAAGATGGTCACTGCCGTGCATAAAGGTCAAGATCGCCAACTCAAGTCACCGTTCTTGCCTAAGAAGGACGACCCAGGTATGCCAAGCATTTATTGCTCTATTAATGGGTCCCACTTCTACAAGACACTTTGCGACACTGGGTCGGGCGTCAACATAATGGCCAAGGTCACCTATGAACTTCTGTTCGGAACCATGCCCTTAAACCCAACATATATTCAGCTCCAGATGGCAGATCAGACATTCCGACAGGTCGAAGGTACAGTAACTGACGTCCCTGTCAAGATAGACGATCACTTTGTCCATACAGACTTTCAGGTTATTGACATGGGAGAAGATGAATACGATCCACCCATCATCCTTGGAAGACCATTCCTTAGTACTGTCAAAGCAATCATTTACATTGGAACTGGAGAAGTCCACATGCACTTCCCCTCTGAGAAGGTATGTCTTTACTTTACTGACCCTAACTATGTATTTGAAGAATCCAAGCAGGTCAGGACAAGAAGAAGGCGGTGTAACCACAATCAGAAGCAACAGGTCATCCAGGACGGATGGGCAGATTATGAAGGAGAAGTGGTAAGATCTGAAGACATACCACTCAACCAACACTGTCCTGAGGAGACCAAAGCACCGAGACAGGTATGGAAAGAAAAGACAGTTGTACATGAAGAGGAGGCGCCGCCGGAACCACCGACTACGCCATCCACCAAGTCCCAGGACGACTGAATGAATAAGAGTCCCGTTCGGAGGACTTAAAAACACCGAACGCCTTGCCAAGAGGTAACTTGGTAGTTATCCTTTCCTTTTAATTATTTACTTTATCTTAAATAGTTTGCTTAGTTAATCATATTCATACTATCTTAAAAAGAAAATAAAAATGTTAAAAACCCTAAAGCCCCATGTGAGTATGCGAGTGGCATAAAACCCATAAGTACATTCACTATGGTGGCATAAAATATATATATATATAATAAATACATAAATATTTTCTTCTGCTTTATAAAAAAAACAACATAAAAAAATCAAGGGGGCTCAGCATGATAAAGGCTAGATATTTATGCTAACACTTAATCAGTTCCACAAAGCTTTGTTGTCTATTTGAGCTTCACAGAATTCAAGGAGACTAGCAGACAGAGGACATTCTAATCGCTGTCAGGGTGCTGCCGACTTTCAAATACACCTCCGCCATCTGCTAGCTACATCAGAAGAGATTATGTCAAGATCCAGCTTGGGGGAGAGCACCCCCATTATCTTGCTAAGTATTTCTATCTTTATCTTTATATTTATATATACTTCTACCCTATAAAAATAAAAATATACATAACTATGAAAAAAAACCAAATAAAGATTTTGTGCTTATATATATATACCTATATCTTTTGCTTAGTGTGTTTTAATAAATAAATAAAGTGGCTATGCTAAACTGAATCTAGATAATAATAAAACTCTAGCATGGATATGATGAATAGTTGCTTTGCCTAACTTTCAAATTTGAAGTCCTCTCTCTAAGTTTAGACATAACTGTTATCATTTAAAGCTCGCTCTAAACCTGAACTTGTGGGAAGAGAACTTGATCTAAAGTCTAAGTTGTTAACGGATATGATATGGGAAGGTTGAGCTGCTGTTTATCTATTCCTAGAGATGCTAGAATTCTGGAGAATTTTATCTTTGAAAATCTTAAAATGCTACATGATGAGTTCCTGTATGATGAGAGTTTAAGTTCCTACCATAGCCATACATACATGCTTGCTAGACTTTAAGCCATACATTTACTTTTTACTGCTTATGAGCATTGAGTATAGTCAAGCTGTGTAGACCCTTAGGAGCTTGTCATGCGGTTAAAATCAAGATTCACTTGCACGATCACTCATACATGCTGCTTCTACTCCGGAAGTACGCATCCACATATATCCACTCATTCTCATCTCCAGATCCACATAAAATTATTCTACTCCTAATCCGGGAGATAATAGTCAAAAATATTTTCCCATTCTTGTTATCCCCTGTGAAATAAATGCTCAAGCTATTTTGGTTACTACCACTTGCTATATTGTTCTAAGGAGATGAGTGCTCTATACGAGGAAATAAAAAGGAGCAAGTGCTCGGAACCTCGATGAAAAAAAAGAAAAAGTGTGAGAAGAGAGGTAAAAATGGACAAGTGTCCGACAGTAGAATTAGGGGTACAAGATACCCACCTGAGAGGAAAAAAAAGAAAATATAGAGCACCTCATTCTCCTCAAGAGCTTTAAAAGCAAGAAAGGTACGTATCCCCTCAAAAAGAGCAAAAGTAGAATTAGACTTTCATCATTGTTATCATCACTACCACCATACACCATTTATTCGCCACACATGCACATCTTGATTTGACTTATTGACTTGTTTCTCTGGATCCATGGTTTGACTATGCAATAAATGTCTTGTAAGTATGTATACTTTATCTCCCACCGATGAGCTCCAGATATCAAAAGCCTTATTAGAATAGGATGAGAGAGAAGGCAATGTCACTCTGCTTTATACCACAAATACTACATACTTTGCTTTGAGAGAAGGCAGACATCATTACTGCCTTGGTGAGGATCCAGAAATACCACAAAAGAGAGACCTGTGAGAGTCATACAAGGAATCTCTGAGTTTTATTTGAAAATCTGCAAAAAACTCCAGAGCTATAGCTGATCAAGAATAAGAGACATGGTGCTTGACTAGACTGTTCTATCTTTTAACCGCTCAAGACAAAGGTGACGGTTGCAAGCCCCATGGTGAAAGGTATAATGAGTAAGTTTTAAGTCTTGACAGTTTACTTTAACTCAGAGATGAGACTCTATTTGAAAGCATGTGTACCGTCAAAATTCAAAGGCATTTCGGCAACTACTGAGTCTCTCCTTGCTCAGGGACGAGCAAGAGGTAAGCTTGGGGGAGTTTGTTGACGGTCCTTAAGTATCAATTATAACTATCAAATAAATAGAGAAAAGGATCCAAATGAAACCAACACCTAGACTTAGGGTTTTATCTGACAGAATTCCATGAGTTTTGCTGTTTATCTATTTCTGCAGGGGGTTATCAGGAAATACGGAAGAAAGGCCCACATGTCGGATTAATGACGGGATATTAACCGAACACGTAATTATCTTACATCTAGAAGAGTCCAGAAGCCACGAGAATGAACGGGAGGCGTAACAGAGCCGGACACAGGGCGCCCGCCCTGGTCCTTAGGGCGCCCGCCCTGGCCCCGGAGCCAATCAGGCTCCGCCTCGAGGATTATGCTCCACCGACCTAGAGGATCAAGGAAAACCGCACGATCAATGTCGGTTTGATCCAACGGCCCAGATTCATCCGAAAGGGCTATATAAGCAAGGCCCCTGACCCTGGAGGAGAGGCCCTCGTCTCATACTTCAAACCCTAATTCAGGAGGAGAGCCTCTGATCAAGCCCTAGAGCCACCACATCAACTAGATCTCTAGTTAGCATAGCTACATAGGATTAGAACTAGAAGGAGTCAATCTTCGATTGGTTCCCGGATCTGTCAAGAGGATTCTTGGTAATTCCTCTATTGTTCTTCAATTGTTCATCATTGTTCTTCAATATTATGAATATGACTTTGTTCTATTTCAATATATTGGTTATGACTTTGCTCTACTTGATTATATTTGCAATTATATTGTTCTTAGTTTATCATAGTTATATGCTTGGCTTAGTTAGATTGGAATTATATACATGCCTAGGATCGTATAGCGTTTATCCATGTGTACAGTGGGTGAATGATAATTATTGTGTAGACGTGGTGTCTATACCGTATTTATCTGCGATTGCACCCTATATGCCGGATTGTGGGGTAGTTCGCGATAGTGACAGCTTCGTTGATTCTTATATAGTCCCCCTCTCGTGTATAGGGCAGGCAGAGCAACACTATTACAGGGGAGTGATTGCTATGTTCTTCATCTTCCTTGCTAATATTCACTATGCATGGATATAGTCTTTTCTCACCATGATTGCCAAGTATAATTGCACTAACTATGATATGCTAGACTTTATAGTTAATAATAACTTAGGGAATATCTTTGTAGTTCATCCTAATTCCATGCTAATGACTTGCTAGAATATCTGTTGAGGTGCTTATCATTATTATATGTGGCTAGCTGATCAGATTAATTATCTTTGTCACCATTATCACTTTACCTTTACTTAATGTGACATTTATACCTGTATAAAGAGATTGATAAATACTCTCGGTTATACATGCAATGATGTGTACTCAGTTCCATATTCTCATTCCATTATCAACCATGATACTTAGAAATCCCTTCCCAGTGGTAAAAATATAAATAACGATACCTGGAATACTTCCCGGTTAAAATGCTACATCGATATTAATCTGTGCGCTTGCAGATCCCTTTTATTATTTATCTTGATGAGCAAATGCATATTTCAATACCGCGTCTCTCATGTCATGCTGGGGATGACAACTTGGCTTAAGTGGCATGAGGGATAGGTTTGGCATTTTTGGCGCCGTTATCAGAATTAGAAAACTAAGCCTACTTTTGGTAGTGACGTTAAGAATGCCCAACACCAAGCTATTAATGAACACTAATGGCCATGACACCGTGGACTACCGACGCAGATTTCACGGCAAATTGAAAACCATGAGAACTTTGCCTTCTAGATATGGAACCGAGCTAAATTTTTTTCATGACTGTAGAATCACTTGCCTCACCATAGAGAATCTGAATTGGTAAAAGTGAACCCCTATAGATTTTTCTAAAAATCATTTATCTTAGGGCACAAAGTTGTATTTGTTTTGGTGAAATCTTGCAAATCCATCGAAGATGTCTGGGTCCACCCATGTTCAAAAATGAGCTGGGTCGGACAGGAATGGCACATAGAAAGTTAGGGTGGATAGGATAGATGATGCCATTATCAATTACATCACTTATGCAGGCCGTTAATCAACACTAGTGGCCGCGACACCAACGTCTACTGACGATGATTTCAGGGCAAATTGAAAACCATGAGAACTTTGCCTTCCGGATATGGAATCAAGCTAGATTTTTTTTCATGGCTGTAGAATCACTTGCCTCACCCTATAGAACCTAAATTGGCAACAGTGGACCCCAAGAGATTTTTTCTAAAAATCACTTATCATAGGCCATAAACTAGCATTTGTTTCAGCGAAATCTTGCAATTCCATCGAAGATGTTTGGACCACCCGTCTTTCGAAACGAGCTGGGTAGGACAAGAATGGCACATAAAAAGTTAGGGTGGACACTTACAATGTCACTATCAATTACATCACTTACCCAAGCTATTAATGAACAATGATGGCCATGACACCGTGGACTACCGACGCAGATTTCACGGCAAATTGAAAACCATGAGAACTTTGCCTTTCGGATATGGAATCGAGCTAGATTTCTTTTCATGGCTGTAGAATCACTTTCCTCACCTTAGAGAACCTGAATTAGCAAAAGTGGACCCCTACAATTTTTCTAAAAATCACTTATCATAAGCCGCAAAGTAGCATTTATTTCGGTGAAATCTTGCAATTCCGTCAAAGATGTCTAGGTCCACCCTTGTTCTGAAACGAGTTGGGTAGGACAGGAATGACACATAAAAAGTTAGGGTGGATAGGACAGATGATGCCATTATCAATTACATCACTTATGCAGGCTGTTAATCAACACTGGTGGCTGCGACACCAACGTCTACTGACGCTGATTTTAGGGCAAACGGAAAACCATGAGAACTTTGCCTTCCGGATATGGAATCGAGCAATATTTTTTTTCATGGCTATAGAATCACTTGCCTCACCCTATAGAACCTAAATTGGCAATAGTGGACCCCAAGAGATTTTTTCTAAAAATCACTTATCATAGGCCATAAACTAGCATTTGTTTCAGCGAAATCTTGCAATTCCATCGAAGATGTTTGGACCACCCGTCTTTCGAAACGAGCTGGATAGGACAAGAATGGCACATAAAAAGTTAGGGTGGACACTTTAGACAATGTCACTATCAATTACATCACTTACCCAAGCTATTAATGAACACTGATGGCCACGACACCGTGGACTACTGACGCAAATTTCACGGCAAATTTAAAACCATGAGAACTTTGCCTTTCGTATATGGAATCGAGCTAGATTTCTTTTCATGGCTGTAGAATCACTTTCCTCACCTTAGAGAACCTGAATTAGCAAAAGTGGACCCCTACAATTTTTCTAAAAATCACTTATCATAAGCCGCAAAGTAGCATTTATTTCGGTGAAATCTTGCAATTCCGTCAAAGATGTCTGGGTCCACCCTTGTTCTGAAACGAGTTGGGTAGGACAGGAATGACACATAAAAAGTTAGGGTGGATAGGACAGATGATGCCATTATCAATTACATCACTTATGCAGGCTGTTAATCAACACTGATGGCTGCGGCACCAACGTCTACTGACGCTGATTTCAGGTCAAATTGAAAACCATGAGAACTTTGCCTTCCGGATATGGAATCGAGCAAGATTTTTTTTCATGGCTATAGAATCACTTGCCTCACCCTATAGAACCTAAATTGGCAACTGTGGACCCCAAGAGATTTTTTCTAAAAATCACTTATCATAGACCATAAACTAGCATTTGTTTCAGCGAAATCTTGCAATTCCATTGTCACACCCCAAAAATTTCAGTTTTGGGATGTGACTAGAAAACACTGAAAACATAACAGAAGATTTTTACTATTTTCTAAAATATCCAACTTTACTTAAGTTGTCCACAATTTAGATGTTGGAAAATGTGAGTTTCTATTTTTTTGGAATTTAATTAAATGGTTTGTTGCATTTCATGTCTTTGCATAGTGTCTTTGTATGAAAAATGAGTTTAAATGTTTTTAAACGCGCTTAGGGTTTGATTCAAATCAAATCTCTCAAGATCTTTGATCAAGTTTCCATAACCTCAGAACCATGATCAAATCCTTGGAAACCATTCATCTTGATCCTTGTTCCAAAAACCTTGGCGGGTCTTCAAGTTTCATCTTGTCAAAACCCTAACTAGCTCGGTCTCTCTTTCTCTCTTTTCTCCTCATTTTAGAGCTTCTAATTATTTCCGACCAAGTTTTCCCAAAGCACTAAATCTATGCTTGATGGCCAATCATTGTATGTCATCACTCTCATGCAATTCTACCATCATGTTTGAGTAAAATCACTCAGATATCACATACCCAAGTTAATATCATTTCTTCCTCTTATCAACCCAATGGCAGCCCTAACATTGTTCTCTCTTTCTAGTGGGCTTATTCTTTTCTCTCCTTTCCTCACCTTGGGCAAACATCATCATGGAATCTTTTTCCTCTACATTTTCTCCTCTTGATCAAAGCCCATAACCCAAAAAGACCACAAGCAGCCTGCCCCATAACTCTATCTTCGCTTCGGGCCGAACCCGGTCCAAACTTTGCCTTAGCTCTCGCCATGGGTCAAAGCCCAACCATCCTCCTCTCCTTTGGGGTCCAACATCAAGCCTAACCAGCCCTCTATCTCTTCCTCTCCCCTCTCCCACGTCACCTCCCTAGAAGCCCTCTCCAATCTTGCAAAAATATCAACCAAGGCAAAGAATATCAAGTCATGACCCTTTGCCTTTCTACCCCTTCACCTCCCATCACTTCCCCTTCATATTTACCTCCCCCATCTCCCCCTCACGCCTCCCCCTTCATTTCCCACGTGAAGAACAGAGGAGGGACGCCCCTACAGCTCCTCCTCCTCCCCCATGGCTGCCCCGATCAACCGCAACGCGAGAAGGACGCCACGTTGTACTATATCGTCGTCACCGGCCGTCGTCGATGCATCTCCTCACTCCACCACACCCTTCCCCTTGGTGAGAACACTCCATCATCTCTCCCATAATGTTTTCATGGTCACCTCTGCATATCAAGTACCTTAGATGATGTATGGTTGATCCCCGGCGAAGTTTACCCGATGTATGTGTTGCTGTCCTCGCGGCCAGTTTTGCTGCTGCTGACGGAATCGGCGTTCCTCGCTGTTTCGTGACTCCAATCATCAAACCCTTTGGTCAAATTGTAGCTAATATCCTTGAACATGCCTCTGTAAGATGGTTTTACCATAGGAGTTCAGGAACTAGAGATATCGTCATCACCGCGCCCGCTGTTCCTGCTGTTTGGTCAGATTGCAGCTCTGAGTGGTTTTGGCGTTCCCCGCTAATCCGCTGTCCAAATCATCGAGCCCTTGAACCTACATGTTCATGACATCCCTGCACATGATCCCACAAGTTGGTTCGGCTATGCAATCCCCGATGGCCGAGATATGGAGATGGAAGTGCCGACTACGCCTGCTGTCCAAACAGCAGACACCCTGTTTTTGGCAACGACGTTCCCGTTGATCCAGTGAACCCCAAGATGCATTCTTTGGCTATACCATCATATATATAGTTGCACATGCCTCTGCAAAGTTTCATGGTGATATGACCAAAGATGAAAGATATATGTTCCTATCTTGTGCTCGCTGTCCCTGCTGCCCCGCAGCCGTGCTGATGCCGGTTGGCATGCGTGTTCCCGATGTTTCGCCGCTCCGGTGGTCGAGCCCTTCGACCACAATGTGCATCATATTCTTGCACACATATCCACAAGTTTTCTTGGTCATATGAACCACAACACTAAGGATATAAGCATCACCATGTCGCTGCTCCTGCCATGTCAACAGCCACGTAGTGCCACCTTGCAATCTTGTTCCCCGCCTAACCGACGGTCAAAACATCATGTCCTTTTGTCACAATATGTTCCATGCAGTGCCTTGAAATCCCATCCAATGAATCACCATTTGTCTTTGTTATAACCATGCAATCGGTCATCATAACCACCGTTGTCTGCCGACGTGTTTGTTTTGGATAGCTCCGCAATTCGCCACGTTCCCCGCTAAACCACTACATGATTCGCTGAGCCCTCTACCATGACCGTGTGTTTCCTAGTTGCACATGATCCTACCAAGTTCTATGCCAATAAGTTTGATGCGTCTCTACCTTCTCATGGCCACAGCCGCTGCTACCCGCCGCTGTCTGCCACCGGGTACGCTTAACCGATGCACAAATCGCCATAATCTTGTTTCCCTTTGATCTATCATCCACCTTAGTGCACTAGTTTATCATGATATGTTCCAAAGTAACCTATACACATGTCCAATCCTTTTTGTTCTGAATATGTATCTTCAAGTCCAAACTCCACCTTCTCATATGAATTCAATCCTTCCCATCTATACCTTTCAACCATCATATCTTTTAATCATGGCTCCTGTTTTAGTTAGTTTTTGCACTCTCGCGGTCTTAGAGCAAGCCCTACGTGTTAATAAACTTTATATCTTGTTTTATATATAATGATTGATGTAATGCTTCTAGGTTTGTCTATGATGCTTGTGATGGTTGTTGCTATCGTTAGATGAAGCTATACAAGGATGATCCAGAAGGAGAGTTGGACAAGTTTGAGCACTATTTGAGGCAAGTGTAACATGAGTTCCCTTGTTACCTAATAACCTATAATCACTTTCATATGCATGTGTCTAATATGATGCTAAGGATCTTACCTAGTACTTTTGATACCCTATACTCCTTGTTTACCATGGGCTCATGCATGTGGGTAGCTTTGCTTAGCTTGCAATTACCAAATATTGTAATGTTAATATTGGTTAATGACTTATGGAATCAATGGTTAAAATGATGCTTCTGGCAACATGGACACAAGGGGGCTAGAGCATTGGGCCTTGTTGGGTGCTCTAGTCTGCCCTCCGTAAGGACTGAATCTTAAAGCGGCAACCCAGGACTTCCGTACAGCCTTGAGAATCAAAATAGGCACGATCTTAGTCGTATAACTAGTTTTCTCTAGCTTGTTAGTAGTTACCGAAAGTTTTCGGCGCAAGAGGGGGGACTAGGTTGCAGAATGGCTTCTTGCCTGTCAAGGTGAGTACTGGGCTGCGGTCATGGTGTGCCACTCTTGAAGGGGGGCTCCATTCGCCTAGACGCTGAAACCTCGCGGCTACTAACTTGTTAGGGTAATTAGTGAAAGGCTTCGTAGTGAACCCTGCCGACTTACCTTGGAAGTGAGTCAAGAGGTTGGCCACCTCGGGCATAGGGGTATTCACGACTCAAGGTGAAAGTGTACACACTCTGCAGAGTTTGATCAAACTGATATATCAGCCGTGCTCACGGTCACGAGCGGCCTGGATCCTTTTCGAGATAGATGGTTCTATGGATGGTTTGGGATATGATTAATGTTGATGGTGATAACTAATTATATTCATATGTGAGCCATAAGCATAACTTAGAAACATAGGCATAATAAATAAAATATGACCAACTAAAAATGCTTACCGCAGTACAACCGAGTCAAGCCTTCTTGAGCCTTGCATAACCTCATGGTATACTTGCTGAGCATGGTGAGCTGACGCTTGTTGTTGTCACCAATAAAAATCCCGGATGGGTACCAGATGGTGATTCCAGTGAAGAGTTTCCTAAAGGTTTCCATGAGTACTAGGCGAATGTTTCCCCCAGTCAACCGTCCCTGTGGAGTATGGAGTCCCGAAGAGAAGATATAGAATAGTTTCCGCTACGCCTTATAATAGTTGTAAGTTTTGATGTAACTATGTTCGATATATAATAAAGCATTGTTCTTGATATTCTCCATATTTGTCGCTATATGTGTCGTGTGGACATCCTGGGCACACATATAGTTAGCGCTTGGTATTCTTCGGAAAACCGGGTGCGACAAAGTGGTATCGGAGCAGTGTTGACTGTAGGACGCTTTGCCTAGCTAGAAATGGTCGTTTTTGTAAACTTATTTTGGTATAAACTAATCATAACTTCCTCTCGCTTGATGCTTTGCGAAAAATAAAAATGTTATTTACCGAAAGCGTCTTGTTTGACCAAGATCCATGAAGATGTACATGGAGTTGAAGATTCTACATCAATGAGAAGAATCATCACACCAAAGAAGAATGAAGATTTCAAGATCGTTTTGTTCTATGCCTTATATAAGTAGGTTTTAACCTGAGCGCTTTTACGTTAGCAACGATAGTGTTCCCGATTAAGGACAACATCATGTTAGTGTGTCCCTGCACGGTTGATTGTTTTGTTATGTTGTCCATGAGTGATTTGGCTCTTTGTAATGAGTGCCTCTTTAGTGAATCTCGGGACGAGATTCCTTTAAGGGGGGTAGTTTGTCACACCCCAAAAATTTCAGTTTTGGGATGTGACTAGAAAACACTGAGAACATAACAGAAGATTTTTACTATTTTCTAAAATATCCAACTTTACTTAAGTTGTCCACAATTTAGATGTTGGAAAATGTGAGTTTCTATTTTTTGGAATTTAATTAAATGGTTTGTTGCATTTCATGTCTTTGCATAGTGTCTTTGTATGAAAAATGAGTTTAAATGTTTTTAAACGCGCTTAGGGTTTGATTCAAATCAAATCTCTCAAGATCTTTGATCAAGTTTCCATAACCTCAGAACCATGATCAAATCCTTGGAAACCATTCATCTTGATCCTTGTTCCAAAAACCTTGGCGGGTCTTCAAGTTTCATCTTGTCAAAACCCTAACTAGCTCGGTCTCTCTTTCTCTCTTTTCTCCTCATTTTAGAGCTTCTAATTATTTCCGACCAAGTTTTCCCAAAGCATTAAATCTATGCTTGATGGCCAATCATTGTATGTCATCACTCTCATGCAATTCTACCATCATGTTTGAGTAAAATCACTCAGATATCACATACCCAAGTTAATATCATTTCTTCCTCTTATCAACCCAATGGCAGCCCTAACATTGTTCTCTCTTTCTAGTGGGCTTATTCTTTTCTCTCCTTTCCTCACCTTGGGCAAACATCATCATGGAATCTTTTTCCTCTACATTTTCTCCTCTTGATCAAAGCCCATAACCCAAAAAGACCACAAGCAGCCTGCCCCATAACTCTATCTTCGCTTCGGGCCGAACCCGGTCCAAACTTTGCCTAAGCTCTCGCCATGGGTCAAAGCCCAACCATCCTCCTCTCCTTTGGGGTCCAACATCAAGCCTAACCAGCCCTCTATCTCTTCCTCTCCCCTCTCCCACGTCACCTCCCTAGAAGCCCTCTCCAATCTTGCAAAAATATCAACCAAGGCAAAGAATATCAAGTCATGACCCTTTGCCTTTCTACCCCTTCACCTCCCATCACTTCCCCTTCATCTTTACCTCCCCCCATCTCCCCCTCACGCCTCCCCCTTCATTTCCCACGTGAAGAACAGAGGAGGGACGCCCCTACAGGTCCTCCTCCTCCCCCATGGCTGCCCCGATCAACCGCAACGCGAGAAGGACGCCACGTTGTACTATATCGTCGTCACCGGCCGTCGTCGATGCATCTCCTCACTCCACCACACCCTTCCCCTTGGTGAGAACACTCCATCATCTCTCCCATAATGTTTTCATGGTCACCTCTGCATATCAAGTACCTTAGATGATGTATGGTTGATCCCCGGCGAAGTTTACCCGATGTATGTGTTGCTGTCCTCGCGGCCAGTTTTGCTGCTGCTGACGGAATCGGCGTTCCTCGCTGTTTCGTGACTCCAATCATCAAACCCTTTGGTCAAATTGTAGCTAATATCCTTGAACATGCCTCTGTAAGATGGTTTTACCATAGGAGTTCAGGAACTAGAGATATCGTCATCACCGCGCCCGCTGTTCCTGCTGTTTGGTCAGATTGCAGCTCTGAGTGGTTTTGGCGTTCCCCGCTAATCCGCTGTCCAAATCATCGAGCCCTTGAACCTACATGTTCATGACATCCCTGCACATGATCCCACAAGTTGGTTCGGCTATGCAATCCCCGATGGCCGAGATATGGAGATGGAAGTGCCGACTACGCCTGCTGTCCAAACAGCAGACACCCTGTTTTTGGCAACGACGTTCCCGTTGATCCAGTGAACCCCAAGATGCATTCTTTGGCTATACCATCATATATATAGTTGCACATGCCTCTGCAAAGTTTCATGGTGATATGACCAAAGATGAAAGATATATGTTCCTATCTTGTGCTCGCTGTCCCTGCTGCCCCGCAGCCGTGCTGATGCCGGTTGGCATGCGTGTTCCCGATGTTTCGCCGCTCCGGTGGTCGAGCCCTTCGACCACAATGTGCATCATATTCTTGCACACATATCCACAAGTTTTCTTGGTCATATGAACCACAACACTAAGGATATAAGCATCACCATGTCGCTGCTCCTGCCATGTCAACAGCCACGTAGTGCCACCTTGCAATCTTGTTCCCCGCCTAACCGACGGTCAAAACATCATGTCCTTTTGTCACAATATGTTCCATGCAGTGCCTTGAAATCCCATCCAATGAATCACCATTTGTCTTTGTTATAACCATGCAATCGGTCATCATAACCACCGTTGTCTGCCGACGTGTTTGTTTTGGATAGCTCCGCAATTCGCCACGTTCCCCGCTAAACCACTACATGATTCGCTGAGCCCTCTACCATGACCGTGTGTTTCCTAGTTGCACATGATCCTACCAAGTTCTATGCCAATAAGTTTGATGCGTCTCTACCTTCTCATGGCCACAGCCGCTGCTACCCGCCGCTGTCTGCCACCGGGTACGCTTAACCGATGCACAAATCGCCATAATCTTGTTTCCCTTTGATCTATCATCCACCTTAGTGCACTAGTTTATCATGATATGTTCCAAAGTAACCTATACACATGTCCAATCCTTTTTGTTCTGAATATGTATCTTCAAGTCCAAACTCCACCTTCTCATATGAATTCAATCCTTCCCATCTATACCTTTCAACCATCATATCTTTTAATCATGGCTCCTGTTTTAGTTAGTTTTTGCACTCTCGCGGTCTTAGAGCAAGCCCTACGTGTTAATAAACTTTATATCTTGTTTTATATATAATGATTGATGTAATGCTTCTAGGTTTGTCTATGATGCTTGTGATGGTTGTTGCTATCGTTAGATGAAGCTATACAAGGATGATCCAGAAGGAGAGTTGGACAAGTTTGAGCACTATTTGAGGCAAGTGTAACATGAGTTCCCTTGTTACCTAATAACCTATAATCACTTTCATATGCATGTGTCTAATATGATGCTAAGGATCTTACCTAGTACTTTTGATACCCTATACTCCTTGTTTACCATGGGCTCATGCATGTGGGTAGCTTTGCTTAGCTTGCAATTACCAAATATTGTAATGTTAATATTGGTTAATGACTTATGGAATCAATGGTTAAAATGATGCTTCTGGCAACATGGACACAAGGGGGCTAGAGCATTGGGCCTTGTTGGGTGCTCTAGTCTGCCCTCCGTAAGGACTGAATCTTAAAGCGGCAACCCAGGACTTCCGTACAGCCTTGAGAATCAAAATAGGCACGATCTTAGTCGTATAACTAGTTTTCTCTAGCTTGTTAGTAGTTACCGAAAGTTTTCGGCGCAAGAGGGGGGGACTAGGTTGCAGAATGGCTTCTTGCCTGTCAAGGTGAGTACTGGGCTGCGGTCATGGTGTGCCACTCTTGAAGGGGGGCTCCATTCGCCTAGACGCTGAAACCTCGCGGCTACTAACTTGTTAGGGTAATTAGTGAAAGGCTTCGTAGTGAACCCTGCCGACTTACCTTGGAAGTGAGTCAAGAGGTTGGCCACCTCAGGCATAGGGGTATTCACGACTCAAGGTGAAAGTGTACACACTCTGCAGAGTTTGATCAAACTGATATATCAGCCGTGCTCACGGTCACGAGCGGCCTGGATCCTTTTCGAGATAGATGGTTCTATGGATGGTTTGGGATATGATTAATGTTGATGGTGATAACTAATTATATTCATATGTGAGCCATAAGCATAACTTAGAAACATAGGCATAATAAATAAAATATGACCAACTAAAAATGCTTACCGCAGTACAACCGAGTCAAGCCTTCTTGAGCCTTGCATAACCTCATGGTATACTTGCTGAGCATGGTGAGCTGACGCTTGTTGTTGTCACCAATAAAAATCCGGATGGGTACCAGATGGTGATTCCAGTGAAGAGTTTCCTAAAGGTTTCCATGAGTACTAGGCGAATGTTTCCCCCAGTCAACCGTCCCTGTGGAGTATGGAGTCCCGAAGAGAAGATATAGAATAGTTTCCGCTACGCCTTATAATAGTTGTAAGTTTTGATGTAACTATGTTCGATATATAATAAAGCATTGTTCTTGATATTCTCCATATTTGTCGCTATATGTGTCGTGTGGACATCCTGGGCACACATATAGTTAGCGCTTGGTATTCTTCGGAAAATCGGGTGCGACAAAGTGGTATCGGAGCAGTGTTGACTGTAGGACGCTTTGCCTAGCTAGAAATGGTCGTTTTTGTAAACTTATTTTGGTATAAACTAATCATAACTTCCTCTCGCTTGATGCTTTGCGAAAAATAAAAATGTTATTTACCGAAAGCGTCTCGTTTGACCAAGATCCATGAAGATGTACATGGAGTTGAAGATTCTACATCAATGAGAAGAATCATCACACCAAAGAAGAATGAAGATTTCAAGATCGTTTTGTTCTATGCCTTATATAAGTAGGTTTTAACCTGAGCGCTTTTACGTTAGCAACGATAGTGTTCCCGATTAAGGACAACATCATGTTAGTGTGTCCCTGCACGGTTGATTGTTTTGTTATGTTGTCCATGAGTGATTTGGCTCTTTGTAATGAGTGCCTCTTTAGTGAATCTCGGGACGAGATTCCTTTAAGGGGGGTAGTTTGTCACACCCCAAAAATTTCAGTTTTGGGATGTGACTAGAAAACACTGAAAACATAACAGAAGATTTTTACTATTTTCTAAAATATCCAACTTTACTTAAGTTGTCCACAATTTAGATGTTGGAAAATGTGAGTTTCTATTTTTTTGGAATTTAATTAAATGGTTTGTTGCATTTCATATCTTTGCATAGTGTCTTTGTATGAAAAATGAGTTTAAATGTTTTTAAACGCGCTTAGGGTTTGATTCAAATCAAATCTCTCAAGATCTTTGATCAAGTTTCCATAACCTCAGAACCATGATCAAATCCTTGGAAACCATTCATCTTGATCCTTGTTCCAAAAACCTTGGCGGGTCTTCAAGTTTCATCTTGTCAAAACCCTAACTAGCTCGGTCTCTCTTTCTCTCTTTTCTCCTCATTTTAGAGCTTCTAATTATTTCCGACCAAGTTTTCCCAAAGCACTAAATCTATGCTTGATGGCCAATCATTGTATGTCATCACTCTCATGCAATTCTACCATCATGTTTGAGTAAAATCACTCAGATATCACATACCCAAGTTAATATCATTTCTTCCTCTTATCAACCCAATGGCAGCCCTAACATTGTTCTCTCTTTCTAGTGGGCTTATTCTTTTCTCTCCTTTCCTCACCTTGGGCAAACATCATCATGGAATCTTTTTCCTCTACATTTTCTCCTCTTGATCAAAGCCCATAACCCAAAAAGACCACAAGCAGCCTGCCCCATAACTCTATCTTCGCTTCGGGCCGAACCCGGTCCAAACTTTGCCTTAGCTCTCGCCATGGGTCAAAGCCCAACCATCCTCCTCTCCTTTGGGGTCCAACATCAAGCCTAACCAGCCCTCTATCTCTTCCTCTCCCCTCTCCCACGTCACCTCCCTAGAAGCCCTCTCCAATCTTGCAAAAATATCAACCAAGGCAAAGAATATCAAGTCATGACCCTTTGCCTTTCTACCCCTTCACCTCCCATCACTTCCCCTTCATATTTACCTCCCCCATCTCCCCCTCACGCCTCCCCCTTCATTTCCCACGTGAAGAACAGAGGAGGGACGCCCCTACAGGTCCTCCTCCTCCCCCATGGCTGCCCCGATCAACCGCAACGCGAGAAGGACGCCACGTTGTACTATATCGTCGTCACCGGCCGTCGTCGATGCATCTCCTCACTCCACCACACCCTTCCCCTTGGTGAGAACACTCCATCATCTCTCCCATAATGTTTTCATGGTCACCTCTGCATATCAAGTACCTTAGATGATGTATGGTTGATCCCCGGCGAAGTTTACCCGATGTATGTGTTGCTGTCCTCGCGGCCAGTTTTGCTGCTGCTGACGGAATCGGCGTTCCTCGCTGTTTCGTGACTCCAATCATCAAACCCTTTGGTCAAATTGTAGCTAATATCCTTGAACATGCCTCTGTAAGATGGTTTTACCATAGGAGTTCAGGAACTAGAGATATCGTCATCACCGCGCCCGCTGTTCCTGCTGTTTGGTCAGATTGCAGCTCTGAGTGGTTTTGGCGTTCCCCGCTAATCCGCTGTCCAAATCATCGAGCCCTTGAACCTACATGTTCATGACATCCCTGCACATGATCCCACAAGTGGTTCGGCTATGCAATCCCCGATGGCCGAGATATGGAGATGGAAGTGCCGACTACGCCTGCTGTCCAAACAGCAGACACCCTGTTTTTGGCAACGACGTTCCCGTTGATCCAGTGAACCCCAAGATGCATTCTTTGGCTATACCATCATATATATAGTTGCACATGCCTCTGCAAAGTTCATGGTGATATGACCAAGATGAAAGATAATGTTCCTATCTTGTGCTCGCTGTCCCTGCTGCCCCGCAAGCCGTGCTGATGCCGGTTGCATGCGGGTTCCCGATGTTTCGCCGCTCCGGTGGTCGAGCCCTTCGACCACAATGTGCATCATATTCTTGCACACATATCCACAAGTTTTCTTGGTCATATGAACACAACACTAAGGATATAAGCATCACCATGTCGCTGCTCCTGCCATGTCAACAGCCACGTAGTGCCACCTTGCAATCTTGTTCCCCGCCTAACCGACGGTCAAACATCATGTCCTTTTGTCACAATATGTTCATGGCAGTGCCTTGAAATCCCATCCAATGAATCACCATTTGTCTTTGTTATAACCATGCAATCGGTCCATCATAACCACCGTTGTCCGCCGACGTGTTTGTTTTGGATAGCTCCGCAATTCGCCACGGTTCCCCGCTAAACCACTACATGATTCGCTGAGCCCTCTACCATGACCGTGTGTTTCCTAGTTGCACATGATCTACCAAGTTCTATGCCAATAAGTTTGATGCGTCTCTACCTTCTCATGGCCACAGCCGCTGCTACCCGCCGCTGTCTGCCACCGGTACGCTTAACCGATGCACAAATCGCCATAATCTTGTTTCCCTTTGATCTATCATCCACCTTAGTGCACTAGTTTATCATGATATGTTCCGAAGTAACCTATACACATGTCCAATCCTTTTGTTCTGAATATGTATCTTCAAGTCCAAACTCCACCTTCTCATATGAATTCAATCCTTCCCATCTTACCTTTCAACCATCATATCTTTTAATCGTGGCTCCTGTTTTAGTTTGAATTCAATCCTTCCCATCTATACCTTTCAACCATCATATCTTTTAATCGTGGCTCCTGTTTTAGTTAGTTTTTGCACTCTCGCGGTCTTAGAGCAAGCCCTACGTGTTAATAAACTTTATATCTTGTTTTATATATAATGATTGATGTAATGCTTCTAGGTTTGTCTATGATGCTTGTGATGGTTGTTGCTATCGTTAGATGAAGCTATACAAGGATGATCCAGAAGGAGAGTTGGACAAGTTTGAGCACTATTTGAGGCAAGTGTAACATGAGTTCCCTTGTTACCTAATAACCTTATAATCACTTTCATATGCATGTGTCTAATATGATGCTAAGGATCTTACCTAGTACTTTTGATACCCTATACTCCTTGTTACCATGGGCTCATGCATGTGGGTAGCTTTGCTTAGCTTGCAATTACCAAATATTGTAATGTTAATATTGGTTAATGACTTATGGAATCAATGGTTAAAATGATGCTTCTGGCAACATGGACACAAGGGGGCTAGAGCATTGGGCCTTGTTGGGTGCTCTAGTCTGCCCTCCGTAAGGACTGAATCTTAAAGCGGCAACCCAGGACTTCCGTACAGCCTTGAGAATCAAAATGGGCACGATCTTAGTCGTATAGCTAGTTTTCTCTAGCTTGTTAGTAGTTACCGAAAGTTTTCGGCGCAAGAGGGGGGACTAGGTTGCAGAATGGCTTCTGCCTGTCAAGGTGAGTACTGGGCTGCGGTCATGGTGTGCCACTCTTGAAGGGGGGCTCCATTCGCCTAGACGCTGAAACCTCGCGGCTACTAACTTGTTAGGGTAATTAGTGAAAGGCTTCATAGTGAACCCTGCCGACTTACCTTGGAAGTGAGTCAAGAGGTTGGCCACCTCGGGCATAGGGGTATTCACGACTCAAGGTGAAAGTGTACACACTCTGCAGAGTTTGATCAAACTGATATATCAGCCGTGCTCACGGTCACGAGCGGCCTGGATTCTTTTCGAGATAGATGGTTCTATGGATGGTTTGGGATATGATTAATGTTGATGGTGATAACTAATTATATTCATATGGGAGCCATAAGCATAACTTAGAAACATAGGCATAATAAATAAAATATGACCAACTAAAAATGCTTACCGCAGTACAACCGAGTCAAGCCTTCTTGAGCCTTGCATAACCTCATGGTATACTTGCTGAGCATGGTGAGCTGACACTTGTTGTTGTCACCAATAAAAATCCCGGATGGGTACCAGATGGTGATTCCAGTGAAGAGTTTCCTGAAGGTTTCCATGAGTACTAGGCGAATGTTTCCCCCAGTCAACCGTCCCTGTGGAGTATGGAGTCCCGAAGAGAAGATATAGAATAGTTTCCGCTACGCCTTATAATAGTTGTAAGTTTTGATGTAACTATGTTCGATATATAATAAAGCATTGTTCTTGATATTCTCCATATTTGTCGCTATATGTGTCGTGTGGACATCCTGGGCACACATATAGTTAGCGCTTGGTATTCTTCGGAAAACCGCTTGCGACAAAGTGGTATCGGAGCAGTGTTGACTGTAGGACGCTTTGCCTAGCTAGAAATGGTCGTTTTTGTAAACTTATTTTGGTATAAACTAATCATAACTTCCTCTCGCTTGATGCTTTGCGAAAAATAAAAATGTTATTTACCGAAAGCGTCTCGTTTGACCAAGATCCATGAAGATGTACATGGAGTTGAAGATTCTACATCAATGAGAAGAATCATCACACCAAAGAAGAATGAAGATTTCAAGATCGTTTTGTTCTATGCCTTATATAAGTAGGTTTTAACCTGAGCGCTTTTACATTAGCAACGATAGTGTTCCCGATTAAGGACAACATCATGTTAGTGTGTCCCTGCACGGTTGATTGTTTTGTTATGTTGTCCATGAGTGATTTGGCTCTTTGTAATGAGTGCCTCTTTAGTGAATCTCGGGACGAGATTCCTTTAAGGGGGGTAGTTTGTCACACCCCAAAAATTTCAGTTTTGGGATGTGACTAGAAAACACTGAAAACATAACAGAAGATTTTTACTATTTTCTAAAATATCCAACTTTACTTAAGTTGTCCACAATTTAGATGTTGGAAAATGTGAGTTTCTATTTTTTTGGAATTTAATTAAATGGTTTGTTGCATTTCATGTCTTTGCATAGTGTCTTTGTATGAAAAATGAGTTTAAATGTTTTTAAACGCGCTTAGGGTTTGATTCAAATCAAATCTCTCAAGATCTTTGATCAAGTTTCCATAACCTCAGAACCATGATCAAATCCTTGGAAACCATTCATCTTGATCCTTGTTCCAAAAACCTTGGCGGGTCTTCAAGTTTCATCTTGTCAAAACCCTAACTAGCTCGGTCTCTCTTTCTCTCTTTTCTCCTCATTTTAGAGCTTCTAATTATTTCCGACCAAGTTTTCCCAAAGCACTAAATCTATGCTTGATGGCCAATCATTGTATGTCATCACTCTCATGCAATTCTACCATCATGTTTGAGTAAAATCACTCAGATATCACATACCCAAGTTAATATCATTTCTTCCTCTTATCAACCCAATGGCAGCCCTAACATTGTTCTCTCTTTCTAGTGGGCTTATTCTTTTCTCTCCTTTCCTCACCTTGGGCAAACATCATCATGGAATCTTTTTCCTCTACATTTTCTCCTCTTGATCAAAGCCCATAACCCAAAAAGACCACAAGCAGCCTGCCCCATAACTCTATCTTCGCTTCGGGCCGAACCCGGTCCAAACTTTGCCTTAGCTCTCGCCATGGGTCAAAGCCCAACCATCCTCCTCTCCTTTGGGGTCCAACATCAAGCCTAACCAGCCCTCTATCTCTTCCTCTCCCCTCTCCCACGTCACCTCCCTAGAAGCCCTCTCCAATCTTGCAAAAATATCAACCAAGGCAAAGAATATCAAGTCATGACCCTTTGCCTTTCTACCCCTTCACCTCCCATCACTTCCCCTTCATCTTTACCTCCCCCCATCTCCCCCTCACGCCTCCCCCTTCATTTCCCACGTGAAGAACAGAGGAGGGACGCCCCTACAGCTCCTCCTCCTCCCCCATGGCTGCCCCGATCAACCGCAACGCGAGAAGGATGCCACGTTGTACTATATCGTCGTCACCGGCCGTCGTCGATGCATCTCCTCACTCCACCACACCCTTCCCCTTGGTGAGAACACTCCATCATCTCTCCCATAATGTTTTCATGGTCACCTCTGCATATCAAGTACCTTAGATGATGTATGGTTGATCCCCGGCGAAGTTTACCCGATGTATGTGTTGCTGTCCTCGCGGCCAGTTTTGCTGCTGCTGACGGAATCGGCGTTCCTCGCTGTTTCGTGACTCCAATCATCAAACCCTTTGGTCAAATTGTAGCTAATATCCTTGAACATGCCTCTGTAAGATGGTTTTACCATAGGAGTTCAGGAACTAGAGATATCGTCATCACCGCGCCCGCTGTTCCTGCTGTTTGGTCAGATTGCAGCTCTGAGTGGTTTTGGCGTTCCCCGCTAATCCGCTGTCCAAATCATCGAGCCCTTGAACCTACATGTTCATGACATCCCTGCACATGATCCCACAAGTTGGTTCGGCTATGCAATCCCCGATGGCCGAGATATGGAGATGGAAGTGCCGACTACGCCTGCTGTCCAAACAGCAGACACCCTGTTTTTGGCAACGACGTTCCCGTTGATCCAGTGAACCCCAAGATGCATTCTTTGGCTATACCATCATATATATAGTTGCACATGCCTCTGCAAAGTTTCATGGTGATATGACCAAAGATAAAAGATATATGTTCCTATCTTGTGCTCGCTGTCCCTGCTGCCCCGCAGCCGTGCTGATGCCGGTTGGCATGCGTGTTCCCGATGTTTCGCCGCTCCGGTGGTCGAGCCCTTCGACCACAATGTGCATCATATTCTTGCACACATATCCACAAGTTTTCTTGGTCATATGAACCACAACACTAAGGATATAAGCATCACCATGTCGCTGCTCCTGCCATGTCAACAGCCACGTAGTGCCACCTTGCAATCTTGTTCCCCGCCTAACCGACGGTCAAAACATCATGTCCTTTTGTCACAATATGTTTCATGCAGTGCCTTGAAATCCCATCCAATGAATCACCATTTGTCTTTGTTATAACCATGCAATCGGTCATCATAACCACCGTTGTCCGCCGACGTGTTTGTTTTGGATAGCTCCGCAATTCGCCACGTTCCCCGCTAAACCACTACATGATTCGCTGAGCCCTCTACCATGACCGTGTGTTTCCTAGTTGCACATGATCCTACCAAGTTCTATGCCAATAAGTTTGATGCGTCTCTACCTTCTCATGGCCACAGCCGCTGCTACCCGCCGCTGTCTGCCACCGGGTACGCTTAACCGATGCACAAATCGCCATAATCTTGTTTCCCTTTGATCTATCATCCACCTTAGTGCACTAGTTTATCATGATATGTTCCGAAGTAACCTATACACATGTCCAATCCTTTTTGTTCTGAATATGTATCTTCAAGTCCAAACTCCACCTTCTCATATGAATTCAATCCTTCCCATCTATACCTTTCAACCATCATATCTTTTAATCGTGGCTCCTGTTTTAGTTAGTTTTTGCACTCTCGCGGTCTTAGAGCAAGCCCTACGTGTTAATAAACTTTATATCTTGTTTTATATATAATGATTGATGTAATGCTTCTAGGTTTGTCTATGATGCTTGTGATGGTTGTTGCTATCGTTAGATGAAGCTATACAAGGATGATCCAGAAGGAGAGTTGGACAAGTTTGAGCACTATTTGAGGCAAGTGTAACATGAGTTCCCTTGTTACCTAATAACCTTATAATCACTTTCATATGCATGTGTCTAATATGATGCTAAGGATCTTACCTAGTACTTTTGATACCCTATACTCCTTGTTTACCATGGGCTCATGCATGTGGGTAGCTTTGCTTAGCTTGCAATTACCAAATATTGTAATGTTAATATTGGTTAATGACTTATGGAATCAATGGTTAAAATGATGCTTCTGGCAACATGGACACAAGGGGGCTAGAGCATTGGGCCTTGTTGGGTGCTCTAGTCTGCCCTCCGTAAGGACTGAATCTTAAAGCGGCAACCCAGGACTTCCGTACAGCCTTGAGAATCAAAATGGGCACGATCTTAGTCGTATAGCTAGTTTTCTCTAGCTTGTTAGTAGTTACCGAAAGTTTTCGGCGCAAGAGGGGGGACTAGGTTGCAGAATGGCTTCTTGCCTGTCAAGGTGAGTACTGGGCTGCGGTCATGGTGTGCCACTCTTGAAGGGGGGCTCCATTCGCCTAGACGCTGAAACCTCGCGGCTACTAACTTGTTAGGGTAATTAGTGAAAGGCTTCATAGTGAACCCTGCCGACTTACCTTGGAAGTGAGTCAAGAGGTTGGCCACCTCGGGCATAGGGGCATTCACGACTCAAGGTGAAAGTGTACACACTCTGCAGAGTTTGATCAAACTGATATATCAGCCGTGCTCACGGTCACGAGCGGCCTGGATCCTTTTCGAGATAGATGGTTCTATGGATGGTTTGGGATATGATTAATGTTGATGGTGATAACTAATTATATTCATATGGGAGCCATAAGCATAACTTAGAAACATAGGCATAATAAATAAAATATGACCAACTAAAAATGCTTACCGCAGTACAACCGAGTCAAGCCTTCTTGAGCCTTGCATAACCTCATGGTATACTTGCTGAGCATGGTGAGCTGACGCTTGTTGTTGTCACCAATAAAAATCTCGGATGGGTACCAGATGGTGATTCCAGTGAAGAGTTTCCTGAAGGTTTCCATGAGTACTAGGCGAATGTTTCCCCCAGTCAACCGTCCCTGTGGAGTATGGAGTCCCGAAGAGAAGATATATAATAGTTTCCGCTACGCCTTATAATAGTTGTAAGTTTTGATGTAACTATGTTCGATATATAATAAAGCATTGTTCTTGATATTCTCCATATTTGTCGCTATATGTGTCGTGTGGACATCCTGGGCACACATATAGTTAGCGCTTGGTATTCTTCGGAAAACCGGGTGCGACATCCATCGAAGATGTTTGGATCCACCCGTGTTCCGAAACGAGCTGGGTAGGACAAGAATGGCACATAGAAAGTTAGGGTGGACACTTTAGATGATGTCACTATCAATTACATAACTTACCCAAGCTATTAATGAACACTGATGGCCATGACACTGTGGACTATCGACGCAGATTTCACGGCAAATTGAAAACCATGAGAACTTTGCCTTCCAGATATGGAACCAAGCTAAATTTTTTTCATGACTGTAGAATCACTTGCCTCACCATAGAGAATCTGAATTGGTAAAAGTGAACCCCTATAGATTTTTCTAAAAATCATTTATCTTAGGGCACAAAGTTGTATTTGTTTTGGTGAAATCTTGCAAATCCGTCGAAGATGTCTGGGTCCACCCATGTTCAAAAATGAGCTGGGTCGGACAGGAATGGCACATAGAAAGTTAGGTTGGATTGGACAGATGATGCCATTATCAATTACATCACTTATGCAGGCTGTTAATCAACACTGGTGGCCGCGACACCAACGTCTACTGACGCTGATTTCAGGGCAAATTGCAAACCATGAGAACTTTGCCTTCCGGATATGGAATCGAGCTAGATTTTTTTTCATGGTTATAGAATCACTTGCCTCACCCTATAGAACCTAAATTGGCAACAGTGGACCCCAAGAGATTTTTTTCAAAAAATCACTTATCATAGGCCATAAACTAGCATTTGTTTCAGCAAAATCTTGCAATTCCATCGAAGATGTTTGGATCCACCCGTGTTCTGAAACGAGCTGGGTAGGACAAGAATGGCACATAGAAAGTTTGGGTGGGCACTTTAGATGATGTCACTATCAATTACATCACTTACCCAAGCTATTAATGAACACTGATGGCCATGACACCGTGGACTACCGACGCAGATTTCACGGCAAATTGAAAACCATGAGAACTTTGCCTTTCGGATATGGAACCGAGCTAATTTTTTTTTCATGACTGTAGAATCACTTGCCTCACCATAGAGAATCTGAATTGGTAAAAGTGAACCCCTATAGATTTTTCTAAAAATCATTTATCTTAGGGCACAAAGTTGTATTTGTTTTGGTGAAATCTTGCAAATCCATCGAAGATGTCTGGGTCCACCCATGTTCCAAAACGAGCTGGGTCGGACAGGAATGGCACATAGAAAGTTTGGGTGGACACTTTAGATGATGTCACTTTCAATTACATCACTTACTCAGACTGTTAATGAATGCTGGTGGCCGTGACACCGGGGACTGCCGACGCATATTTCATGGCAAATTGAAAACCATGAGAACTTTGCCTTCCGGATATGGAATTGAGCTAGATTTTTTTTCATGGCTTTAGAATCACTTGCCTCACCCTCGAAAACCTAAATTGGCAAAAGTGGACCCCTACAATTTTTCCAAAAATGACTTATCATGGGCCACAAAGTAGCATTTATTTTGGTGAAATCTTGCAATTCCGTCGAAGATGTCAGGGTACACCTATGTTCTGAAACGAGCTAGGCAGGATAGGAATGGCACATAAAATGCTAGGGTGGATAGAACAGATGATGTCACTATCTATTACATCACTTACACGGGCCATTAATGAACACTGGTGGTCACGACACTGGGGACTGCTGACGCTAATTTCAAAGAAAATTAAAAACTATGAGAACTTTGCCTTTCGGATATGGAATCGAGCTAGATTTTTTTAAGGCTATGGAATCACTTATCATAGGCCACAAAGTAGCATTTGTTTCGGTGAAATCTTGCAATTTCATTGAAGATGTCTGGATCCACCCGTGTTACGAAATGAGCTGGTAGGATAGGAATAACACATAAAAAGTTAGGGTGGATATGTTAGATGATGTCACTATCAATTACATCACTTACCTAGGCTATTAATGAACGCTGGTCACCGCGATACTAGGGAAATTGAAAACCATGAGGACTTTGCCTTCCGGATATGGAATCGAGCTAGATTTTTTTCAAAACTGTAGAATCACTTGCCTCACCCTAGAGAACCTGAAGTGGGAAAAGTGGACCCCTAAAGATTTATCTAAAAATCACTTATTTTAGGCCACAGAGTAGCATTTGTTTTGGTAAAATCTTGCAATTCCATCGAAGATGTCTAGGTCCACCCATGTTCTGAAATGAGCTGGGTATGACAGGAATGGCTCATAAAAAGTTAGGGTGGATAAGTTAGATGATGTCACTATCAATTACATCACTTACACAGGCCATTAATGAACGCTGGTGGCCGGGACACCCGGGACTACCGACGCTGATTTTCGGGCAAATTGAAAACCATAAGAACTTTGCCTTCCGAATATGGAATAGTGCTAGATTTTTTATCATGGTTGTAGAATCACTTGGCTCACCCTAGAGAACCTAATCTGGCAAAAGTGGACTCATGGAGATTTTTCTAAGAATCACTTATCATAGGCTACAAAGTAGCATTTGTTTCAGTGAAATCTTGCAATTCCATCGAAGATGTTTGGACCACCCGTCTTTCGAAACAAGATGGGTAGGACAAGAATGGCACATAAAAAGTTAGGGTGGACACTTTAGACAATGTCACTATCAATTACATCACTTACCCAAGCTATTAATGAACACTGATGGCCATGACACCGTGGACTACCAACGCAGATTTCATGGCAAATTGAAAACCATGAGAACTTTGCCTTTCGGATATGGAATCGAGCTAGATTTCTTTTCATGGCTGTAGAATCACTTTCCTCACCTTAGAGAACCTGAATTAGCAAAAGTGGACCCCTACAATTTTTCTAAAAATCACTTATCATAATCCGCAAAGTAGCATTTATTTCGGTGAAATCTTGCAATTCCGTCAAAGATGTCTGGTGCACCCTTGTTCTGAAACGAGTTGGGTAGGACAGGAATGACACATAAAAAGTTAGGGTGGATAGGACAAATGATGCCATTATCAATTACATCACTTATGCAGGCTGTTAATCAACACTGGTGGCTGCGACACCAACGTCTACTGACGCTGATTTCAGGGCAAATTGAAAACCATGAGAACTTTGCATTCCAGATATGGAATCGAGCAAGATTTTTTTTCATGGCTATAGAATCACTTGCCTCACCCTATAGAACCTAAATTGGCAACAGTGGACCCCAAGAGATTTTTTCTAAAAATCACTTATCATAGGCCATAAACTAGCATTTGTTTCAGCGAAATCTTGCAATTCCATCGAAGATGTTTGGATCCACCCGTGTTCCAAAACGAGCTGGGTAGGACAAGAATGGCACATAGAAAGTTAGGGTGGACACTTTAGATGATGTCACTATCAATTACATCACTTACCCAAGCTATTAATGAACACTGATGGCCATGACACTGTGGACTACCGACGCAGATTTCACGGCAAATTGAAAACCATGAGAACTTTGCCTTCCAGATATGGAACCAAGCTAAATTTTTTTCATGAATGTAGAATCACTTGCCTCACCATAGAGAATCTGAATTGGTAAAAGTGAACCCCTATAGATTTTTCTAAAAATCATTTATCTTAGGGTACAAAGTTGTATTTGTTTTGGTGAAATCTTGCAAATCCGTCGAAGATGTCTGGGTCCACCCATGTTCAAAAATGAGCTGGGTCGGACAGGAATGGCACATAGAAAGTTAGGTTGGATTGGACAGATGATGCCATTATCAATTACATCACTTATGCAGGCTGTTAATCAACACTGGTGGCCGCGACACCAACGTCTACTGACGCTGATTTCAGGGCAAATTGCAAACCATGAGAACTTTGCCTTCCGGATATGGAATCGAGCTAGATTTTTTTTCATGGTTATAGAATCACTTGCCTCACCCTATAGAACCTAAATTGGCAACAGTGGACCCCAAGAGATTTTTTCAAAAAATCACTTATCATAGGCCATAAACTAGCATTTGTTTCAGCAAAATCTTGCAATTCCATAGAAGATGTTTGGATCCACCCGTGTTCTGAAACGAGCTGGGTAGGACAAGAATGGCACATAGAAAGTTTGGGTGGGCACTTTAGATGATGTCACTATCAATTACATCACTTACCCAAGCTATTAATGAACACTGATGGCCATGACACCGTGGACTACCGACGCAGATTTCACGGCAAATTGAAAACCATGAGAACTTTGCCTTTCGGATATGGAACCGAGCTAAATTTTTTTTCATGACTGTAGAATCACTTGCCTCACCATAGAGAATCTGAATTGGTAAAAGTGAACCCCTATAGATTTTTCTAAAAATCATTTATCTTAGGGCACAAAGTTGCATTTGTTTTGGTGAAATCTTGCAAATCCGTCGAAGATGTCTGAGTCCACCCATGTTCCAAAACGAGCTGGGTCGGACAGGAATGGCACATAGAAAGTTTGGGTGGACACTTTAGATGATGTCACTTTCAATTACATCACTTACTCAGACTATTAATGAATGCTGGTGGCCGCGACACCGGGGACTGCCGACGCATATTTCATGGCAAATTGAAAACCATGAGAACTTTGCCTTCCGGATATGGAATCGAGCTAGATTTTTTTTCATGGCTTTAGAATCACTTGCCTCACCCTCGAAAACCTAAATTGGCAAAAGTGGACCCCTACAATTTTTCCAAAAATGACTTATCATGGGCCACAAAGTAGCATTTATTTTGGTGAAATCTTGCAATTCCATCGAAGATGTCAGGGTACACCTATGTTCTGAAACGAGCTAGGCAGGATAGGAATGGCACATAAAATGCTAGGGTGGATAGAACAGATGATGTCACTATCTATTACATCACTTACGCGGGCCATTAATGAACACTGGTGGTCACGACACTGGGGACTGCTGACGCTAATTTCAAGGAAAATTAAAAACTATGAGAACTTTGCCTTTCGGATATGGAATCGAGCTAGATTTTTTTAAGGCTATGTAATCACTTATCATAGGCCACAAAGTAGCATTTGTTTCGGTGAAATCTTGCAATTTCATTGAAGATGTCTGGATCCACCCGTGTTACGAAATGAGTTGGTAGGATAGGAATAACACATAAAAAGTTAGGGTGGATATGTTAGATGATGTCACTATCAATTACATCACTTACCTAGGCTATTAATGAACGCTGGTCACCGCGATACTAGGGAAATTGAAAACCATGAGGACTTTGCCTTCCGGATATGGAATCGAGCTAGATTTTTTTTCAAAACTGTAGAATCACTTGCCTCACCCTAGAGAACCTGAAGTGGGAAAAGTGGACCCCTAAAGATTTATCTAAAAATCACTTATTTTAGGCCACAGAGTAGCATTTGTTTTGGTAAAATCTTGCAATTCCATCGAAGATGTCTAGGTCCACCCATGCTCTGAAATGAGCTGGGTATGACAGGAATGGCTCATAAAAAGTTAGGGTGGATAAGTTAGATGATATCACTATCAATTACATCACTTACACAGGCCATTAATGAACACTGGTGGCCGGGACACCCGGGACTACCGACGCTGATTTTCGGGCAAATTGAAAACCATAAGAACTTTGCCTTCCGAATATGGAATAGTGCTAGATTTTTTATCATGGTTGTAGAATCACTTGGCTCACCCTAGAGAACCTAATCTGGCAAAAGTGGACTCATGGAGATTTTTCTAAGAATCACTTATCATAGGCTACAAAGTAGCATTTGTTTCGGTGAAATCTTGCGATTCCATCAAAGCTGTCTTGGTTGACCCATGTTTCGAAACGAGCTAGGTAGGACAGGAATAGCACATAAAAAGTAAGGGTGGATAGGTTAGATGATGTCACTATCATTTACATCACTTACGCAGGCCTTTTATTAATGCTACTAGCCGCGACACCGAGGACTCCTGACGTTGATTTTGGGGCAAATTGAAAACAATGAGATGTTTGCCTTTCGGATATGAAACCGAGCTAGATCTTTTTTCATGGCTATAGATTCACTTGCCTCACCCTACAGAACCTAAATTGGCAAAAGAGGACCCCATGAGATTTTTCTAAAAATCACTTATCATAGGCCACAAAGTAGCATTTGTTTTGGTGAAACCTTGCAATTCCATCGAAGATGTATGGGTTCACCCGTGTTCCGAAAGGAGATGGGTGGGGTAGGAATGGCACATAGGAAGTTAGGGTGGACACTTTAGATGATGTCACTATCAATTACATCACTTACCTAGGATATTAATGAACGCTGATGGCCGTGACACCGGGGACTACCGACGTAGATTTCAGGGCAAATTGAAAACCAAGACAACCTTGCCTTCCGGATATGGAATTGAGCTAAATTTTTTTCATGACTGTAGAATCACTTGCCTCACCCTAGAGAACCTGACTTGGGAAAAGTGGACCCCTAGAGATTATTCTAAAAATCATTTATCTTAGGCCACAAAGTAGCATTTGTTTCGGAGAAATCTTACAATTTCATCGAAGATGTCTGGGTCCGCCCATGTTCCCAAACGAGCTGTGTCGGACAGGAATGACACATAAAAGTTAGGGTGGATAGGTTAGATGATGTTTCTATCAATTACATCACTTATGTAGGCCGTTAATGAACACTGGTGGCCATGATACTGAGGACTGTTGACCCTGATTTTAGGGCAAATTGAAAACCAAGGGAACTTTGCCTTCCGGATATGGAATTGAGCTAGATTTTTTTCAAAACTGTAGAATCACTTGCCTCAACCGACAAAACCTAAATTGGAAAAAGTGGACCCTAGGAGATTTTTTAAAAATCACTTATCATAGGTCACAAAGTAGCATTTGTTTCGGTGAAATCTTACAATTCCATCGAAAAAGTCTGAATCCATCCGTGTTCCAAAATGAGCTTGGTAGGACAGGAATCGCACATAGAAAGTTAGGGTGGACACTTTAGATGATGTCATTATCAATTACATCACCTACCTAGGCTATTAATGAATGCTAGTGGCCGCGACACCGAGGACTACCGACACAGATTTCAGAGCAAAGTAAAAATCAAGAGAACTTTGCCTTCTGGATATGGAATCGAGCTAGTTTTTTTTCATGGCTACAGAATCACTTGCCTCACCCTAGAGAACCTAAATTGTCAAAAGTGGAACCCTATATATTTTTCTAGAAATCATTTATCATTGGCCACAAAGTAGCATTTATTTCGGTGAAATCATGCAATTCCATCGAAGATGTCTAGGTCCACTCGTGTTTCGAAATGAGCTAGGTAGGATAGGAATGGCACATAGAAAGTTAGGGTGGACACTTTAGATGATGTCATTATCAAATACATCACTTACCTAGGCTCTTAATGAATGCTAGCGGCCACGACACCAGGGACTGCCGGCGTAGATTTCAAGGTAAATTAAAAATCATGTGAACTTTGCCTTTCGGTTATGGAATTGAGGTTGATTTTTTTCATGACTGTAGAATCACATGCATCACCCTAAAGAAATTGAATTGGCAAAAGTGGACCCCGAGATATTTTTCTAAAAATCACTTATCATAGGCCACAATGTAGCATTCGTTTCGGTGAAATCTTGCAATTCTGTCAAAGATGTCGGGGTCCACCAATGTTCCCAAACGAGCCGGGTAGGACAGGAATGGCACATAAAAGTTAGGGTGGACATGTTAGATGATGCCACTATGAATTACATCACTTACGTAGGCCATTAAAGAATGTTGGTGGCCGCGACACTGGGGACAGCTTACGCTGATTTTAGGGCAAATTGAAACCATGAGAACTTTGGCTTCCGGATATGGAATCGAGCTAGATTTTTTTTCACAGCTCTAGAATCAATTGCCTCACTCGATAGAACCTAAATTGGAAAAATTGGACCCTAGGAGATTTTTCTAAAAATCATTTATCATAGGCCACAAAGTAGCATTTGTTTCGGTGAAATCTAGCAATTCTGTCGAAGGTGTCTCGGTCCACCCGTGGTCTGAAATGAGCAAGGTAGGACAGGAATGGCACATAGAAAGTTAGGATGGATAGGTTAGATGATGTCACTATCAATTACATCACTTACCTAGGCAATTAATGAACGCTGGTGGCCGCGACATCAGGGACTGCCGACGCAGATTTCAGGGCAAATTAAAAATCATGAGAACTTTGCCTTCTAGATATGGAATCAAGCTAGATTTTTTTTCACGACCATAGATTCACTTTCCTCACCCTAGAGAACCTGAATTGGCAAAAGTGGACACCTGAAGATTTTTCTAAGTATCACTTATCATAGGCCACAGAGTAGCATTTGTTTCGGTGAAATCTTGCAATTTCATCGAAGAGGTCTGAGTCCACCCATCTCTCGAAATGTGGTAGTATAGGAATGGCACATAAAAGTTAGGGCGGATAGGACAGGTGATGTCACTATCAATTACATCACTTACTCAAGCCGTTAATGAACGCTGGTGGCCGCGACACCGGGGACTGCCGACGCTGATTTCATGGCAAATTAAAAACCATAATAACTTTGGAATCGAGCTACATTTTTTTTCATGACTATAGAATAACTTGCCTTACCCTCGAGAACCTAAATTGGAAAAAGTAGAACCCTAGAGATTTTTTTAAAAATTATTTATCATAGGCCACAAAGTAGCATTTGTTTTGGTGAAATCTTGCAATTTCGTCGAAGACGTCTAGGTCCACCCGTGTTCCGAAATGAGTTGGGTGGGACAGGAATGACACATAGGAAGTTTTGGTGGACACTTTAGATGATGTCACTATCAATTACATCACTTCACCAGGCTATTAATGAACACTAGTGGTGGCGACACCGAGGACTGCCGACGTAGATTTCAGGGCAAATTTAAAACCATGAGAACTTTGCCTTCCGGATATGGAATTGAGCTAGATTTTTTTTCATGGCTATACAATCACTTGCCTCACCCTAGAAAACCTAAATTGACAAAAGTGGACCCTAGGAGAATTTTCTAAAAATCACTTATCATAGGCCACAAAGTAGCATTTGTTTCGGTGAAATCTTGCAATTCCGTCGAAGCCGTCTGCGTCCACCCATGTTCCAAAACGAGCTGGGTAGGATAGGAATGGCACATAAAAATTTAGGGTGGACACTTTAGATGATGTCACTATCAATTACATCACTTACCTAGGCTATTTAATGAATGCTAGTGGCCGCGACACCGAGGACTGCCGACATAGATTTCAGGGCGAAGTAAAGATCATGAGAACTTTGCCTTCCGGATATGGAACCAAACTAGATTTTTTTCATGGCTACAGAATCACTTGCCTCACCCTAGAGAACCTAAATTAGCAAAAGTGGAACCCTAGAGATTTTTCTAGAAATCATTTATCATAGGCCACAAAGTAGCATTTATTTTGGTGAAATCATGCAATTCCATTGAAGATGTCTAGGTCCACTCGTGTTTCGAAATGAGCTAGGTAGGACAGGAATGGCACATAGAAAGTTAGGGTGAACACCTTAGATGATGTCATTATCAATTACATCACTTACCTAGGCTCTTAATGAAAAATCACTTGCCTCACCCTAGGGAACCTAATTTGGCAAAAGTGGAACCCTAGAGATTTTTCTAAAAATCACTTATCATATGCCACAAAGTAGCATTTGTTTCGGTGAAATCTTGTAATTCCATCGAAGATGACCGGGTCCACCTGTATTCCGAAAACGTGATGAGTAGGATAGGAATGGCACATAGAAAGTTAGGGTGAACACTTCAGATGCTGTCACTATCAATTACATCACTTACCCAAGATATTAATGAACGCTGGTGGCCGCGACACCGGGGACTGCCGACGTAGATTTAAGGGCAAATTGAAAACCATGAGAACTTTACCTTCCGGATATGGAATCGAGCTAGATTTTTTCACAACTGTAGAATCACTTGCCTCACCCTAGAGAACATAAATTGGCAAAAGTGGACCCCTAGAAATTTTTCTAAAAATCACTTATTGTAGGCCACAGAGTAACATTTGTTTCGGTGAAATCTTGCAATTCCATCGAAGATGTCTGGGTCCACCCATGTTCTAAAATGAGCTTTGTAGGACAGGAATGGCACATGAAAAGTTAGGGTGGATATGTTAGATGATGTCACTATCAATTACATCACATATACAGGCCGTTAATGAACGCTGGTGGCCGCGACACCAGGAACTGCCGACGCTGATTTTCGGGCAAATTGAAAACCATAAGAACTTTGCCTTTCGGATAAGGAATCGAGCTAGATTTTTTTTCATGACTGCAGAATCACTTGCCTCACCCTAGAGAACCAAAATTGGCAAAAGTGAAATCCTAGAGATTTTTCTAAAAATCATTTATCATAGAACACAAAGTACCATGTGTTTTGGTGAAATCTTGCAATTCCGTCGAAGATGTCTGGGTCCACCCGTGTTCCGAAACGAGCTAGGTAGGTCAGGAATGGCACATAGAAAGTTAGGGTCGATAGGTTAGATGATGTCAATATCAATTACATCACTTACATCTGGCTATTAATGAACACTCGTGGCCGTGACACCAGGGACTGCCGACGCAGATTTTAGGGCAAATTGAAAACCATGAAAACTTTGCCTTCCGGATATGGAATTGAGCTAGATTTTTTCATGGCTGCAAAATCACTTGCCTCACCCTAGAGAACCAAAATTGGCAAAAGTGAAACCCTAGTGATTTTTCTAAAAATCATTTATCATAGAACACAAAGTAGCATTTGTTTCTGTGAAATCTTGCAATTCCGTGGAAGATGTCTAGGTCCACCTATGTCCCGAAACAAGCTGGGTAGGACAGGAATGGCACATAGAAAGTTAGGGTCGATAGGTTAGATGATGTTACTATCAATTACATCACTTACCCTATCCATTAATGAACGCTCGTTGCCGTGACACCGGGTACTGCCGACGCAGATTTCAGGGCAAATTGAAAACCATGAGAACTTTGCCTTCCGGATATAGAATCGAGCTAAATTTTTTTCATAGCTGTAGAATCACTTGCCACACCCTATAGAACCTAATTTTATAAAAGTGGACACCTAGAAATTTTTGTAAAAATTACTCATCATAGGCCACAAAGTAGCATTTGTTTCGGTGAAATCTTGCAATTCTGTCGAAGATGTCTGGGTCCACTAGTGTTCTGAAACGAGCAGGGTAGGACAGGAATGGCACATAGAAAGTTACGGTGGACACTTTAGATGATGTCACTATCAATTACATTACTTACCCTAGCATTTAATCAATGCTAGTGGCCGCGACATCGGGGACTGCCGACATAGATTTCAGGGCAAATTAAAAACCATGAGAAGTTTGCCTTCTAGATATGGAATCGATCAAGATTTTTTATCATGGCTATAGAATCACTTGCCTCACCCTAGGGAACCTAATTTGGAAAAATTGGAACCTTTGAGATTTTTCTAAAAATCACTTATCATATGCCACAAACTAGCATTTGTTTCGGTGAAATCTTGCAATTCCGTCGAAGATGACCGGGTCCACCCGTATTCCAAAACGTGATGGGTAGGATAAGAATGGCACAAAGAAAGTTAGAGTGAACACTATTGATGTTGTCACTATCAATTACATCACTTACCCAAGATATTAATGAACGCTGGTGGCCGCAACACCGGGGACTTCCGACGTAGATTTCAGGGCAAATTGAAAACCATGAGAACTTTGCCTATCGAATATGGAATCTATGTAGGTTTTTTTCACAACTGTAGAAACACATACCTCACCCTAGAGAACCTCAATTGGCAAAAGTAGACTCCTAGAGATTTTTCTAAAAATCACTTATTGTAGGCCACAGAGTAGCATTTGTTTCGGTGAAATCTTGCAATTCAATTGAAGATGTATGGGTCCACCCATGTTCTAAAATGAGCTTTGTAGGATAGGAATGACACATAAAAAGTTAGGGTGGATATGTTAGATGATGTCACTATCAATTACATCACATATACAGGCCGTTAATGAACGCTGGTGGCCGCGACACCCGGGACTGCCGACGCTGATTTCCGGGCAAATTGAAAACCATAAGAACTTTGCCTTTCGGATAAGGAATCGAGCTAGATTTTTTTTCACGGCTGTAGAATCACTTGCCTCACCCTAGAGAACCAAAATTGGCAAAAGTGAAATCCTAGAGATTTTTCTAAAAATCATTTATCATAGAACACAAAGTAGCATTTGTTTCGGTGAAATCTTGCAATTCCGTCGAAGATGTCTGGGTCCACCCGTGTCCTGAAACAAGCTGGGTAGGACAGGAATGGCACATAGAAAGTTAGGGTCGATAGGTTAGATGATGTAACTATCAATTACATCACTTACCCTATCCATTAATGAAAGCTCGTGGCCGTGACACCGGGTACTGCCGACGTAGATTTCAGAGCAAATTGAAAACCATGAGAACTTTGCCTTCCGGATATGGAATCGAGCTAATTTTTTTTCATAGCTGTAGAATCACTTGCCACACCCTATAGAACCTAATTTTATAAAAGTGGACCTTCAGAAATTTTTGTAAAAATTACTCATCATAGGCCACAAAGTAGCATTTGTTTTGGTGAAATCTTGCAATTCCGTCGAAGATGTCTGGGTCCACCAGTGTTCCGAAATGAGCTGGGTTGGATAGGAATGGCACATAGAAAGTTACGGTGGACACTTTAGATGATGTCACTATCAATTACATCACTTACCCGGGCTATTAATCAATGCTAGTCGCTGCGACATCGGGGACTGCTGACGTAGATTTCAGGGCAAATTGAAAACCATGAGAAGTTTGCCTTTTGGATATGGAATCGAGCTAGATTTTTTATCATGGCTATAGAATCACTTGCCTCTCCCTAACGAACCTAATTTGGCCAAAGTGGACCCCTAGAGATTTTTCTAAAAATCACTTATCATATGCCACAAAGTAGCATTTGTATTGGTGAAATCTTGTAATTCCGTCAAAGTTGTTCGGTTCCACCCGCATTCCGAAACGAGATGGGTAGGATAGGAATGGCACATAGAAAGTTAGGGTGAACACTTTAGATGATGTCACTATCAATTACATCACTTACCCAAGATATTAATGAACGCTGGTGGCCGTGACACCGGGGACTGCCGACGTATATTTTAGGGCAAATTGAAAACCATGGGAACTTTGCCTTTCAGATATGGAATCGAGCTAGATTTTTTTCACAACTGTAGAAACACTTGCCTCACCCTAGAGAACCTGAATTAGCAAAAGTGGACTCCTGGAGATTTTTCTAAAAATCACTTATTGTAGGCCACAGAGTAGCATTTGTTTCGGTGAAATCTTGCAATTCAATCGAAGATGTCTAGGTCCACCGAATGTTTTGAAACGAGCTGGGTAGGACATGAATGGCACATAAAAAGTTAGGGTGGATATGTTAGATGATGTCACTATCAATTACATCACTTACATAGGCCATTAATGAACGGTGGTGGCTACGACACTGGGGACTGCCGACGTTGATTTTCGGGCAAATTGAAAACCATAAGAACTTTGCCTTTCGGATAAGGAATCGAGCTAGATTTTTTTCATGGCTGCAGAATCACTTGCCTCATGCTAGAGAACCAAAATTGGCAAAAGTGAAACCCAAGAGATTTTTCTAAAAATCATTTATCATAGAACACAAAGTAGCATTTGTTTCGGTGAAATCTTGTAATGCCGTCGAAGATGTCTGGGTCCACCCGTGAACCGAAACAAGCTGGGTAGGACAGGAATGACACATAGAAAGTTAGGGTCGATAGGTTAGATGATGTTACTATCAATTACATCACTTACCCTATCCATTAATGAACGCTCGTGGCTGTGGCACCGGGTACTACCGACGTAGATTTCAGGGCAAATTGAAAACCATGAGAACTTTGCCTTCCGGATATGGAATTGAGCTAAATTTTTTTCATAGCTGTAGAATCACTTGCCACACCCTATAGAACATAATTTTATAAAAGTGGACCTCTTGAAATTTTTGTAAAAATTACTCATCATAGGCCACAAAGTAGCATTTGTTTCAGTGAAATCTTGCATTTCCGTCGAAGATGTCTGGGTCCACCTGTGTTCTGAAACGAGCTGGGTAGGATAGGAATGGCACATAGAAAGTTATGGTGGAAACTTTATATGATGTCACTATCAATTACATCACTTACCCAGGCTATTATTCAATGCTAGTCGCTTCGACATCGGGGACTGCTGACGTAGATTTTAGGGCAAATTAAAAATCATGAGAAGTTTGCCTTCTCGATATGGAATCGAGCTAGATTTTTTATCATAGCTGTAGAATCACTTGCCTCTCCCTAAAGAACCTAATTTGGCAAAAGTGGACCCCTAGAGATTTTTCTAAAAATCACTTATCATATACCACAAAGTAGCATTTGTATCGGTGAAATCTTGTAATTCCGTCGAAGTTGTTCGGGTCCACCCGCATTCCGAAACGAGATGGGTAGGGTAGGAATGGCACATAGAAAGGCAGGGTGAACACTTTAGATGATGTCACTATCAATTACATCACTTACCTAGGATATTAATGAACGTTGAAGGCCACGACACCGGGGCTGCCGACGCAGATTACAGGGCAAATTGAGAACCATGAGAACTTTGCCTTCCGGATATGGAATCGAGTTAGATTTTTTTCATAACTATAGAATCACTTGCCTCACCATAGAGGACCAAAATTGGAAAAAGTGGACCCCTAGAGATTTTTCTAAAAATCCCTTATTGTAGGCCACAAAGTAGCATTTGTTTCGGTGAAATCATGCAATTCCGTCGAAGATGTCTAGGTCCACCAGTGTTTCGAAATGAGCTGGGTTGGACAGGAATGGCACATAGAAAGTTACGGTGGACACTTTAGATGATGTCACTATCAATTACATCACTTACCTAGGCTATTAATCAATGCTAGTCGCTGCGACATCGGGGATTGCTGACGTAGATTTCAAGGCAAATTGAAAACCATGAGAAGTTTGCCTTCTGGATATGGAATCGAGCTAGATTTTTTATCATGGCTGTAGAACCACTTGCCTCTCCCTAAAGAATCTAATTTGGCAAAAGTGGACCCCTAGAGATTTTTCTAAAAATTACTTATCATTTGCCACAAAGTAGCATTTGTATCGGTGAAATCTTGTAATTCCGTCGAAGATGTTCGGGTCCACCCGTATTCCGAAACAAGATGGGTAGGATGGGAATGGCACATAGAAAGTTAGGGTCGACACTATAGGTGATGTCACTATCAATTACATCACTTACCTAAGATATTAATGAACGCTGGTGGCCGCGACACTGGGGACTGCCGACAGATTTCAAGGCAAATTGAAAACCATGAGAACTTTGCCTTTCGGATATGGAATGGAGCTAGATTTTTTTTCACAACTGTAGAAACACTTGCCTCTCCCTATAGAACCTAAATTGGCAAAAGTGGACTCCTAGAGATTTCTCTTAAAATCACTTATTGTAGGCCACATAGTAGCATTTGTTTCGGTGAAATCTTGCAATTCAATCGAAGATGTCTAGGTCCACCGAATGTTTTGAAACGAGCTGGGTAGGACAGGAATGGCAAATAAAAAGTTAGGGTGGATATGTTAGATGATGTCACTATCAATTACATCACTTACATAGGCCATTAATGAACGGTGGTCGCTACGACACTAGGGACTGCCGATGTTGATTTTCGGGCAAATTGAAAACCATAAGAACTTTGCCTTTCGGATAAGGAATCGAGCTAGATATTTTTCATGGCTGTAGAATCACTTGCCTCACCCTAGAGATCCAAAATTGGCAAAAGTGAAACCCAAGAGATTTTTCTAAAAATCATTTATCATAGTACACAAAGTAGCATTTGTTTCGGTGAAATCTTGTAATGCCGTCGAAGATGTCTGGGTCCACCCGTGAACCAAAACAAGATGGGTAGGACAGGAATGACACATAGAAAGTTAGGGTCGATAGGTTAGATGATGTAACTATCAATTACATCACTTACCCTATCCATTAATGAAAGCTCGTGGCCGTGACACCGGGTACTGCCGACATAGATTTCAGGGCAAATTGAAAACCATGAGAACTTTGCCTTCCGGATATGGAATCGAGCTAAATTTTTTTCATAGCTGTAGAATCACTTGCCATACCCTATAGAACCTAATTTTATAAAAGTGGACCTCCAGATTTTTTTGTAAAAATTACTCATCATGGGCCACAAAGTAGCATTTGTTTCGGTGAAATCGTGCAATTCCGTCGAAGATGTCTGGGTCCACCAGTGTTTTGAAACGAGCTGGGTTGGATAGGAATGGCACATAGAAAGTTACGGTGGACACTTTAGATGATTTCACTATCAATTACATCACTTACCTAGGCTATTGATCAATGCTAGTCGCTGCGACATCTGGGATTGCTGACGTAGATTTTAGGGCAAATTGAAAACCATGAGAAGTTTGCCTTCTGGATATGGAATCGAGCTAGATTTTTTATCATGGCTGTAGAACCACTTGCCTCTCCCTAAAGAACCTAATTTGGCAAAAGTGGACCCGTAGAGATTTTTCTAAAAATCACTTATCATTTGCCACAAAGTAGCATTTGTATCGGTGAAATCTTGTAATTCCGTCGAAGATGTTCGGGTCCACCCGCATTACGAAACAAGAAGGGTAGGATAGGAATGGCACATAGAAAGTTAGGGTGAACACTTTAGATGATGTCACTATCAATTACATCACTTACCCAAGATATTAATGAATGCCGGTGGCCGCGACATCGGGGACTGCCGACGTAGATTTCAGGGCAAATGTCACATAGAAAGTTAGGGTGAACACTTTAGATGATGTCACTATCAATTACATCACTTACCCAAGATATTAATGAATGCCGGTGGCCGCGACATCGGGGACTGCCGACGTAGATTTCAGGGCAAATTGAAAACCATGAGAACTTTGCCTTTCAGATATGGAATCGAGCTAGATTTTTTTTGACAACTATAGAAACACTTGCCTCACCCTAGAGAACCTGAATTGGTAAAAGTGAACTCCTGGAGATTTTTCTAAAAATCACTTATTTTAGGCCATAGAGTAGCATTTGTTTCGGTGAAATCTTGCAATTCAATCGAAGATGTCTAGGTCCACCGAATGTTTCGAAACGAGCTGGGTAGGATAGGAATGGTACATAAAAAGTTAGGGTGGATATGTTAGATGATGTCACTATCAATTACATCACTTACATAGGCCGTTAATGAACGGCGGTGGCCACGACACTGGGGACTGCCGACCTTGATTTTCGGGCAAATTGAAAACCATAAGAACTTTGTCTTTCAGATAAGGAATCGAGCTAGATTTTTTTCATGGCTGTAGAATCACTTGCCTCACCCTAGAGAACCGAAATTGGCAAAAGTGAAACCCAAGAGATTTTCTAAAAATCATTTATCATAGAACACAAAGTAGCATTTGTTTCGGTGAAGTCTTGTAATTCCGTCGAAGATGTCTGGGTCCACCCGTGACCCGAAACAAGCTGGGTATGATAGGAATGACACATAGAAAGTTAGGGTCGATAGGTTAGATGATGTTACTATCAATTACATCACTTACCCTATCCATTAATGAACGCTCGTGGCCGTGACACCAGGTACTGCTGACGTAGATTTCAGGGCAAATTGAAAACCATGAGAACTTTGTCTTCTGGATATGGAATCAACCAAAATTTTTTTCATAGCTGTAGAATCACTTGCCACACCCCATAGAACCTAATTTTATAAAAGTGGACCTCCCAAAATTTTTGTAAAAATTACTCATCATAGGCCACAAAGTAGCATTTGTTTCTTTGAAATCTTGCAATTCCGTCCAAGATGTCTGGGTCCACCAGTGTTCCGAAACGAGCTAGGTAGGACAGGAATGACACATAGAAAGTTACGGTGGACACTTTAGATGATGTCACTATCAATTACATCACTTACCCAGGCTATTAATCAATGCTAGTCGCTGCAACATCGGGGACTGCTGACGTAGATATCAGGGCAAATTGAAAACCATGAGAAGTTTGCCTTCTGGATATGGAACCGAGCTAGATTTTTTATCATGGCTGTAGAATCACTTGCCTCTCCCTAAAGAACCTAATTTGGCAAAAGTGTACCCCTAGAGATTTTTCTAAAAATCACTTATCATATGCCACTAAGTAGCATTTGTATCAGTGAAATCTTGTAATTCCGTCGAAGATATTCGGGTCCACCCGCATTCCGAAACGAGATGGGTAGGGTAGGAGTGCCACATAGAATGCTAGAGTGAACACTTTAGATGATGTCACTATCAATTACATCACTTACCCAGGATATTAATGAACGTTGAAGGCCGTGACACTGGGGCTGCCGACGTAGATTTCCGGGCAAATTGAGAACCATGAGAACTTTGCCTTCTGGATATGGAATCAAGCTAAATTTTTTTCATGACTATAGAACCACTTGCCTCACCCTAGAGGACCAAAATTGGCAAAAGAGGACACTAGGAGAGTTTTCAAAAAAATCACTTATTGTAGGCCACAGAGTAGCATTTGTTTTAGTGAAATATTGCAATTCCATCGAAGACGTCTGGGTCCACCCATGTTTCGAAACGAGATGGGTAGGACAAGAATGGCACATAAAAAGTTAGGGTGGATATATTAGATGATATCACTATCAATTACATTACTTACATAGGCCGTTAATGAACGCTGGTGGCCGTGACACTGGGGACTACCGACGCTGATTTCTGGGCAAATTAAAAACCATAAGAACTTTGCCTTCTAGATATGGAATCGAGCTAGATTTTTTATAACTATAGAATCACTTGCCCCAACCTAGGGAGCCTAAATTGGCAAAAGTGCACCCCTAGGGATTTTTCTAAAAAACACTTATTATAGGCCACAGAGTAGCATTTGTTTCGGTGAAATCTTGCAATTCCATCGAAGATGTCTAGGTCCACCCATGTTCTAACATGAGCTAGGTAGGACAGGAATGGCACATAAAAAGTTAGGGTGGATATGTTAGATGATGTCACTATCAATTTCATCACTTATACAGGCCATTAATGAACACTGGTGGCTGCGACACCGGGAACTACCGACGCAGATTTCCAAGCAAATTGAAATCCATAAGAACTTTGCCTTTCTGATAAGGTATCATGCTAGATTTTTTTTTCACAACTGCAGAATCACTTGCCTCACCCTAGAGAACCAAAATTAGCAAAAGTAAAACCCTAGAGATTTTTCTAAAAATCTTTTATCATAGAACACAAAGTAGCATTTGTTTCAGTGAAATCTTCTAATTCCGTCGAAGATGTCTGGGTCCACCCGTGTTCCGAAATGACCTGGGTAGGATAGGAATGGCACATAGAAAATTAGGGTCGATAGGTTAGATGATGTCACTATCAATTACATTACTTACCTACGCTATTAATGAATGCTATTGGCTGCGACACTGGAGACTACCGACGCAGATTTCAGGGCAAATTGAAAACCGTGAGCCTTTAGAACCTAATTTTGTAAAAGTGGACCCCTAGAAATTTTTCTAAAAATTACTTATCATAGGCCACATAGTAGCATTTGTTTTGGTGAAATCTTGCATTTTCATCAAATATGTCTAGGTCCACCAGTGTTCTAAAATTAGCTGGGTAGGATAGGAATAGCACATAGAAAGTTATGGTGGACTCTTTAGATGATGTCACTATTGATTACATCACTTACCTAGGCTACTAGTGAATGCTAGTGGCCGCGACATCGGGGACTGTTGACGTAGATTTCAGGGCAAATTGAAAACCATGAAAAGTTTGCCTTCCGGATATGGAATCGAGCTAGATTTTTTATCATGGCTGTAGAATCACTTGCCTCACCCTAGAGAACCTAATTTTTCAAAAGTAGACCCCTAGAGATTTTTCTAAAAATCTGTTATCATATGCCACAAAGTAGAATTTATTTTGATGAAATCTTGAAATTCCGTCGAAGATGTCTGGGTCCATCCGTATTCTGAAACGAGATTGGTAGGATAGGAATGCCACATAGAAAGTTAGGGTGAACACATTAGATGATGTCACTATCAATTACATCACTTACCTAGGACATTAATGAACGCTGGAGGCTGCGACACCGGGGACTGCCGACATAGATTTTAGGGCAAATTGAAAACCATGAGAACTTTGCCTTACGAATATGGAATCGAGCTGGATTTTTAATCATGGCTATAGAATAACTTGACTCACCCTAGAGAACCTAATTTGGCAATAGTGGACCCCTGGAGATTTGTCTAAAAATGACTTATCATACGCCACGAAGTTGCATTTGTTTCGGTCAAATCTTGCAATTCCGTCGAAGCTGTCTTGGTCCACCCATGTTCCGTAATGAGCTGGGTAGGACAGGAATGGCACATCAAAAGTTAGGTTGGATAGGTTAGATGATGTCACTATCAATTACATCACTTACACAGGCCATTAATGAATGCTGGTGGCCGCGACACCGGGGAGTCCTAACGCTGATTTTGGGGCAAATTGAAAACAATGAGAACTTTGCCTTCCAGATATGGAATTGAGCTAGATTTTTTCATGGCTATGAAATCACTTGCCTCACCCTAGAGAACCTAAATTAGCAAAAGTGGACCCCAAATTTTTTTTTCTAAAAATCACTTATCATAGGCCATAAAGTAGCATTTGTTTCAGTGAAATCTCGCAATTCCGTCAAAGATGTCTAGGTCCACCCATGTTCTGAAATGAGCTGGGTAGGACAGGAATGGCATAGGAAAAGTTAGGGTGGGTATGTTAGATAATGTCACTATCAATTACATCACTTACATAGGCCGTTAATGAATGCTGGTGGCCGTCACACTGGGGACTGCCGACGCTGATTTCCGGGCAAATTGAAAACAATAAGAACTTTGCCTTCTGGATAAGAAATCGAGTTAGTTTTTTTTCATGGCTATAGAATCACTTGCCTCACCAAGAGAACCAAAATTGGCAAAAGTGAATCCCAAGATATTTTTCTAAAAATCATTTATGACAAAACACAAAGTAGCATTTGTTTCGGTGAAATCTTGCAATTCTGTCGAAGATGTCTGGGTCCACCCATGTTCCGAAATGAGCTGGGTAGGACAGGAATAGCACATAGAAAGTTAGGGTCGATAGGTTAGATGATGTCACAATAAATTACATCACTTACCTATGCTATTAATGAATGCTAGTGGCTGCGACACTGGGGACTATCGACGCAGATTTCAGGGCAAATTGAAAACTGTGAGAACTTTGCCTTCCGGATATGGAATCGAGTTAGATTTTTTTCATGGCTGTAGAATCACTTACCTCACCCTATAGAACCTAATTTTGTAAAAGTGGACCCTTGGAAAATTTTCTAAATATTAATTATCATAGGCCACAAACTAGCATTTGTTTCGGTGAAATCTTGTAATTCTATTGAAGATGTCTAGGTTCACCCGTGTTCCGAAATGAGCTGGGTAGGACAACAATGGCACATAGAAAGTTTAGGTGGATACTTTAGATGATGTCACTATCAATTACATCACTTACCCAGGCTATTAATGAACTCTGATGGCCGTGACACCGGGGACTACCGACGCAAATTTTGGGGCAAATTGAAAACCATGAGAACTTTGCCTTCCGGATACGAAATCGAGCTAGATTTTTTTTTCACCACTACAGAATCACTTGCATCACCCTAGAGAACCTAAATTAGCAAAAGTGAAACCCTTGAGATTTTTCTAAAAATCATTTGTCATAGGCCACAAAGTGGCATTTGTTTCGGTGAAATCTTGCAATTCTGTCGAAGGTGTCTTGTTCACCCGTGTTCCAAAACGAGCTGGGTAGGACAGGAATGGAACATAGAAAGTTAGGGTGGACACTTTAGATGATGTCACTATCAATTACATCACTTACCCAGGTTATTAATGAAAGCTTGTGGCCGTGACACTAGGGACGGCCGACGCATATTTCAGGGCAAATTAAAAACCATGAGAACGTTGCCTTTCGGATATGGAATCGAGCTACAATTTTTCTAAAAATCACTTATCATAGGCCACAAAGTAGCATTTATTTCAGTGAAATCTTATAATTCCGTCGAAGATGTCTAGGCCCACCCATGTTACCAAATGAGCTGAGTTGAACAGGAATGACACATAAAAGTTAAGGTGGTAGAATCGAGCGATACCGAGGACTGTTGACGCTGATTTCAGTGCAAATTGAAAACCATGAGAACTTTGCCTTCTGATATGGAATCGAGCTTGATTTTTTATCACAATGGTAGAATCACTTGCCTCACTCGACAGAACCTAAATTGGCAAAAGTGGACCCTAGGAGATTTTTCTAAAATCACTTATCATAGGTCACAAAGTAACATTTATTTTGGTGAAATCTTACAATTCCATCAAAAAAGTCTGAATCCAGCCGTGTTCTGAAACAAGCTAGGTAGGACAGGAATGACACATAGAAAGTTAGGGATGACACTTTAGATGATGTCACTATCAATTACATCACTTACCCAAGATATTAACGAATGCCGGTGGCCGTGACACCGGGGACTGCCGACGTAGATTTTAGGGCAAATTTAAAACCATGGGAACTTTGCCTTTCAGATATGGAATCGAGCTAGATTTTTTTCACAACTGTAGAAACACTTGCCTCACCCAAGAGAACCTGAATTAGCAAAAGTGGACTCCTGGAGATTTTTCTAAAAATCACTTATTGTAGGCCACAGAGTAGCATTTGTTTCAGTGAAATCTTGCAATTCAATCGAAGATGTCTAGGTCCACCGAATGTTTCGAAACGAGCTGGGTAGGACAGGAATGGCACATAAAAAGTTATGATGGGTAGGATAGATGATGTCACTATCAATTACATCACTTACGCAGGCCGTTAATCAACACTGGTGGCCGCGACATCGGCGACTGCTGACACTGAATTCAGGGCAAATTGAAAACCATGACAACTTTGCCTTTCGGATATGGAATCGAGCTAGATTTTTTTCACAGCTATAGAATCACTTGCCTCACCCTACAGAACCTAAATTGGCAAAAATGGACCCTAGGAAAGTTTTTTAAAAATCACTTATCATAGGCCACAAAGTAGCATTTGTTTTGGTGAAATCTTGCAATTTCATTGAAGATGTCTGGATCCACCCGTGTTACGAAATGAGCTGGTAGGATAGGAATGACACATAAAAAGTTAGGGTGGATATGTTAGATGATGTCACTATAATTACATCACTTACATAGGCTATTAATGAACGCTGATGGCCGTGACACCGGGGACTACCGATGCAGATTTCATGGCAAATTGAAAACCATGAGAACTTTGCCTTTCGGATTTGGAACCGAGCTAATTTTTTTTCATGACTGTAGAATCACTTGCCTCAGCCTAGAGAACCTGAATTGGTAAAAGTGAACCCCTATAGATTTTTCTAAAAATCATTTATCCTAGGCCACAAAGTAGCATTTGTTTTGGTGAAATCTTGCAAATCCGTCGATGATGTTTGGGTCCACCCATGTTCCCAAACGAGCTGGGTCAGATAGGAATGGCACTTAAAAATTAGGGTGGACAGGTTAGATGATGCCACTATCAATTACATCACTTACATAGGCCATTAATGAATGCTGGTGGCCGCGATACCAGGGACTGCTGATGCTGATTTTAGGGCAAATTGAAAACAATAGAACTTTGCCTTCCGGATATGGAATCGAGCTAGATTTTTTTTCACAACTGTAGAATCACTTGCCTCACCCGACAGAACCTAAATTGGGAATATTTGACCCTAGGAGATTTTTCTAAAAATAACTTATCATAGGGCACAGAGTAGCATTTGTTTCGGTGAAATCTTACAATTCCATCGAAAAAGTCTCAATCCACCCATATTCCGAAACGAGCTAGGTAGGATAGGAATGGCGCATAGAAAGTTAGGGTCGACACTTTAGATGATGTCACTATCAAATACATCACTTACCTACGCTATTAATGAATGCTAGTGGCTGCGACGCATATTTCATGGCAAATTGAAAAACATGAGAACTTTGCCTTTCGGATATGGAATCGAGCTAGATTTTTTTTCATGGCTTTAGAATCACTTGCCTCACCCTCGAAAACCTAAATTGGCAAAAGTGGACCCCTACATTTTTTCTAAAAATAACTTATCATGGGCCACAAAGTAGCATTTGTTTTGGTGAAATCTTGCAATTCTGTCGAAGATGTCAGGGTACACCTATGTTCTGAAACGAGCTGGGCAGGATAAGAATGGCACATAAAAAGCTAGGGTGGATAGAACAGATGATGTCACTATCAATTACATCACTTACGCAGGCCATTAATGAACACTGGTGGTCGTGACACTGGGGACTCCTGACACTGATTTCAAGGAAAATTGAAAACTATGAGAACTTTGCCTTTCGGATATGGAATCGAGCTAGATTTTTTTCATGGCTATGGAATCACTTATCATAGGCCACAAAGTAGCATTTGTTTCGGTGAAATCTTGCAATTTCATTGAAGATGTCTGGATCCACCCGTGTTACGAAATGAGCTGGTAGGATAGGAATGACACATAAAAAGTTAGGGTGGATATGTTAGATGATGTCACTATCAATTACATCACTTACTTAGGCTATTAATGAACGCTGATGGCCGTGACACCGGGGACTACCGATGCAGATTTCATGGCAAATGGAAAACCATGAGAACTTTGCCTTTCGGATTTGGAACCGAGCTAATTTTTTTTCATGACTGTAGAATCACTTGCCTCAGCCTAGAGAACCTGAATTGGTAAAAGTGAACCCCTATAGATTTTTCTAAAAATCATTTATCTTAGGCCACAAAGTAGCATTTGTTTTGGTGAAATCTTGCAAATCCGTCGATGATGTTTGGGTCCACCCATGTTCCCAAACGAGCTGGGTCAGATAGGAATGGCACTTAAAAATTAGGGTGGACAGGTTAGATGATGCCACTATCAATTACATCACTTACGTAGGCCATTAATGAATGCTGGTTGCCGCGATACCAGGGACTGCTGATGCTGATTTTAGGGCAAATTGAAAACAATAGAACTTTGCCTTCCGGATATGGAATCGAGCTAGATTTTTTTTCACAACTGTAGAATCACTTGCCTCACCTGACAGAACCTAAATTGGGAATATTTGACCCTAGGAGATTTTTCTAAAAATAACTTATCATAGGGCACAGAGTAACATTTGTTTCGGTGAAATCTTACAATTCCATCGAAAAAGTCTCAATCCACCCATATTCCGAAACGAGCTAGGTAGGATAGGAATGGCGCATAGAAAGTTAGGGTCGACACTTTAGATGATGTCACTATCAAATACATCACTTACCTACGCTATTAATGAATGCTAGTGGCTGCGACGCCGGGGACTGCCGACGCATATTTCATGGCAAATTGAAAAACATGAGAACTTTGCCTTTCGGATATGGAATCGAGCTAGATTTTTTTTCATGGCTTTAGAATCACTTGCCTCACCCTCGAAAACCTAAATTGGCAAAAGTGGACCCCTACATTTTTTCTAAAAATAACTTATCATGGGCCACAAAGTAGCATTTGTTTTGGTAAAATCTTGCAATTCTGTCGAAGATGTCAGGGTACACCTATGTTCTGAAATGAGCTGGGCAGGATAAGAATGGCACATAAAAAGCTAGGGTGGATAGAACAGATGATGTCACTATCAATTACATCACTTACGCAGGCCATTAATGAACACTGGTGGTCGTGACTGTCACACCCGGTTTTAAGGATAAAACCAGACATACACTATATGTGAAATAAAGACGTCAAATCTCACATATAGCCACAGATAAGTGTAATACCAAGAGGCAAATGCTTAATATACATAACTCAATAGTATAAAATATACCTTAGAGAGCAACACAGCGGAAGACAACTCCAAACACCGGGTGTAGACTTCACTCCAGGAACAAACTAACTGGTTGATCACAAGCCTATTAACTCCATAGACTATCCTGAGGTGTGGGAAATAGCAAGAGTGAGTCCATGTCGAACTCAGCAAATATATCATGGGGTTCATGAAGCTCAAAACGGCTAACACTGGTTTACTGCAATAGCTTTTAGTGAGTCATCTTTTTATCATTTTAGTAGCAACAAGTTTACCATAAACCCAAATAACCTCATGATCATGTAAACGAGAATAATGTATAGCAAGAAACAATAATCATTAGTGAACATCAATATCATCAGTATTATCATTATCATTAGTGTTCATCCTTTATTCTGTAAGGGTCCAAGGCCACTCGTGACCGTGAGCACGGCTGTTATAACAGTTTTACACTCTGCAGAGGTTGTACACTTTCACTGTGAGTCGTGATTACCCATATACCCGGGATCGCGACTCCCAAAACACTTCCAAGGTGAGCAGGCAGGGAAACACTATGAAGCTTTTCAAAGGTTCGTCTAACAAGTTAGGGCCGCTAGGTTTCAGAAGTCAGTCCGTGTGATACACCACGCAGGGATCCACAGTCTGCTTTACCCCATTTGCGCCACAAGGGTAACCTCTAACAAGCTAGAAAAGGTCCTCATACTGAGCTAAAGCCAGAGCCATATAGCCCTCACAGTTGTACTGTAAGTCCCGGATGTTCGCTTACAGATAAGTCCTTATGGAGAGAAACTAGAGCACTATAAAAACAATCAAATATGCTCTAGCCCTCTTGAGCCATATTGCTTTAAAGCATCATTTAAACGTTTATTGCATATATCATTAGTCAAGTTACAGATCATGGTTATTTATCTTGAGCACTAGCAATAATACTACCCAATGCAATGTCCCATGGGTGTCAAGGTACAAGATACAAAAACTAGGATATCCTTAGTGGTAACAAGGTAGACACATGCACATGAATTAAGTATATTAAAGGTGATTAGGAAACAAGGATAATCCCATGCTATACTTGCCTTAAATTGAGATCCTTTCTCTGATCCAAATCTTCAATTAATAGCTTCTTGAATCTCCACGTAAATCTCACCGACTGGACTTGATCAATAAATCACCACACACACATCGAGCAATCATACACGAAGCAAACAATAAATAATAATTAGAACAGTACACCAAACATATAAAACAATATGTGAAAAGGTTTTAAAGATGTTCTACGCATTGCTACGAACACACAGACACGAAAAGCACGCTAATCGAAACTATGGTTGAAAAGATACATCTACCGAAAGATTTTATTGTATAAAACGGAAAATTATAGGTCTCATTTGTTTTAACTATATAAAATCATATAGTTCATTTTTCTTAAAATACTTTTTATAGATATTCAAAAGTGACTTAGACTAAATTACATTTAAATTTAGAAAACTAAAGGAGAAATCAATAATATTTTATTTATAAATCTAGTTGCACAGTTATTAATCAAGTTAGATCTAAACTATGAAATTCTAGAGATTTTGATAAAGAAAACATTAATACTAATACGTAGTTCATGTTGTTATAAATCCATTGCAATTTGAACGGACTAATTCGGAATTAAAACAAATAAGTTATGAATTAAACGAGATTTTCTTTAGTAAAATAATAGATTAAATCTAACATCGAAACTTAAAGATAGAAAACCAATCAACAGTAGCACTAACAGTATAAAAAATTTTTGTAAAACTCTTCTACACGTTACCACGATCACATAGACGTAAAGATCACGAAATTTGTATTTAAAACGTGAAAGTTATGAGTTTTCTAAGATTTCCTATAGATAAATAATTGCTTTAATATAAACTCGAAAATAAATTATCACAAACCTACTGTACAGTACTACCAACATGTAGAGCTCGCAAATACGAATCTAACGCAATTTGAATGGATCAAATCGGAGTTAAAACGAAGATTCCACGGCTAAAACAATCTGAGTGGCAAAACTGTAAATATGAGAAAGCGTATTTTTCTTTTTCCGAAACGAATTACGTTTTCAACTAATCAAAACGTATTTTCCCGGTTTACGCTTTGGACCGCGGGTTCGAAAAGATAAAAACTCAGGGTCTCTTTAGCAAAAACGCCGGCCGAAGGGGTATCGTGTATTATCAGCCGTTGGATCTGAAATAGATGGCTCGGATTGGATCGGAGGGAATGAGCGGCGGCGCAACGGCCGGACTCCAGCCCGACGGCGACTCCCCGCGGTGGCGCCATCACCGAAAAAGACTAACTCGCGCTACCGTGCACCAAATTACGAAACAAATACACCAGCGGGTAGATATCTTCAAGGCGAACTCACCCACGGCAAAAACGAGGCCGAGAACGAAGCGAAGAGCTCATACGGCTCGGAGGGGCGGACGGTGGAGGCGGGGCTTCGGGCGTAGCCACCACGGGGTGTTGGGGCCTACGATTTGCTGGGCAATGTGGAGCGGAGGAAGGCGGCACCCCGTTTTTATAGCCCGAGGGCGGTTCTAAGAAAGGAAGGGGAGGATTTGGGGGCGGATTCGGTCGGTGGAAAGAAGGAAGGGAAATCCGGCCGACGTCGGGAGGAAGAAGAAAGGAAGGTGGAGTCGGTCACTGACAATCGGGCCCCTCGTGTCAGCGACACAGAGCGGGGAACGGCCGCGCGCGCGTAGACGGGCCGGCTGGCCGCGACCGGTTGCTGGGCTTGGCCCGCGAAGAAGAAAGCGGCGCGGGAGTAAGCGGGCCGGCGCTGCGGGCTGCGGAAAGAGACGGGCCGAAACCGAGATGAGCTGATTTTTTTTCTATTTTCTTTTTCTTTTCTAATTTTTTTTTCAAAGGAGATTTTCAAATAAATTTTGAATTGTTTTTTTTTATTTTCAAAAAGTACACACAATGCAAATTAATATGCAGCAACATGAATGCTCAAACATGTTTCTACCCTTATGTTTGATTTTAAATTAATAAAAATTATTATTATTCTAAATTTGCATGCTCACAAAAATACATAAAAAATCATATTCTCCTATTTTTCATTCTTTTCAAAATTTTAGGGTGTTACAATTCTACCCCCCTTAAGATGAATCTCGTCCCGAGATTCGGAAGATGATGATAAAAGAGATAATGACACTTTGTCTTTATTTGATCCTCATTTTCCAAATTACATCTTTCGTTCAGAGTCATGAGACAGTTTCTCATATCCCGACTGACTAATCTACCTAAACATGATCATCTCACCTATTGAGCTCCTCCAAAATTATTTGTTCCTCTGCTATGACTTCTGTAAACTCATGGTCCACTTTGCTATCCTTGGTGTACCTAGCTTCTAATTGATCATTTTCGTCTCCCTTAGGTAAAAGTTGACCACCTTGATACTCAATTCTTTTCCCTGTCGGTGTTGTTAAGAGCATTGTGCACCGAGTACCATGAATCACTCCTTTGTGTGCACAGAGCCATCCATTACCAAGAACCATGCGAATTTTAAGTGACTCCAACACAATGAGTGTTGCGGTGAAGTTTTCCTTGTTTATGACAAGACTAACATTCGGGCATATCTGATCTGCCTGCATTTCTCCCACTGGGGTTTGAACTAACAAAGGCCTCCTCATTGGACACTTCACCATCTTGCACATCTCTACCATGTCGGCGGAAATGAAAGAATGCGAAGCACTAGGGTCAAATAGAGCAAAAACTTGTACTGAACTTACTTGAATATAACCTCCCACTACTTTGGTAACTCCATGAATTTTATCCATATCCACATTGCTCAGTCTTCCATTGACATAGTTTTGCTGCGCTTTACTTCCTTGAACAGGCTTCTTATGGGCTTTCCTTTTTCGCTTTCGTTGTTGTGGATTCTGACTTAGTTCACTCCCAACTTGTTCTTCAACATTGTTGTTTTGATAGTGCTCAACTTCATCATACCCATAACATTCTTCAATGGCAGAAATATCAGTCTTTTCCCACATATTAGCGCAAAACATCATATAGGGCTTCTGAGTCATGAGACACTACACTTCCTGTTATCAAGTGACCAACATCAGCAACACGAGCAAGTATAGATGATCATAATCATGAACTATCTAAAGAGACAACTCTCATCTCCATGGATCCAAAATTATCAACCTTGTTCATAGGACAATCTTACTCATGAGTGGCAACTCAATCATGGAGATTAACCAATACTTCCAAATAAAGAGTTCAAACTTAATAAACCTTCTTTACATTGGCTACCCCCCTTAAAATAAGAGACACTAAATAGGGTAGCTTGAATCCTTTTCTAGAGGAGCTAAAAAGTGTTCTGACATCCCAATGATACTCTTGTGTATGGGTAAGAACAATAAATCTGAAATTTCTCACGAGTAGAAAATCAGCAGTGCAGTAAAACAGCTGTAACTCTCATTCTGTTAATCCAATGAAGCTGTAGTTTACACCGATGGAAAGCTTATAAAATTCTCTACAACTTTCTTATAGAACATACTTCCAGATTCTGTAGTTGACTTGGTCGAAAACAGTACATATCAGAAACTGCTCCAGGTTTATGACAGCACAGATACATTGCCTTATGCTTTTTGTATCTCCCAAACCAAAGCATCTTTGGAGATGGTTCTTGCATTTAGAGGAAGATATTGAAGTCTACTCTTGTCCAAAATTTTCTCATGATTTTTTTTTGGTCTTTCAAGCACAGAGATATAAGTTGATAAAGACAGGCTGCTCCAAAGGACAAGATATAGAAAACAGGAGATAACCAAAACCCAGCTATTTATTTCATTAATCCTTATACCTTATACATCTAAACTAAATGAAATCATGGACAAAACCCATGAGATCATTCCACTCATTCCAAAATTCCAACTCAAGCATAAACATAAGCACAAAGCAACTAAACACTTAAAAGTTCATAAGCCACACATTAAGACGACTCAACTTGGCTACTAACGGTTTTATTACACGGGACATAACTCCTATTTCTTAAACATGATGTGATTGCAGCAACATCGGGAGTACATAGAGTCTCTTATATTCCTGAGTCCTCTATATTGACATCTGAATCTCTGCATCCCTCTTTACCATTCTTATAACTCATACCTTAAGATGAGTCAACCTGGTATCCCTCAGGTATAGATTTAATACCCTCATACTCAATCCTTTCTCCTGAAAGTGTAGTTAAAAACACTGAACGTTGGGCATACTCAATCACTCCTTTACAAGTAGATAACCAGTCTATTCCCAGGATAACATCAATGCCCATTAATTCCAAAACAATGAGGTTTACCTTAAAATTTACCCCCTTTATGTCAAGACTAACTTTTGGGCATACGCGGTCTGCTTTTATTTCACCTCTTGGAGTTTCAACCATCACTGTTTTCCCCCTTGGAAGCATAAGTATGTTATGATCTTTTACATATTGTCTAGATATGAACGAATGTGAGGCACTGGGGTCAAACAAAACCTTGGCGTTTCCTGAACTTACTGGTATTGATCCAAACACGACCTCCTTAGCTCCAGGAAGGGTGGAAATATCCACATGTTTCAACCTTCCATGGATGTAATTTCTCTTTAATTTATTTCCCTGCACATGATCCTTTTGGACGTCCTGCCCTGGGTCTTGCTGTTGTTGATTCTTTTGCGGGCAAGATTTGACATAATGTCCTTCCTGCTGGCAATGATAACACTTTCTCTTAGTTGGATCTTTTGTGATGTCATACTCCACGGAACTATTGTTTGGTATGCTGCTATCTTGCTGGCCATAAAAGTTCACCTTCGTACCTTTGGCTTGTTTCTTAGCTTGTTTGGCCTTTCGGGGTTGATACTCCTTATAGGTAATTGTCCACCCATCTATGACTACTTCATGGGGAGTAGTTTTAGCTGAAGAAGCTTCTAACTCTTTAAGGTTTGGATTTATTTGACAAGGGATCGGAGCTGCATGTGACATTGTAGTATAACTCGATTGCTGATTGCTTTCCTCAAGTGGTTCTAATGAGATTGCCTTCCTCTTCTTGTCCTTGTTGATCTCAAAATTTGGATCCACCCTGACTTTCCCCTTATTAGACTCGTTTTGAAGACAGGGAAAACCATAATGCTTACAACAATGACATTGTTTCTGCTCTCCAAGTGCCTTACTATCAATATCTTTATTGGGTTTCATATTCTTCCAAGCTTCTGCTACTTGTATCTTCTCTGGCCCCTTGGATATGTTGGTCTGACCTTGAGTTGAGCATTGTTGAGAATTTCCATGTTGAGCCATTTCTTCTGATATTTGATTTTGTATTGCTAATGGCTTCTTGTCAAAAGTGAGCAAAAGCGACACAGTTCAGTCCTCTTAACCTCTGAAGTCCAAAGTCTTCTCATCACGAGCCGTCTAATAGACAAGGAGAAAAGGTTCAAAAATAGAGACAAGGTTTTTATAATAGAACGGGGATAGAATTAAGCATAACTTTGAGAAAATAACAAAGTTAAAGAGAAAGCAAGAAATAGGCAAAATGGAGACATGCTAAACGTCCAGTTCTAACTAGGCTTGCGTCCTACAGTCAGCATTGCTCCGATACCACTCTGTCACATCCGGTTTTAAGGATAAAACCAGACATACACTATATGTGAAATAAAGAAGTCAAATCTCACATATAGCCACAGATAAGTGTAATACCAAGAGGCAAATGCTTAATATACATAACTCAATAGTATAAAATATACCTTAGAGAGCAACACAGCGGAAGACAACTCCGAACACCGGGTGTAGACTTCACTCCAGGAACAAACTAACTGGTTGATCACAAGCCTATTAACTCCATAGACTATCCTAAGGTGTGGGAAATAGCAAGAGTGAGTCCATGTCGAACTCAGCAAATATATCATGGGGTTCATGAAGCTCAAAACGGCTGACACTGGTTTACTGCAATAGCTTTTAGTGAGTCATCTTTTTAACATTTGAGTAGCAACAAGTTTACCATAAACCCAAATAACCTCATGATCATGTAAACGAGAATAATGTATAGCAAGAAACAATAATCATTAGTGAACATCAATATCATTAGTATTATCATTATCATTAGTGTTCATCCTTTATTCTGTAAGGGTCCAAGGCCACTCGTGACCGTGAGCACGGCTGTTATAACAGTTTTACACTCTGCAGAGGTTGTACACTTTCACTGTGAGTCGTGATTACCCATATACCCGGGATCGCGACTCCCAAAACACTTCCAAGGTGAGCAGGCACGGAAACACTATGAAGCTTTTCAAAGGTTCGTCTAACAAGTTAGGGCCGCTAGGTTTCAGAAGTCAGTCCGTGTGATACACCACGCAGGGATCCACAGTCTGCTTTACCCCATTTGCGCCACAAGGGTAACCTCTAACAAGCTAGAAAAGGTCCTCATACTGAGCTAAAGCCAGAGCCATATAGCCCTCACAGTTGTACTGTAAGTCCCGGATGTTCGCTTACAGATAAGTCCTTATGGAGAGAAACTAGAGCACTATAAAAACAATCAAATATGCTCTAGCCCTCTTGAGCCATATTGCTTTAAAGCATCATTTAAACGTTTATTGCATATATCATTAGTCAAGTTACAGATCATGGTTATTTATCTTGAGCACTAGCAATAATACTACCCAATGCAATGTCCCATGGGTGTCAAGGTACAAGATACAAAAACTAGGATATCCTTAGTGGTAACAAGGTAGACACATGCACATGAATTAAGTATATTAAAGGTGATTAGGAAACAAGGATAATCCCATGCTATACTTGCCTTAAATTGAGATCCTTTCTCTGATCCAAATCTTCAATTAATAGCTTCTTGAATCTCCACGTAAATCTCACCGACTGGACTTGATCAATAAATCACCACACACACATCGAGCAATCATACACGAAGCAAACAATAAATAATAATTAGAACAGTACACCAAACATATAAAACAATATGTGAAAAGGTTTTAAAGATGTTCTACGCATTGCTACGAACACACAGACACGAAAAGCACGCTAATCGAAACTATGGTTGAAAAGATACATCTACCGAAAGATTCTATTGTATAAAACGGAAAATTATAGGTCTCATTTGTTTTAACTATATAAAATCATATAGTTCATTTTTCTTAAAATACTTTTTATAGATATTCAAAAGTGACTTAGACTAAATTACATTTAAATTTAGAAAACTAAAGGAGAAATTAATAATATTTTATTTATAAATCTAGTTGCACAGTTATTAATCAAGTTAGATCTAAACTACGAAATTCCAGAGATTTTGATAAAGAAAACATTAATACTAATACGTAGTTCATGTTGTTATAAATCCATTGCAATTTGAACGGACTAATTCGGAATTAAAACAAATAAGTTATGAATTAAACGAGATTTTCTTTAGTAAAATAATAGATTAAATCTAACATCGAAACTTAAAGATAGAAAACCAATCAACAGTAGCACTAACAGTATAAAAATTTTTTGTAAAACTCTTCTACACGTTACCACGATCACATAGACGTAAAGATCACGAAATTTGGATTTAAAACGTGAAAGTTATGAGTTTTCTAAGATTTCCTATAGATAAATAATTGCTTTAATATAAACTCGAAAATAAATTATCACAAACCTATTGTACAGTACTACCAACATGTAGAGCTCGCAAATACGAATCTAACGCAATTTGAATGGATCAAATCGGAGTTAAAACGAAGATTCCACGGCTAAAACAATCTGAGTGGCAAAACTGTAAATATGAGAAAGCGTATTTTTCTTTTTCCGAAACGAATTACGTTTTCAACTAATCAAAACGTATTTTCCCGGTTTACGCTTTGGACCGCGGGTTCGAAAAGATAAAAACTCAGGGTCTCTTTAGCAAAAACGCCGGCCGAAGGGGTATCGTGTATTATCAGCCGTTGGATCTGAAATAGATGGCTCGGATTAGATCGGAGGGAATGAGCGGCGGCGCAACGGCCGGACTCCGGCCCGATGGCGACTCCCCGCGGCGGCGCCATCACCGGAAAAGACTAACTCGCGCTACCGTGCACCAAATTACGAAACAAATACACCAGCGGGTAGATATCTTCAAGGCGAACTCACCCACGGCAAAAACGAGGCCGAGAACGAAGCGAAGAGCTCATACGGCTCGGAGGGGCGGACGGTGGAGGCGGGGCTTCGGGCGTAGCCACCACGGGGTGTTGGGGCCTACGATTTGCTGGGCAATGTGGAGCGGAGGAAGGCGGCACCCCGTTTTTATAGCCCGAGGGCGGTTCTAAGAAAGGAAGGGGAGGATTTGGGGGGCGGATTCGGTCGGTGGAAAGAAGGAAGGGAAATCCGACCGACGTCAGGAGGAAGAAGAAAGGAAGGTGGAGTCGGTCACTGACAATCGGGCCCCTCGTGTCAGCGACACAGAGCGGGGAACGGCCGCGCGCGCGTAGACGGGCCGGCTGGCCGCGACCGGTTGCTGGGCTTGGCCCGCGAAGAAGAAAGCGGCGCGGGAGTAAGCGGGCCGGCGCTGCGGGCTGCGGAAAGAGACGGGCCGAAACCGAGATGAGCTGATTTTTTTTCTATTTTCTTTTTCTTTTCTAATTTTTTTTTTCAAAGCAGATTTTCAAATAAATTTTGAATTGTTTTTTTTATTTTCAAAAAGTACACACAATGCAAATTAATATGCAGCAACATGAATGCTCAAACATGTTTCTACCCTTATGTTTGATTTTAAATTAATAAAAATTATTATTATTCTAAATTTGCATGCTCACAAAAATACATAAAAAATCATATTCTCCTATTTTTCATTCTTTTCAAAATTTTAGGGTGTTACAGTGACACTGGGGACTCCTGACACTGATTTCAAGGAAAATTGAAAACTATGAGAACTTTGCCTTTCGGATATAGAATCGAGCTAGATTTTTTTCATGGCTATGGAATCACTTATCATAGGCCACAAAGTAGCATTTGTTTCGGTGAAATCTTGCAATTTTATTGAAGATGTCTGGATCCACCCGTGTTACGAAATGAGCTGGTAGGATAGGAATGACACATAAAAAGTTAGGGTGGATATGTTAGATGATGTCACTATCAATTACATCACTTACCTAGGCTATTAATGAACGCTGATGGCCGTGACACCGGGGACTACCGATGCAGATTTCATGGCAAATTGAAAACCATGAGAACTTTGCCTTTCGGATTTGGAACCGAGCTAATTTTTTTTCATGACGTAGAATCACTTGCCTCAGCCTAGAGAACCTGAATTGGTAAAAGTGAACCCCTATAGATTTTTCTAAAAATCATTTATCTTAGGCCACAAAGTAGCATTTGTTTTGGTGAAATCTTGCAAATCCGTCGATGATGTTTGGGTCCACCCATGTTCCTAAACGAGCTGGGTCAGATAGGAATGGCACTTAAAAATTAGGGTGGACAGGTTAGATGATGCCACTATCAATTACATCACTTACATAGGCCATTAATGAATGCTGGTGGCCGCGATACCAGGGACTGCTGATGCTGATTTAGGGTAAATTGAAACAATAGAACTTTGCCTTCGGATATGGAATCGAGCTAGATTTTTTTTTCACAACTGTAGAATCACTTGCCTCACCCGACAGAACCTAAATTGGGAATATTTGACCCTAGGAGATTTTTCTAAAAATAACTTATCATAGGGCACAGAGTAGCATTTGTTTCGGTGAAATCTTACAATTCCATCGAAAAAAGTCTCAATCCACCATATTCCGAAACGAGCTAGGTAGGATAGGAATGGCGCATAGAAAGTTAGGGTCGACACTTTAGATGATGTCACTATCAAATACATCACTTACCTACGCTATTAATGAATGCTAGTGGCTGCGACGCATATTTCATGGCAAATTAAAAAACATGAGAACTTTGCCTTTCGGATATGGAATCGAGCTAGATTTTTTTCATGGCTTTAGAATCACTTGCCTCACCCTCGAAAACCTAAATTGGCAAAAGTGGACCCCTACATTTTTTCTAAAAATAACTTATCATGGGCCACAAAGTAGCATTTGTTTTGGTGAAATCTTGCAATTCTGTCGAAGATGTCAGGGTACACCTATGGTCTGAAACGAGCTGGGCAGGATAGGAATGGCACATAAAAAGCTGTGGTGGATAGAACAGATGATGTCACTATCAATTACATCACTTACGTAGGCCATTAATGAACACTGGTGGTCGTGACACTGGGGACTCCTGACACTGATTTCAAGGAAAATTGAAAACTATGAGAACTTTGCCTTTTGGATATGGAATAGAGCTAGATTTTTTTCATGGCTATGGAATCACTTATCATAGGCCACAAAGTAGCATTTGTTTCGGTGAAATCTTGCAATTTCATTGAAGATGTCTGGATCCACCCGTGTTACGAAATGAGCTGGTAGGATAGGAATGACACATAAAAAGTTAGGGTGGATATGTTAGATGATGTCACTATCAATTACATCACTTACCTAGGCTATTAATGAACGCTGATGGCCGTGACACCGAGGACTACCGATGCAGATTTCATGGCAAATTGAAAACCATGAGAACTTTGCCTTTCGGATTTGGAACCGAGCTAATTTTTTTCATGACTGTAGAATCACTTGCCTCACCCTAGAGAACCTGAAGTGGGAAAAGTGGACCCCTAAAGATTTATCTAAAAATCACTTATCTTAGGCCACAAAGTAGCATTTGTTTCGGTAAAATCTTGCAATTCCATCGAAGATGTCTAGGTCCACCCATGTTCTGAAATGAGCTGGGTACGATAGGAATCGCACATAAAAAGTTAGGGTGGATAAGTTAGATGATGTCACTATCAATTACATCACTTACATAGGCCATTAATGAACACTGGTGTTCGAGACACCCGGGACTACCGACGCTGATTTCCGGGCAAATTGAAAACCATAAGAACTTTGCCTTTCGGATATGGAATCTTGCTAGATTTTTTATCATGGTTGTAGAATCACTTGCCTCACCCTAGAGAACCAAATTTGGCAAAAGTGGACCCATGGAGATTTTTCTAAGAATCGCTTATCATAGGCTACAAACTAGCATTTATTTCGGTGAAATCTTGCGATTCCGTCAAAGCTGTCTTGGTCCACCCATGTTTTGAAACGAGCTGGGTAGGACAGGAATGACACATAAAAAGTAAGGGTGGATAGGTTAGATGATGTCACTATCAATTACATCAGGCAACAAAGTAGTGTTTATTTCGGTGAAATTATGCAATTCCATCAAAGATCTCTAGGTCCACCCGTGTTACGAAATGAGTTGGTTGTGACAGGAATGACACATCTTATGTTAGGGTGGAGAGCTTAGATGAAGTCAGTATCAATTATGTCACAGAACCACACCGTTAAGGTACCATGATGGCCGCGACACCGGAAACTACCGATTAAGATGTCGTGGCAAATGTAAAACCTTAAGAAATTTGCCTTCTTGACATGGAATCAAGCTAGGTTGTTTTTCATGGCTGCAAAACTATAGGCCTCACCCTAGGGAATCTAAATTGGGAAAAGTGAGTCACTAGAGATTTTTCTAAAAATAACTTATCATAGGCAACAAAAGAGTGTTTGTTTTGGTGAAATAATGTAATTTCATCAAAGATGTCTGGGTCCACCCGTATTACAAAATGAGTTGGTTGTGATAGGAATGCCACATCTCATGTTAGGGTGGAGAGCTTAGATGAAGTCAGCATCAATTATGTCGCACAACCATGCCGTTAAGGTACCGTGATGGCCGCGACACCGGAAACTGTCGATTTAGATGTCGTGGCAAATGTAAAACCTTGAGAAATTTGACTTCTGGACATGGAATCGAGCTAGTTTTTTTCATGACTATAGAACTATAGGCCTCACCCTAGGGAACCTAAATTACCAAAAGTGGGTCTATAGATTTTTTCTAAAATAACTTATCATAGGCAACAAAGTAGTGTTTGTTTCGGTGAAATAATGTAATTCCATCAAGATGTCTGGCTCCACCCGTCTTATAAAATGAGTTGGTTGTGATAGGAATGACATATCATATTAGGGTGGAGAGCTCTGATGAAGTTCTTATCAACTACATCACATAACCACACAGTTATGTACCGTGATGGTCGTGACACCGGGAACTATCGATGCATATGTTGTGGCAAATGTAAAACTTGAGAAATTTTCCTTCTGGGCATGGAATCAAGCTAAGTTTTTTCATGGCTACAAAACTATAGGCCTCACCCTAGGGAACCTGAATTGGTAAAAGTGAGCCCCTAGCGATTTTCTAAAAATAACCTATCGTAGGCAACAAAGCAATGTTTGTTTTGGTGAAATCATGCAATTCCATAAAAAATGTCTGGGTCCACCCGTGTTACAAAAACGAGTTGGTTGTGACTAGAATGGCACATCCCATGTTAGGGTGGAGAGCTTAGATGAAGTTAGTATCAATTATGTTACACAACCACGCCGTTAAGGTAGCGTGATGGCCGTGACCCCGGAAACTGCCGATTCAGAGGTCGTGGCAAATGTAAAACCTTGAGAAATTTGAATTCGAGACATGGAATCAAGCTAGGTTATTTTCATGGCTATAGAACTATAGGCCTCATCCTAGGGAACTAGAATTGGCCAAAATTGGGTCCCTAGAGATTTTTTTGAAAAATAACTTATCAAAGGCAACAAAGCAGTGTTTGTTTCGGTGAAATCACGCAATTCCTTCAAAGAAGTCTGGGTCCACCCATGTTACTAAACGAGTTGGTTGTCTAGAATGGCATATGTCATGTTAGGGTGGAGAGCTTAGATGAAGTCAATATCATTATGTCCGCACAACCACGCCGTTAAGGTACCATGATTGTCACGACACCGGGAACTGTCGATTCAAATGTTGTGGCAATTGTAAAACTTTGAGAAATTTGCCTTCTGGACATGGAATCAAGCTAGGTTTTTTTTTCATGGCTACAAAACTAGAGGCCTCATGCTACAGAACCTGAATTGGTAAAGTGAGTCCCTAGAGATTTTTCTAAAAATAACCTATCATAGGCAACAAAGCAATGTTTGTTTTGGTGAAATCATGCAATTCCATCAAAAATGTCTGGGCCCACCCGTGTTACAAAACGAGTTGGTTGTGACTGGAATGGCACATCCCATGTTAGGGTGGAGAGCTTAGATGAAGTCAGTATCAATTATGTTGCACAACCACGCCGGTTAAGGTACCGTGATGGCCGTGACACCGGAAACTGCTGATTCAGATGTCGTGGCAAATGTAAACCTTGAGAAATTTGAATTCTGGACATGGAATCAAGCTAGGTTTTTTTCATGGCTATAGAACCATAGGCCTCACCAAGGGAACTTGAATTGGTAAAATGGTTCCATTGAGATTTTTTCTAGAAATAACTTATCATAGGCAACAAAGTAGTGTTTATTTCGGTGAAATCATGCAATTCCATCAAAGATCTCTGGGTCCACCCGTGTTACGAAATGAGTTGGTTGTGATAGGAATGGCACTCTTATGTTAGGGGTGGAGAGCATAGATGAAGTCAGTATCAATTATGTCGCAGAACCACGCCGTTTAAGGTACCATGATGGCCGCGACACCGGAAACTGCCGATTAAGATGTCGTGGCAAATGTAAAACCTTAAGAAATTTGCCTTCTTGACATGGAATCAAACTAGGTTGTGTTTCATGGCTGCAAAACTATAGGCCTCACCCTAGGGAATCTAAATTGGGAAAAGTGAGTCACTAGAGATTTTTTCTAAAAATAACTTATCATAGGCATTTTTCTAAAAATAACTTATCATAGGCAACAAAAGAGTGTTTGTTTTGGTGAAATAATGTAATTTCATCAAAGATGTCTGGGTCCACCCGTATTACAAAATGAGTTGGTTGTGATAGGAATGCCACATCTCATGTTAGGGTGGAGAGCTTAGATGAAGTCAGCATCAATTATGTCGCACAACCATGCCGTTAAGGTACCGTGATGGCCGCGACACCGGAAACTGTCGATTTAGATGTCGTGGCAAATGTAAAACCTTGAGAAATTTGCCTTCTGGACATGGAATCGAGCTAGTTTTTTTCATGACTATAGAACTATAGGCCTCACCCTAGGGAACCTAAATTACCAAAAGTGGGTTCCTATAGATTTTTTCTAAAAATAACTTATCATAGGCAACAAAGTAGTGTTTGTTTCAGTGAAATAATGTAATTCCATCAAAGATGTCTGGCTCCACCCGTCTTATAAAATGAGTTGGTTGTGATAGGAATGACATATCATATTAGGGTGGAGAGCTCTGATGAAGTTCTTATCAACTACATCACATAACCACACAGTTAATGTACCGTGATGGTCGTGACACCGGGAACTATCGATGCATATGTTGTGGCAAATGTAAAACTTTGAGAAATTTTCCTTCTGGGCATGGAATCAAGCTAAGTTTTTTCATGGCTACAAAACTATAGGCCTCACCCTAGGGAACCTGAATTGGTAAAAGTGAGCCCCTAGCGATTTTTCTAAAAATAACCTATCGTAGGCAACAAAGCAATGTTTGTTTTGGTGAAATCATGCAATTCCATAAAAAATGTCTGGGTCCACCCGTGTTACAAAAACGAGTTGGTTGTGACTAGAATGGCACATCCCATGTTAGGGTGGAGAGCTTAGATGAAGTTAGTATCAATTATGTTACACAACCACGCCGTTAAGGTAGCGTGATGGCCGTGACACCGGAAACTGCCGATTCAGATGTCGTGGCAAATGTAAAACCTTGAGAAATTTGAATTCGAGACATGGAATCAAGCTAGGTTATTTTCATGGCTATAGAACTATAGGCCTCATCCTAGGGAACTAGAATTGGCAAAATTGGGTCCCTAGAGATTTTTTGAAAAATAACTTATCAAAGGCAACAAAGCAGTGTTTGTTTCGGTGAAATCACGCAATTCCTTCAAAGAAGTCTGGGTCCACCCATGTTACTAAACGAGTTGGTTGTCATAGGAATGGCATATGTCATGTTAGGGTGGAGAGCTTAGATGAAGTCAATATCAATTATGTCGCACAACCACGCCGTTAAGGTACCATGATTGTCACGACACCGGGAACTGTCGATTCAAATGTTGTGGCAATTGTAAAACTTTGAGAAATTTGCCTTCTGGACATGGAATCAAGCTAGGTTTTTTTTCATGGCTACAAAACTATAGTCCTCATGCTACAGAACCTGAATTGGTAAAAGTGAGTCCCTAGAGATTTTTCTAAAAATAACCTATCATAGGCAACAAAGCAATGTTTGTTTTGGTGAAATCATGCAATTCCATCAAAAATGTCTGGGCCCACCCGTGTTACAAAACGAGTTGGTTGTGACTGGAATGGCACATCCCATGTTAGGGTGGAGAGCTTAGATGAAGTCAGTATCAATTATGTTGCACAACCACGCCGTTATGGTACCGTGATGGCCGTGACACCGGAAACTGCTGATTCAGATGTCGTGGCAAATGTAAAACCTTGAGAAATTTGAATTCTAGACATGGAATCAAGCTAGGTTTTTTTCATGGCTATAGAACCATAGGCCTCACCCAAGGGAACTTGAATTGGTAAAAGTGGTTCCATTGAGATTTTTCTAGAAATAACTTATCATAGGCAACAAAGTAGTGTTTATTTCGGTGAAATCATGCAATTCCATCAAAGATCTCTGGGTCCACCCGTGTTACGAAATGAGTTGGTTGTGATAGGAATGGCACATCTTATGTTAGGGTGGAGAGCTTAGATGAAGTTAGTATCAATTATGTCGCAGAACCACGCCGTTAAGGTACCATGATGGCCGCGACACCGGAAACTGCCGATTAAGATGTCGTGGCAAATGTAAAACCTTAAGAAATTTGCCTTCTTGACATGGAATCAAACTAGGTTGTGTTTCATGGCTGCAAAACTATAGGCCTCACCCTAGGGAATCTAAATTGGGAAAAGTGAGTCACTAGAGATTTTTCTAAAAATAACTTATCATAGGCAACAAAAGAGTGTTTGTTTTGGTGAAATAATGTAATTTCATCAAAGATGTCTGGGTCCACCCGTATTACAAAATGAGTTGGTTGTGATAGGAATGCCACATCTCATGTTAGGGTGGAGAGCTTAGATGAAGTCAGCATCAATTATGTCGCACAACCATGCCGTTAAGGTACCGTGATGGCCGCGACACCGGAAACTGTCGATTTAGATGTCGTGGCAAATGTAAAACCTTGAGAAATTTGCCTTATGGACATGGAATCGAGCTAGTTTTTTTTCATGACTATAGAACTATAGGCCTCACCCTAGGGAACCTAAATTACCAAAAGTGGGTTCCTATAGATTTTTTCTAAAAATAACTTCTCATAGGTAACAAAGTAGTGTTTGTTTCGGTGAAATAATGTAATTCCATCAAAGATGTCTGGCTCCACCCGTCTTATAAAATGAGTTGGTTGTGATAGGAATGGCACATCTCGTATTAGGGTGGAGAGCTCTGATGAAGTTCTTATCAACTACATCACATAACCACACAGTTAATGTACCGTGATGGTCGTGACACCGGGAACTGTCGATGCATATGTTGTGGCAAATGTAAAACTTTGAGAAATTTGCCTTCTGGACATGGAATCAAGCGAGTTTTTTCATGGCGACAAAACTATAGGCCTCACCCTAGGGAACCTAAATTGGTAAAAGTGAGTCCCTAGCGATTTTTCTAAAAATAACCTATCATAGGCAACAAAGCAATGTTTGTTTTGGTGAAATCATGCAATTCCATAAAAAATGTCTAGGTCCACCCGTGTTACAAAACGAGTTGGTTGTGACTGGAATGGCACATCCCATGTTAGGGTGGAGAGCTTAGATGAAGTTAGTATCAATTATGTTGCACAACCACGCCGTTAAGGTAGCGTGATGGCCGTGACACGAGAAACTGCCAATTCAGATGTCGTGGCAAATGTAAAACCTTGAGAAATTTGAATTCGAGACATGGAATCGAGCTAGTTTTTTTTCATGGATATAGAACTATAGGCCTCACCCTAGGGAACTAGAATTGGCAAAATTGGGTCCCTAGAGATTTTTTGAAAAATAACTTATCAAAGGCAACAAAGCAGTGTTTGTTTCGGTGAAATCACGCAATTCCTTCAAAGAAGTCTGGGTCCACCCATGTTACTAAACGAGTTGGTTGTCATAGGAATGGCATATGTCATGTTAGGGTGGAGAGCTTAGATGAAGTCAATATCAATTATGTCGCACAACCACGCCGTTAAGGTACCATGATTGTCACGACACCGGGAACTGTCGATTCAAATGTTGTGGCAATTGTAAAACTTTGAGAAATTTGCCTTCTGGACATGGAATCAAGCTAGGTTTTTTTTTCATGGCTACAAAACTATAGGCCTCATGCTACAGAACCTGAATTGGTAAAAGTGAGTCCCTAGAGATTTTTCTAAAAATAACCTATCATAGGCAACAAAGCAATGTTTGTTTTGGTGAAATCATGCAATTCCATCAAAAATGTCTGGGCCCACCCGTGTTACAAAACGAGTTGGTTGTGACTGGAATGGCACATCCCATGTTAGGGTGGAGAGCTTAGATGAAGTCAGTATCAATTATGTTGCACAACCACGCCGTTATGGTACCGTGATGGCCGTGACACCGGAAACTGCTGATTCAGATGTCGTGGCAAATGTAAAACCTTGAGAAATTTGAATTCTAGACATGGAATCAAGCTAGGTTTTTTTCATGGCTATAGAACCATAGGCCTCACCCAAGGGAACTTGAATTGGTAAAAGTGGTTCCATTGAGATTTTTCTAGAAATAACTTATCATAGGCAACAAAGTAGTGTTTATTTCGGTGAAATCATGCAATTCCATCAAAGATCTCTGGGTCCACCCGTGTTACGAAATGAGTTGGTTGTGATAGGAATGGCACATCTTATGTTAGGGTGGAGAGCTTAGATGAAGTTAGTATCAATTATGTCGCAGAACCACGCCGTTAAGGTACCATGATGGCCGCGACACCGGAAACTGCCGATTAAGATGTCGTGGCAAATGTAAAACCTTAAGAAATTTGCCTTCTTGACATGGAATCAAACTAGGTTGTGTTTCATGGCTGCAAAACTATAGGCCTCACCCTAGGGAATCTAAATTGGGAAAAGTGAGTCACTAGAGATTTTTCTAAAAATAACTTATCATAGGCAACAAAAGAGTGTTTGTTTTGGTGAAATAATGTAATTTCATCAAAGATGTCTGGGTCCACCCGTATTACAAAATGAGTTGGTTGTGATAGGAATGCCACATCTCATGTTAGGGTGGAGAGCTTAGATGAAGTCAGCATCAATTATGTCGCACAACCATGCCGTTAAGGTACCGTGATGGCCGCGACACCGGAAACTGTCGATTTAGATGTCGTGGCAAATGTAAAACCTTGAGAAATTTGCCTTATGGACATGGAATCGAGCTAGTTTTTTTTCATGACTATAGAACTATAGGCCTCACCCTAGGGAACCTAAATTAGCAAAAGTGGGTTCCTATAGATTTTTTCTAAAAATAACTTCTCATAGGTAACAAAGTAGTGTTTGTTTCGGTGAAATAATGTAATTCCATCAAAGATGTCTGGCTCCACCCGTCTTATAAAATGAGTTGGTTGTGATAGGAATGGCACATCTCGTATTAGGGTGGAGAGCTCTGATGAAGTTCTTATCAACTACATCACATAACCACACAGTTAATGTACCGTGATGGTCGTGACACCGGGAACTGTCGATGCATATGTTGTGGCAAATGTAAAACTTTGAGAAATTTGCCTTCTGGACATGGAATCAAGCGAGTTTTTTCATGGCGACAAAACTATAGGCCTCACCCTAGGGAACCTAAATTGGTAAAAGTGAGTCCCTAGCGATTTTTCTAAAAATAACCTATCATAGGCAACAAAGCAATGTTTGTTTTGGTGAAATCATGCAATTCCATCAAAAATGTCTAGGTCCACCCGTGTTACAAAACGAGTTGGTTGTGACTGGAATGGCACATCCCATGTTAGGGTGGAGAGCTTAGATGAAGTTAGTATCAATTATGTTGCACAACCACGCCGTTAAGGTAGCGTGATGGCCGTGACACGAGAAACTGCCAATTCAGATGTCGTGGCAAATGTAAAACCTTGAGAAATTTGAATTCGAGACATGGAATCGAGCTAGTTTTTTTTCATGGATATAGAACTATAGGCCTCACCCTAGGGAACTAGAATTGGCAAAATTGGGTCCCTAGAGATTTTTTGAAAAATAACTTATCAAAGGCAACAAAGCAGTGTTTGTTTCGGTGAAATCACGCAATTCCTTCAAAGAAGTCTGGGTCCACCCATGTTACTAAACGAGTTGGTTGTCATAGGAATGGCATATGTCATGTTAGGGTGGAGAGCTTAGATGAAGTCAATATCAATTATGTCGCACAACCACGCCGTTAAGGTACCATGATTGTCACGACACCGGGAACTGTCGATTCAAATGTTGTGGCAATTGTAAAACTTTGAGAAATTTGCCTTCTGGACATGGAATCAAGCTAGGTTTTTTTTTCATGGCTACAAAACTATAGGCCTCATGCTACAGAACCTGAATTGGTAAAAGTGAGTCCCTAGAGATTTTTCTAAAAATAACCTATCATAGGCAACAAAGCAATGTTTGTTTTGGTGAAATCATGCAATTCCATCAAAAATGTCTGGGCCCACCCGTGTTACAAAACGAGTTGGTTGTGACTGGAATGGCACATCCCATGTTAGGGTGGAGAGCTTAGATGAAGTCAGTATCAATTATGTTGCACAACCACGCCGTTATGGTACCGTGATGGCCGTGACACCGGAAACTGCTGATTCAGATGTCGTGGCAAATGTAAAACCTTGAGAAATTTGAATTCTAGACATGGAATCAAGCTAGGTTTTTTTCATGGCTATAGAACCATAGGCCTCACCCAAGGGAACTTGAATTGGTAAAAGTGGTTCCATTGAGATTTTTCTAGAAATAACTTATCATAGGCAACAAAGTAGTGTTTATTTCGGTGAAATCATGCAATTCCATCAAAGATCTCTGGGTCCACCCGTGTTACGAAATGAGTTGGTTGTGATAGGAATGGCACATCTTATGTTAGGGTGGAGAGCTTAGATGAAGTTAGTATCAATTATGTCGCAGAACCACGCCGTTAAGGTACCATGATGGCCGCGACACCGGAAACTGCCGATTAAGATGTCGTGGCAAATGTAAAACCTTAAGAAATTTGCCTTCTTGACATGGAATCAAACTAGGTTGTGTTTCATGGCTGCAAAACTATAGGCCTCACCCTAGGGAATCTAAATTGGGAAAAGTGAGTCACTAGAGATTTTTCTAAAAATAACTTATCATAGGCAACAAAAGAGTGTTTGTTTTGGTGAAATAATGTAATTTCATCAAAGATGTCTGGGTCCACCCGTATTACAAAATGAGTTGGTTGTGATAGGAATGCCACATCTCATGTTAGGGTGGAGAGCTTAGATGAAGTCAGCATCAATTATGTCGCACAACCATGCCGTTAAGGTACCGTGATGGCCGCGACACCGGAAACTGTCGATTTAGATATCGTGGCAAATGTAAAACCTTGAGAAATTTGCCTTATGGACATGGAATCGAGCTAGTTTTTTTTCATGACTATAGAACTATAGGCCTCACCCTAGGGAACCTAAATTACCAAAAGTGGGTTCCTATAGATTTTTTCTAAAAATAACTTCTCATAGGTAACAAAGTAGTGTTTGTTTCGGTGAAATAATGTAATTCCATCAAAGATGTCTGGCTCCACCCGTCTTATAAAATGAGTTGGTTGTGATAGGAATGGCACATCTCGTATTAGGGTGGAGAGCTCTGATGAAGTTCTTATCAACTACATCACATAACCACACAGTTAATGTACCGTGATGGTCGTGACACCAGGAACTGTCGATGCATATGTTGTGGCAAATGTAAAACTTTGAGAAATTTGCCTTCTGGACATGGAATCAAGCGAGTTTTTTCATGGCGACAAAACTATAGGCCTCACCCTAGGGAACCTAAATTGGTAAAAGTGAGTCCCTAGCGATTTTTCTAAAAATAACCTATCATAGGCAACAAAGCAATGTTTGTTTTGGTGAAATCATGCAATTCCATCAAAAATGTCTAGGTCCACCCGTGTTACAAAACGAGTTGGTTGTGACTGGAATGGCACATCCCATGTTAGGGTGGAGAGCTTAGATGAAGTTAGTATCAATTATGTTGCACAACCACGCCGTTAAGGTAGCATGATGGCCGTGACACGAGAAACTGCCAATTCAGATGTCGTGGCAAATGTAAAACCTTGAGAAATTTGAATTCGAGACATGGAATCGAGCTAGTTTTTTTTCATGGATATAGAACTATAGGCCTCACCCTAGGGAACTAGAATTGGCAAAATTGGGTCCCTAGAGATTTTTTGAAAAATAACTTATCAAAGGCAACAAAGCAGTGTTTGTTTCGGTGAAATCACGCAATTCCTTCAAAGAAGTCTGGGTCCACCCATGTTACTAAATGAGTTGGTTGTCATAGGAATGGCATATCTCATGTTAGGGTGGAGAGCTTAGATGAAGTCAGTATCAATTATGTCGCACAACCACGCCGTTAAGGTACCACGTTGAACATGACACCGGAAACTACCGATTCAAATGTTGTGGCAAAAGTAAAACCTAGAGAAATATGCCTTCTGCACATGGAATCAAGCTAGGTTGTTTTTCATGGCTACAAAACTATAGGCCTCACGCTAGGGAACCTGAATTGGTAAAAGTGAGTCCCTAGCGATTTTTCTAAAATTAACCTATCATAGGCAACAAAGCAATGTTCGTTTTGGTGAAATCATGCAATTCCATTAAAAATGTCTGGGTCCACCCGTGTTACAAAACGAGTTGGTTGTGACTGGAATGGCACATCCCATGTTAGGGTGGAGAACTTAGATGAAGTTAGTATCAATTATGTTGCACAACCACGCCGTTAAGGTACCGTGATGGCCGTGACACCAGAAAGTGCCGATTCAGATGTCGTGGCAAATGTAAAACCTTGAGAAATTTGAATTCGAGACATGGAATCGAGCTAGGTTTTTTTCATGGCTATAGAACCATAGGCCTCACCCAAGGGAACTTGAATTGGTAAAAGTGGATCCCTTGAGATTTCTCTAGAAATAACTTATCATAGGCAACAAAGTAGTGTTTATTTTGGTGAAATCATGCAATTCCATCAAAGATCTCTGGGTTCACCCGTGTTACGAAATGAGTTGGTTGCGATAGGGATGGCACATCTTACGTTAGGGTGGAGAGCTTAGATGAAGTCAGTATCAATTATGTCGCAGAACCACACCGTTAAGGTACCATGATGGCCGCGACACCGGAAACTGCCAATTAAGATGTCGTTTCAAATGTAAAACCTTAAGAAATTTGCTTTCTTGACATGGAATGAAGCTAGGTTTTTTCACGGCTACAAAACTATAGCCTCACCGTAGGGAACCTGAATTGGAAAAAGTGAGTCCCTAGAGATTTTTCTAAAAATAACTTATCATAGGCAACAAAGTAGTGTTTGTTTTGCTAAAATCATGCAATTCAAACAAAGATGTCTAGGTCCACCCGTGTTACGAAATGAGTTGGTTGCAATAGGAATGGCACATCTTATGTTAGGGTGGAGAGCTTAGATGAAGTCAGTATCAATTATGTTGCAGAACCACGCCGTTAAGGTACCATGATGGCCGCGACACCAGAAATTGTCAATTAAGATGTCGTGGCAAATGTAAAACCTTGAGAAATTTGCCTTCTAGACATGGAATCGAGCTAGTTTTTTTCACGACTGTAGAACTATAGGCATCACCCTAGTAAACCTAAATTGGCAAAAGTGGGTTCCTATAGATTTTTTTGAAAATAACTTATCATAGGCACAAAGTAGCGTTTGTTTCGGTGAAATAATTTAATTCCATCAAAGATGTCTGGCTTCACCCGTCTTATGATTTGAGTTGTTTGTGATAGGAATGGCACATCTCATATTAGGGTGGACAGCTTTGATGAAGTTTGTATCAACTACGTCACAGAACCACGCAGTTGTTGTACCATGATGGCCGCAACACCGGGAACTGCCGATGCATATATCGTGGCAAATGTAAAACCTTGAGAACTTTGCCTTCCGGACCTAGGATCAAGCTTGTTTTTTTCATAGCTATAGAACTGAAGGCGCCACCCTAGGGAACCTATATTGGCAAAAGTGGGTCCTAGTGATTTTTCTAAAAATAACTTATTATAGGCAACAAAGCAGTGTTTGTTTTGGTGAAATCATGCAATTTCGTTAAAGATGTCTGGGCCCACCCGTGTTATAACATGAGTTGGTTGTGATATGAATGGCACATCTCATATTAGGGTGGAGGGCTTACATGAAGTCAGTATCAATTATGTCATACAACCATGCCGTTAAGGTACCGTGATGGCCGTGACAACGGAAACTGCCGATGTAGAGGTCGTGGCAAATGTAAAACCTTGAGAAATTTGCCATCTAGACATGGAATCGAGCTAGTTTTTTTCATAGCTATAGAACTATAAGCCTCACCTTAGGTAATCTGAATTGGCAAAAGTAGGACCCTAAAGATTTTTTTAAAAATAACTTATCATAGGCAACAATGCAGTGTTTGTTTTGGTGAAATCATGCAATTTTATCAAAGATGACTAGGTCCACTCGTGTTACTAAATGAGTTGGTTGTGACACGAATAGCACATCTCATGTTAGGGTGGAGAGCTAAGATGAAGTCTATCAATTACGTCACACAACCACGCCGTTAAGGTACCATGATGGCCGCGACACTGGGAACTACCGATTTAGAAGTCGTGGCAAATGTAAAACATTGAGAAATTTGCCTTCTGGACATGGTGTCACACCCCAAAATTTTCAATTTTGGGTTATGCTTAGAAAACATTAAATAAAATAAATGATTTCAATATTTGAATAAATTTATTAGATAAGTTAAGTTGCTGCTAATTTAAATATAGAAAATTGTGGTTTTAAACTTTTTCATATTAATTTGATAATGTGTTATTTGTGTGATGCTTGTCTTTGGTGTTGGTGAGTGCTATTATTTTCAAAATACCATAGGACGACGTTTGCTTCTCACCGGAAAACTTTTTGGTATTTTTCGGATATAAAATTTCAATTTCCGTGAGCTTAATCTTTTTCTTAATCTCTTCATCAATCTTTTCATGAGCTCAAACTCATTTAGTTGAGTTCCTTATCTCTCCAAGAGTCTCTAGGATTTTTCCTGTGATTTTTCTGAGCTCCGGGCTATTTTCACGGCCAAAAAGGTAATTTTAGATTTTTTGGAATTATTTTATTCGTGAAATTAAAATAATCCTGAAATTAAGAAAATCTGAAAAGTTTCCAAACCCTACAACTATATATATGCCGGCATAGCCCTCGACGTCCTGGTTTCAGAAGTACAACCCTTATCACGAGCCGCCGCTCGTAGCTCCCTCCACCCCTCGCCGAAGTCTTCATCTACAGCTTGCGTTCCGACGAACTCTTCAGCGAGCTTTTTCTGTCAAACCATCGTGTCCCGACGCTAACCACCACCACGAAGTGGCAGCCCTCGTCGTTCTCTACACCGTGGTATATCCATTTGCGTGAATCCATCGCCGTTTCATCGAGTTCTCATCTCATCTTGCTTCTCTCCAGCGAGGTTTCACCATGACTGACTGGAGCTCCTCCAAGTCTAAGGTAGAAGATGATACTATTTACAGTTTTGCCATTAAAATTATTTTGATCATAAAATCTCCGTTTTAACTCTGATTTGACCCGTTCAAGTTGCGTTAGGTTCGTATTTGCGAGCTCTATATGTTAGTGTAGCTGCATAGTAGATTTGGAAAATTTAATTTTCAAGTTTATATTAAAGTAATTATTTATCTATACAAAATCTTAGAAAATTCATAACTTTCACGTTTTAAATCCGAATTTTGTGATCTTTACGTCTGTGTGATCGTGGTAACATGTAGAAGAGTTTTACAAACTTTTTATACTATTTTGCTACTATTGGTGTACTGTTATAACTATGTTTCTTTGTTTGCTTCGTGTATGATTGCTCGGATGATTGTGTGTTGATGCTTGTTGATCGAGTATAGACGGTGAGCAGTTTCTGGATGATCAGGAGTATTCTTTTGAGCCAGACCAGCAGTATCATTAGGAAAGCTTTGATCAAGGCAAGTATAACATAGGACCATCTTTGTTGTCCTTTTCACTGAAATTATCATACATATGCATGTGTCCTCCTTGACAACCTTAGAGATTGTAACTTAGTGATTATTACCTTGATTCCTTGTCAACCTTGGGGATACATTTGGGTAGCTATTACTAGTGCTTAATTATGAACAATGATCTTGTAATTTGATTAATGGATTAAGCAACCAACTATTAAGATGATTTCATTACTATTGAAAAGGGGGCTAGAGCAAGGGGTTATATTGTTGCTCTAGTTTCTCTCCATAAGGACTTATCTGTACGTGATCATTCGGGACATACAGTACAGCTGTGAGGGCTATAAGGCTCTAGCTTTAGTTGCTTAAAGGACCTTTTTCTAGCTTGTTAGTGGTTACCTTAAATGGCGTAAGAATGGCTTGACACATTGGGTATAGGACAGCCTCTAGTCTATGAGTATAGCCGAGAAGGAATTGTGCCATTTGAAAAGGAGGGTTCCTACATCTGCCTGCCAAGTGAATCTAATGGCCCTAACTTGTTAGACGAACCTTTAAGTGGCTTTATATGATTTCTGGTGTTTTGGGGGAGTCGTGAACCCATTCATTTGGAAGTTATGACTCACAGTGAAAGTGTACACCTCTGTGTAGAGTTAAAAACTGATATAGTAGCCATGCTCACGGATACGAGCGGCCTTGGAACATTTACAGATAGATGATCACCATTGTTATATCATGCTTAATTATTGTTGATTATTATTATGCTCATATTAATGCTATTCATTATCCTATTACAATTGATCATTGGTTCATTAATGGGAATTGGTTCATCTTGATGCTACTCAATTGCTAATTATATGATGATTAAAAGCTAAAACGCAGTCAAACAATGTCTAGCCTTTTTGAGCCTCATGAACCCCATGATATATTTGTTGAGTTTGACATGGACTTACTCTTGCTATTTCCCCCACACCTCAGTGTCTAGTGAGGTGCTGCTAAGAAGAAGGATAAAGAGGTAGTGGAGTTTCCAGAAGTCTTTCAGAAGTGTTTGGCATACGGAGCCACCAGTCAGTCGTCCCTGAGAAGAATGGAGCCTAAAGTTTAGTCTCTGATGTAAGTGTTAATATAGCTATGTATACGTTATATAATAACATTGTTTCTGATAGTTTTTCATTCTGATATATGTGTGGACTTCCTAGGCACACATATGATTAGCCTAGTTTTGTTCTTTAGAAAACCGGGTGTGACACATGGAATCGAGCTATGTTTTTTTCATAGCTATAGAACTATAGGCCTCACCCTAGGGAACCTGAATAAGCAAAAGTGGGTCCTTGGAGATTTTTCTAAAAATAACTTATCGTAGGCAACAAAGCAGCATTTGTTTTGGTGAAATAATGTAATTCCGTAAATGATGTTTGTGTCCTCCAGTGTTATGAAATGAGTTGGTTGTGATAGGAATGACACATCTCATGTTACGATGGAGGGCTTTGATGATGTCAGTATCAATTACGTCACACAACCACGCAGTTAATGTACCCTGATGGCCGTGACACCGGGAACTGCCAATGCATATGTCATGGTAAATGTAAAACCTTGAGAACTTTGCCTTCTGGACATGGAATCAAGCAAGTTTTTTCATGGTTGTAGAACTATAGGCCTCACCCTAGGGAACCTGAATTATCAAAAGTGGGTCAATGGAGATTTTTCTAAAAATAACTTATCATAGGCAACAAAGTTGTGTTTGTTTCGGTGAAATCATGCAATTTCGTCAAAGATGTCTAGGTTCTTCCGTGCTATGAGACAAATTGATTGTGACAGGAATGGAAGATCTCATGTTAGGGTGGAGAGCTTAGATGAATTCAGTATCAATTACATCACACAACCACGCCGTTAAGGTACCGTGATGGACGCGACACCGAAAACTGTTGATTCAGATGTCGTGGCAAATGTAAAAACTTGAGAAATTTGTCTTCTAGACATGGAATCGAGCTAGGTTTTTTTATGGCTATAGAACTATAGGCCTCACCCCAAGGAACCTGAGTTGGTAAAGTGGGTCCCTAGAGATTTTTCTAAAAATAACTTATCATAGGCAACAAAGCAGTGTTTGTTTCGGTGAAATCATGCAATTCCATCAAAGATGTCTGGGTCCACCTATGTTACGAAATGAGTTGGTTGTGACAGGAATGGAATGTCTCATGTTAGGCTAGAGAGCTGAGATGAAGTCAACATCAATTATGTCACACAATCTCACCGTTAAGGTACCATGATGGCCGCGGCACCAGGAACTACCGATACAGATGTCGTGGCAAATGTAAAACCTTGAGAACTTTGCCTTCTTGACATGGAATCGAGCTAGATTTTTTCATGGCTATAGAACTATAGGCATCACCCCTAGAAACGTAAATTGGTAAAAGTGGGTGCTTGGAGATTGTTCTAAAAATGACTTATCCTAGGCAGCAAAGCAACGTTTGTTTCGGTGAAATCATGCAATTCCGTCAAAGATGTCTGGGTCCTACCGTATTACAAAACAAGTTGGTTGTGACAAGAATGACACATCTCATGTTAGGGTGGAGAGCTTAGATGAAGTTAGTATCAATTATGTCATACAACCACGCAGTTAATGTACCGTGATGGCCATGACACCGAGAACTGTCGATGGATATGTCGTGACAAATGTAGAACCTTGAGAACTTTGCCTTCCGGACGTGGATTCAAGCTAGTTTTTTCATGGCTTCACAACTAAAGGCCTCACCTTAGGGAACTTGAATTAACAAAAGTTGGTCAATGGAGATTTTCTAAACATAACTTATCATAGGCAACAAAGCTGTGTTTGTTTCGGTGAAATCAAGCAATTTCGTCAAAGATGTCTAGGTCCTCCCGTGCTATGAGACAAGTTGGTTGTGACAAGAATGGAAGATATCATGTTAGGGTGGAGAGCTTAGATGAATTCAGTATCAATTACATCACACAACAACGCCGTTAAGGTACCGTGATGGCCGCGACACCGAAAACTGTTGATTCAGATGTCGTGGCAAATGTAAAACCTTGAGAAATTTGTCTTCTAGACATGGAATCGAGCTAGGTTTTTTTATGGCTATAGAAATATAGGCCTCACCCCCAAGGAACCTGAGTTGGTAAAGTGGGTCCCTAGAGATTTTTCTAAAAGTAACTTATCATAGGCAACAAAGTAGTATTTGTTTCGGTGAAATTATGCAATTCCATCAAAGATGTCTGGGTCCACCTGTGTTACGAAATGAGTTGGTTGTGACAGGAATGCAACATCTCATGTTAGGCTAGAGAGCTGAGATGAAGTCAACATCAATTATGTCACACAACCTCACCGTTAAGGTACCATGATGGCCGCGACACCAGGAACTACCGATACAGATGTCATGGCAAATGTAAAACCTTGAGAACTTTGCCTTCTTGACATGGAATCGAGCTAGATTTTTTCATGGCCATAGAACTATAGGCCTCACCCCTAGAAACCTAAATTGGTAAAAGTGGGTGCTTGGAGATTGTTCTAAAATTGACTTATCATAGGCAGCAAAGCAGCGTTTGTTTCGGTGAAATCATGCAATTCCGTCAAAGATGTCTAGGTCCTACCGTATTACAAAACAAGTTGGTTGTGACAGGAATGACACATCTCATGTTAGGGTGGAGAGCTTAGATGAAGTTAGTATCAATTATGTCATACAACCACGCAGTTAATGTACCGTGATGGCCACGACACCGAGAACTGTCGATGGATATGTCGTGAAAAATGTAGAACCTTGAGAACTTTGCCTTCCAAACGTGGATTCATGCTAGTTTTTTTCATGGCTTCACAACTAAAGGCCTCACCTTAGGGAACTTGAATTAACAAAAGTGGGTCAGTGGAGATTTTCTAAACATAACTTATCACAGGCAACAAAGCTGTGTTTGTTTCGGTGAAATCATGCAATTTCGTCAAAGATGTCTAGGTCCTCCCATGCTATGAGACAAGTTGGTTGTGATAGGAATGGAAGATATCATGTTAGGGTGGAGAGCTTAGATGAATTCAGTATCAATTACATCACACAACAACGCCGTTAAGGTACCGTGATGACCGCGACACCGAAAACTATTGATTCAGATGTCGTGGCAAATGTAAAACCTAAAGAAATTTGTCTTCTAGACATAGAATCGAGCTAGGTTTTTTATGGCTATAGAAATATAGGCCTCACCCCAAGGAACCTGAGTTAGTAAAGTGGATCCCTAGAGATTTTTCTAAAAATAACTTATCATAGGCAACAAAGTAGTATTTGTTTCGGTGAAATCATGCAATTCCATCAAAGATGTCTTGGTCCACCTGTGTTACGAAATGAGTTGGTTGTGACAGGAATGCAACATCTCATGTTAGGCTAGAGAGCTGAGATGAAGTCAACATCAATTATGTCACACAACCTCACCGTTAAGGTACCATGATGGCCGCGACACCAGGAACTACCGATACAGATGTCGTGGCAAATGTAAAACCTTGAGAACTTTGCCTTCTTGACATGGAATCGGGCTAGATTTTTTCATGGCTATAGAACTATAGGCCTCACCCCTAGAAACCTAAATTGGTAAAAGTGGGTGCTTGGAGATTGTTCTAAAAATAACTTATCATAGGCAACAAAGCAGCATTTGTTTCGGTGAAATCATGCAATTCCGTCAAAGATGTCTGGGTCCTACCGTATTACAAAACAAGTTGGTTGTGACAGGAATGACACATCTCATGTTAGGGTGGAGAGCTTAGATGAAGTTAGTATCAATTATGTCATACAACCATGCAGTTAATGTACCATGATGGCCACGACACCGAGAACTGCCGATGGATATGTCGTGACAAATGTAGAACCTTGAGAAATTTGCCTTCCAGACATGGATTCAAGCTAGTTTTTTTCATGGCTTCACAACTAAAGGCCTCACCTTAGGGATCTAAATTAGAAAAAGTAGGTCCCTAGAGACTTTTCTAAAAATAACTTATCATAGACAACAAAGCAGTATTAATTTTGGTGAAATCATGCATTTCTATCAAAGATGTCTGGGTCCACCCATGTTTCGAAATGAGTTGGTTGTGACAGGAATGGAACATCTCATGTTAGGATAGAGAGCTGAGATGAAGTCAATATGAATTATGTCACACAACCTCACCATTAAGGTACCATGATTTCTGTGACACCAGGAACTACCGATACAGAAGTCATCGCAAATGTAAAACCTTGAGAACTTTGCCTTCTGGACATGGAATCGAGCTATATTTTTTTCATGGCTGCAGAACTATGGGCCTCACCCCTAGAAACTAGAATTGGTAAAAGTGGGTGTCTAGAGATTATTCTAAAAATAACTTATCATAGGCAACAAAGCAGCGTCTGTTTTGGTGAAATGATGCAATTCCATCCAAGATGTTTGCGTCCAACCATATTACAAAACAAGTTGGTTGTGACAAGAATGACACATCTCATGTTAGGGTGGAGGGCTCTGATGAAGTCAGTGTTGGGTAATTTAATGCACATAGGAAAAGATCCGCAAGCGCACGGATACCGATGTAGCTTTCACCCAGGAGTGTTCCAAGGTATCGATTTCCACGGGGAACATGAAATGTGCTAGAAGAATTAGGAATGTCCAAGGAAAGGGTAATTATAGGGTAGAGAGGGTTTTTAGGGTTTTCTAAGTGGTTGTATCTTGTCGATGGCTTACTCTATTTTACCTACTTCGGAGCTACAGTACCTTTCTGACTCTCGAAAAAGATTGGGAAGGAAATAGTCAGGGGAAGGCTGCTAAAAAGCTCTATGAAACACCAACCCTAACGTGGTGGATTACAAAGACCGGATAGAGCTGTCACCTCTGTGGGTTACCACAACTAACCGGAGGATTGGGCGCAAACTCTGGTAAACCCTAGTCTAGATCCCACGTCTACCCTAGCGCTTACTACTCTAATTACCTAGGATAACTAGAGCACTCAATACAAACGGAGATCCAGTAAATACAATAAAGCAAGAACTAAAACTAAATAAAATACTTAGAAATAAATGTTGAAGAACCTAGAGATTGCTCAAGACAAACCAGATGTTGTAGAAGTACAATGTCGAGGAAGATCCGACAGATTCAGCTCCTCCTCATCTCTCTCCTCTCCTCTCTCCCTCTTCTCTAGTTTACAACTAGATGAACTAGAACTAGAACTAGAAGTTAAACTAGAAGAACTAGATCTAGACGATCATCTAGAGGGATGTCTACTTCTACTTGGATGGTGGGGTGAAACCCTAGCTTTTGCTCTAGATGTAGCTAATGAAGATGGAGATGGCCTGAGGGAGGGGGTCTGCCCCTGCTTATATAGCCTGGTGGGGTGAACCGCAGCCCTCAAATCAAACCAACTTGAAACAATGGTTGAGATGCGTCATAGAGGTTAGTTAGAGGCCGTCATGCGAAGCTGGTCTCACTTGGAGGAGGGCCTAGGCCAACCACCCTGACATGTGGGACCGGTCAGCCCCACTTATTAGCCTCCGGGCTCTCGCTTTTTTCCCATGCCTTCTTGTGTGCTCTAGAACCTTCCCATCAATTTTCACAGAATTCCGACTTGATTTGGTTTGGTTTCTTGACTCCTACTCCTTCTTGGCTTATTCTATTTTTATCCTTGAAAATTCATAATTCACCAAAGTTGTGGAAATTGTTATGTTAGTCCCTAAAACTGTTGCTTGGTGATGGTTCTGGAGTCTTCTAGAATCTTTCGAGTTGTATCCATCGGGGAATTTCTCTCTAGAACTCCAAATATAGCAACTGATATGTCCGTTTTGATCATCTCGATGAGCTTTTCATAATGGTGTGCTATGTTTCATCACTTGAGGTACTTTTATGTGGTAAAATATTAAATATCCTACAAAACAAGTGAGAATGACACAACTCGTGGAACTCGTTAGAATAAAATGAAAAAGTCTACTTGACCCCCTAAACTATCAGCTAGTGTCTAACCTACACCCCTAACTATAAAACCATCTGTTTTGCACCCTGAACTTTTCAAAACCGTTCAAATTACACCCTAGAGCGGTTTTGGACGACAGTTTGCTATAGTGACCCTAGGGAACCTGAATTGGCAAAAGTGGGTCCCTGGAGACTTTTCTAAAAACAACTTATCATAGGCAATAAAGCAGTGTTTGTTTCACTGAAATCATGCAATTCTATCAAAGATGTCTGGGTCCACCCGTGTTATGAAACGAGTTGGTTGTGACAGGAATGGCACATCTCATGTTAGGGTGGAGATCTTAGATGAAGTTAGTATCAATTACGTCGCTCAACCACACCATTAAGGTACCGTGATGGCCGCGACACCGAAAACTACCGATGTAGATGTCGTGGCAAATGTAAAACCTTGAGAAATTTGCCATCTGGACATGGAATCGAGCTAGGTTTTTTTCATAGCTATAGAACTATAAGCCTCACCCTAGGAAACCTAAATTGGCAAAAGTGGGTCCCTAGATATTTTTCTAAAAACAACTTATCCTACGCAACATAGAAATATAGGCCTCACCCCAAGGAACCTGAGTTGGTAAAGTGGGTCCCTAGAGATTTTTCTAAAAATAACTTATCATAGGCAACAAAGTAGTATTTGTTTCGGTGAAATCATGCAATTCCATCAAAGATGTCTGGGTCCACCTGTGTTACGAAATGAGTTGGTTGTGACAGGAATGCAACATCTCATGTTAGGCTAGAGAGCTGAGATGAAGTCAACATCAATTATGTCACACAACCTCACCGTTAAGGTACCATGATGGCCGCGACACCAGGAACTACCGATACAGATGTCGTGGCAAATGTAAAACCTTGAGAACTTTGCCTTCTTGACATGGAGTCGAGCTAGATTTTTTTCATGGCTATAGAACTATAGGCCTCACCCCTAGAAACCTAAATTGGTAAAAGTGGGTGCTTGGAGATTGTTCTAAAAATAACATATCATAGGCAACAAAGCAGCGTTTGTTTCGGTGAAATCATGCAATTCCGTCAAAGATGTCTGGGTCCTACCGTATTACAAAACAAGTTGGTTGTGACAGGAATGACACATCTCATGTTAGGGTGGAGAGCTTAGATGAAGTTAGTATCAATTATGTCATACAACCACGTAGTTAATGTACCATGATGGCCACGACACCGAGAACTGCCGATGGATATGTCGTGACAAATGTAGAACCTTGAGAAATTTGCCTTCCAGACATGGATTCAATCTAGTTTTTTTCATGGCTTCACAACTAAAGGCCTCACCTTAGGGATCTAAATTAGAAAAAGTAGGTCCCTAGAGACTTTTCTAAAAATAACTTATCATAGACAACAAAGGAGTATTAATTTCGGTGAAATCATGCATTTCTATCAAAGATGTCTGGGTCCACCCATGTTTCGAAATGAGTTGGTTGTGACAGGAATGGAACATCTCATGTTAGGATAGAGAGCTGAGATGAAGTCAATATGAATTATGTCACACAACCTCACCATTAAGGTACCATGATTTCTGTGACACCAGGAACTACCGATATAGAAGTCATCGCAAATGTAAAACCTTGAGAACTTTGCCTTCTGGACATGGAATCGAGCTATATTTTTTTCATGGCTGTAGAACTATGGGCCTCACCCCTAGAAACTAGAATTGGTAAAAGTGGGTGTCTAGAGATTATTCTAAAAATAACTTATCATAGGCAACAAAGCAGCGTCTGTTTTGGTGAAATGATGCAATTCCATCCAAGATGTTTGCGTCTAACCATATTACAAAACAAGTTGGTTGTGACAAGAATGACACATCTCATGTAGGGTGGAGGGCTCTGATGAAGTCAGTGTTGGGTAATTTAATGCACACAGGAAAAGATCCGCAAGCGCACGGATACCGATGTAGCTTTCACCCGGGAGTGTTCCAAGGTATCGATTTCCACGGGGAACATGAAATGTGCTAGAAGAATTAGGAATGTCCAAGGAAAGGGTAATTATAGGGTAGAGAGGGTTTTTAGGGTTTTCTAAGTGGTTGTATCTTGTCGATGGCTTACTCTATTTTACCTACTTCGGAGCAACAGTACCTTTCTGACTCTCGAAAAAGATTGGGAAGGAAATAGTCGGGGGAAGGCTGCTAAAAAGCTCTATGAAACACCAACCCTAACGTGGTGGATTACAAAGACCGGATAGAGCTGTCACCTCTGTGGGTTACCACAACTAACCGGAGGATTGGGCGCAAACTCTGGTAAACCCTAGTCTAGATCCCACATCTACCCTAGCGCTTACTACTCTAATTACCTAGGATAACTAGAGCACTCAATACAAACGGAGATCCAGTAAATACAATAAAGCAAGAACTAAAACTAAATAAAATACTTAGAAATAAATGTTGAAGAACCTGGAGATTGCTCAAGACAAACCAGATGCTGTAGAAGTACAATGTCGAGGAAGATCAGATTCGGCTCCTCCTCATCTCTCTCCTCTCCTCTCTCCCTCTTCTCTAGTTTACAACTAGATGAACTAGAACTAGAACTAGAAGTTAAACTAGAAGAACTAGAACTAGACGATCATCTAGAGGGATGTCTACTTCTACTTGGATGGTGGGGTGAAACCCTAGCTTTTGCTCTAGATGTAGCTAATGAAGATGGAGATGGCCTGAGGGAGGGGGTCTGCCCCTGCTTATATAGCCCGGTGGGGTGAACCGCAGCCCTCGAATCAAACCGACTTGAAACAATGGTTGAGATGCGTCATAGAGGTTAGTTAGAGGCCGTCATGCGAAGCTGGTCTCACTTGGAGGAGGGCCTAGGCCAGCCACCCTGACATGTGGGACCGGTCAGCCCCACTTATTAGCCTCCGGGCTCTCGCTTTTTTCCCATGCCTTCTTGTGTGCTCTAGAACCTTCCCATCAATTTTCACAGAATTCTGACTTGATTTGGTTTGGTTTCTTGACTCCTACTCCTTCTTGGCTTATTCTATTTTTATCCTTGAAAATTCATAATTCACCAAAGTTGTGGAAATTGTTATGTTAGTCCCTAAAACTGTTGCTTGGTGATGGTTCTGGAGTCTTCTAGAATCTTTCGAGTTGTATCCATCGGGGACTTTCTCTCTAGAACTCCAAATATAGCAACTGATATGTCCGTTTTGATCGTCTCGATGAGCTTTTCGTAATGGTGTGCTCTGTTTCATCACTTGAGGTACTTTTATGTGGTAAAATATTAAATATCCTACAAAACAAGTGAGAATAACACAACTCGTGGAACTCGTTAGAATAAAAGGAAAAAGTCTACTTGACCCCCTAAACTATCAGCTAGTGTCTAACCTACACCCCTAACTATAAAACCATCTGTTTTACACCCTGAACTTTTCAAAACCGTTCAAATTACACCCTGGAGCGGTTTTGGACGATAGTTTGCTATAGTAACCCTAGGGAACCTGAATTGGCAAAAGTGGGTCCCTGGAGACTTTTCTAAAAACAACTTATCATAGGCAATAAAGCAGTGTTTGTTTCGCTGAAATCATGCAATTCTATCAAAGATGTCTGGGTCCACCCGTGTTATGAAACGAGTTGGTTGTGACAGGAATGGCACATCTCATGTTAGGGTGGAGATCTTAGATGAAGTTAGTATCAATTACGTCGCTCAACCACACCATTAAGGTACCGTGATGGCTGCGACACCGAAAACTACCGATGTAGATGTCGTGGCAAATGTAAAACCTTGAGAAATTTGCCATCTGGACATGGAATCGAGCTAGGTTTTTTTCATAGCTATAGAACTATAAGCCTCACCCTAGGAAACCTAAATTGGCAAAAGTGGGTCCCTAGAGATTTTTCTAAAAACAACTTATCCTACGCAACATAGAAATATAGGCCTCACACCAAAGGAACCTGAGTTGGTAAAGTGGGTCCCTAGAGATTTTTCTAAAAATAACTTATCATAGGCAACAAAGTAGTATTTGTTTCGGTGAAATCATGCAATTCCATCAAAGATGTCTGGGTCCACCTGTGTTACGAAATGAGTTGGTTGTGACAGGAATGCAACATCTCATATTAGGCTAGAGAGCTGAGATGAAGTCAACATCAATTATGTCACACAACCTCACCGTTAAGGTACCATGATGGCCGCGACACCAGGAACTACCGATACAGATGTCGTGGCAAATGTAAAACCTTGAGAACTTTGCCTTCTTGACATGGAATTGAGCTAGATTTTTTTCATGGCTATAGAACTATAGGCCTCACCCCTAGAAACCTAAATTGGTAAAAGTGGGTGCTTGGAGATTGTTCTAAAAATAACTTATCATAGGCAACAAAGCAGCGTTTGTTTCGGTGAAATCATGCAATTCCGTCAAAGATGTCTGGGTCCTACCGTATTACAAAACAAGTTGGTTGTGACAGGAATGACCCATCTCATGTTAGGGTGGAGAGCTTAGATGAAGTTAGTATCAATTATGTCATACAACCACGCAGTTAATGTACCATGATGGCCACGACACCGAGAACTGCCGATGGATATGTCGTGACAAATGTAGAACCTTGAGAAATTTGCCTTCCAGACATGGATTCAAGCTAGTTTTTTTCATGGCTTCACAACTAAAGGCCTCACCTTTGGGATCTAAATTAGAAAAAGTAGGTCCCTAGAGACTTTTCTAAAAATAACTTATCATAGACAACAAAGCAGTATTAATTTCGGTGAAATCATGCATTTCTATCAAAGATGTCTGGGTCCACCCATGTTTCGAAATGAGTTGGTTGTGACAGGAATGGAACATCTCATGTTAGGATAGAGAGCTGAGATGAAGTCAATATGAATTATGTCACACAACCTCACCATTAAGGTACCATGATTTCTGTGACACCAGGAACTACCGATACAGAAGTCATCGCAAATGTAAAACCTTGAGAACTTTGCCTTCTGGACATGGAATCGAGCTATATTTTTTTCATGGCTGCAGAACTATGGGCCTCACCCCTAGAAACTAGAATTGGTAAAAGTGGGTGTCTAGAGATTATTCTAAAAATAACTTATCATAGGCAACAAAGCAGCGTCTGTTTTGGTGAAATGATGCAATTCCATCCAAGATGTTTGCGTCCAACCATATTACAAAACAAGTTGGTTGTGACAAGAATGACACATCTCATGTTAGGGTGGAGGGCTCTGATGAAGTCAGTGTTGGGTAATTTAATGCACACAGGAAAAGATCCGCAAGCGCACGGATACCGATGTAACTTTCACCCGGGAGTGTTCCAAGGTATCGATTTCCACGGGGAACATGAAATGTGCTAGAAGAATTAGGAATGTCCAAGGAAAGGGTAATTATAGGGTAGAGAGGGTTTTTAGGGTTTTCTAAGTGGTTGTATCTTGTCGATGGCTTACTCTATTTTACCTACTTCGGAGCAACAGTACCTTTCTGACTCTCGAAAAAGATTGGGAAGGAAATAGTCGGGGGAAGGCTGCTAAAAAGCTCTATGAAACACCAACCCTAACGTGGTGGATTACAAAGACCGGATAGAGCTGTCACCTCTGTGGGTTACCACAACTAACCGGAGGATTGGGCGCAAACTCTGGTAAACCCTAGTCTAGATCCCACGTCTACCCTAGCGCTTACTACTCTAATTACCTAGGATAACTAGAGCACTCAATACGAACGGAGATCCAGTAAATACAATAAAGCAAGAACTAAAACTAAATAAAATACTTAGAAATAAATGTTGAAGAACCTAGAGATTGCTCAAGACAAACCAGATGCTGTAGAAGTACAATGTCGAGGAAGATCCGACAGATTCGGCTCCTCCTCATCTCTCTCCTCTCCTCTCTCCCTCTTCTCTAGTTTACAACTAGATGAACTAGAACTAGAACTAGAAGTTAAACTAGAAGAACTAGAACTAGACGATCATCTAGAGGGATGTCTACTTCTACTTGGATGGTGGGGTGAAACCCTAGCTTTTGCTCTAGATGTAGCTAATGAAGATGGAGATGGCCTGAGGGAGGGGGTCTGCCCCTGCTTATATAGCCCGGTGGGGTGAACCGCAGCCCTCGAATCAAACCGACTTGAAACAATGGTTGAGATGCGTCATAAAGGTTAGTTAGAGGCCGTCATGCGAAGCTGGTCTCACTTGGAGGAGGGCCTAGGCCAGCCACCCTGACATGTGGGACCGGTCAGCCCCACTTATTAGCCTCCGGGCTCTCGCTTTTTTCCCATGCCTTCTTGTGTGCTCTAGAACCTTCCCATCAATTTTCACAGAATTCTGACTTGATTTGGTTTGGTTTCTTGACCCCTACTCCTTCTTGGCTTATTCTATTTTTATCCTTGAAAATTCATAATTCACCAAAGCTGTGGAAATTGTTATGTTAGTCCCTAAAACTATTGCTTGGTGATGGTTCTGGAGTCTTCTAGAATCTTTCGAGTTATATCCATCGGGGACTTTCTCTCTAGAACTCCAAATATAGCAACTAATATGTCCATTTTGATCGTCTCGATGAGCTTTTCATAATGGTGTGCTCTGTTTCATCACTTGAGGTACTTTTATGTGGTAAAATATTAAATATCCTATAAAACAAGTGAGAATAACACAACTCGTGGAACTCGTTAGAATAAAAGGAAAAAGTCTACTTGACCCCCTAAACTATCAGCTAGTGTCTATCCTACACCCCTAACTATAAAACCATCTGTTTTACACCCTGAACTTTTCAAAACTGTTCAAATTACACCCTAGAGCGGTTTTGGATGACAGTTTGCTACAGTAACCCTAGGGAACCTGAATTGGCAAAAGTGGGTCCCTGGAGACTTTTCTAAAAACAACTTATCATAGGCAATAAAGCAGTGTTTGTTTCGCTGAAATCATGCAATTCTATCAAAGATGTCTGGGTCCACCCGTGTTATGAAACGAGTTGGTTGTGACAGGAATGGCACATCTCATGTTAGGGTGGAGATCTTAGATGAAGTTAGTATCAATTACGTCGCTCAACCACACCATTAAGGTACCGTGATGGCCGCGACACCGAAAACTACCGATGTAGATGTCGTGGCAAATGTAAAACCTTGAGAAATTTGCCATCTGGACATGGAATCGAGCTAGGTTTTTTTTCATAGCTATAGAACTATAAGCCTCACCCTAGGAAACCTAAATTGGCAAAAGTGGGTCCCTAGAGATTTTTCTAAAAACAACTTATCCTACGCAACATAGAAGTGTTTGTTTTGGTGAAATCATGCAATTCCATCAAAGATGACTGGGTCCACCCGTATTACTAAACGAGTTGGTTGTGACTGGAATGGAACATCTCATGATAGGGTGTAGATATTAGATGAAGTCAATATCAATTACATCGCACAACCACACCATTAGGTACCATGATGGCCGTGACACTAGGAACTGTCCATTCAGATGTCATCGCAAAAGTAAAACTTTGATAAATTTGCCTTCTAGACATGGAATTGAGCTTGTTTTTTCATGATAATAGAACTATAGGCCTCATGCTAGTGAACCTGAATAGGCAAAAGTGGGTCCCTATAGATTTTTCTAAAAATAACTTATCATAGGCAACAAAGTAGCGTTTGTTTTGGTGAAATAATGCAATTCCGTCAAAGATGTCTGGGTCTACCCATGTTATGAAATGAGTTCACTTTGATAGGAATGACACATCTCATGTTAAGGTGGAGAGCTCTGATGAAGTTAGTATCAACTACATCACACAACCACACTGTTAATGTACCGTGATGGCCGCGACACCGGTGACTGTCGATGCATATGTCGTGGCAAATGTAAAACCTTGAGAACTTTGCCTTCTAGACGTGGAGTGAAGCTAGTTTTTTTCATAGTTGCACAACCACTGGCCTCACCTTAGGGAACCTAAATTGGCAAAAGTGGGTCCTTGAAGACTTTTCTAAAAATAACATATCATAGGCAACAAAGCAGTGTTTGTTTTTGGTGAAATCATGCAATTCCATCAAAGATGTCTTTGTTCACCCGTGTTACGAAACGAGTTGGTTGTGATAGGAATGGCACATCTCATGTTAGGGTGGAGAGCTTAGATGAAGTTAGTATCAATTACATCGTACAACCACACTATTAAGGTACAGTGATCGTTGTGACATTAGAAACTGCCGATTCAGATGTCGACGACATCAGAAACTGCCGATTCAGATGTCGTGGCAAATGTAAAACCTTCAGAAATTTGCCTACTAGACATGGAATCGAGCAAGTTTTTTTCATGATTATAGAACTATAGGCCTCACCTGAGGGAATCCAAATTGGCAAATGTGGGTCCCTAGATATTTTTCTTAAAATAACTTATCATAGACAACAAAGCAGCGTTTGTTTCGGTGAAATAATGTAATTGCATCAAAGATGTCTGACTCCACCCATGTCATAAAATGAGTTGGTTGTGATAGGAATGGCACATCTCATGTTAGGGTGGAGAGCTCTAATGAAGTCAATATCAACTACATCACACAACCACACAGTTAATGTAACGTGATGGCCGCGACACCGGTGACTGCCGATGCATATGTTGTGGCAAATGTAAAACCTTGAGAACTTTGCCTTCTAGATGTGGAGTCAAGCTAGTTTTTTCATAGTTGTACAACCATAGGCCTCACCTTAGGGAACCTGAATTGGCAAAAGTGGGTCCCTAAATACTTTTCTAAAAATAACATATCATAGGCAACAAAGGAGTGTTTGTTTTCCGTGAAATCATGTAATTCCATCAAAGATGTCTGGTTTCACCCATGTTATGAAACGAGTTGGTTGTGATAGGAATGACACATCTCATGTTAGGGTGGAGAGCTTAGATGAAGTTAGTATCAATTACGTCGCATAACCACGCTGTTAAGGTACCGTGATGGCCGTGACATCAGAAACTGCCGATTCAGATGTCGTGGCAAATGTAAAACCATGAGAAATTTGCCTTCTAGACATGGAATAGAGCTAGTTTTTTTCATGACTATAGAACTATAGGCCTCACCTAAGGGAACCCAAATTGGCAAAACTAGGTCCCTAGAGATTTTTCTAAAAATAACTTATCTTAGGCAATAAAGCATTGTTTGTTTTGGCGAAATAATGTAATGCCATCAAAGATGTCTGGCTCCACCCATGTTATGAAATGAGTTGGTTGTGATAGGAATGGCACATCTCATGTTAGGGTGGAGAGCTCTAATGAAGTCAGTATCAACTACATCACACAACCACACCATTAATGTACCGTGATGGCCGCGACACCGGTGACTACCGATGCATATGACGTGGCAAATATAAAACCTTGAGAACTGTGCCTTCCAGATGTGGAGTTGAGCTAGTTTTCTTCATAGCTGCACAACCACAGGCCTTACCTTAGGGAACCTAAATTGGTAAAAGTGGGTCCCTAGAGACTTTTCTAAAAATAACATATCAAAGGCAACAAAGTTGTGTTTGTTTTTGGTGAAATCATGTAATTCCATCAAAGATGTCTAGGTTCACCCGTGTTACGAAACGAGTTGGTTGTGATAGGAATGACACATCTCATTATAGGGTGGAGAGCTTAGATGAAGTCAAAATCAATTACGTCGCACAACCACGCCGTTAAGGTACCGTGATGGTCGCGACATCAGAAACTGCCCATTCAGATGTCGTGGCAGATGTAAAACCTTGAGAAATTTGCCTTCTAAACACGGAATCGAGCTAGTTTTTTTCATGACTATATAAATATTGGTCTCACCTACGGGAACCCAAATTAACAAGGGTGGGTCCCTAGACATTTTTATAAAAATAACTTATCATAGGCAACAAAGCAGCGTTTGTTTCGGCGAAATAATGTAATTTCATCAAAGATGTCTGGCTCCACCCATGTTATGAAATGAGTTGGTTGTGATAGGAATGACACATCTCATGTTAGGGTGGAGAGCTTTGATGAAGTTAGTATCAACTACATCACACAACCACATTGTTAATGTACTGGGATGGCCGCGACACCGGGAACTGTCGATGCATATGTCGTGGCAAATGTAAAACCTTGAGAACTTTGCCTTCCAGACATGGAATCAAGCTAGTTTTTTTCATGGCTGTTGAACAATAGGCCTCACCCTAGGGAACCTAAATTGGTAAAAGTGGGTCCCTTGAGACTTTTCTAAAAACAACTTATCATAGGCAATAAGGCAGTGTTTATTTTAGTGAAATCAAGCAATTCCGTCAAAGATGTCTGGGTCCACCCATGTTATGGAACGAGTTGGTTGTGATAGGAATGGCACATCTCATGTTAGGGTGGAGATCTTAGATTAAGTCAGTATCAATTACGTCGCACAACCACACCATTAAGGTACCATGATGGCCGCGACACCAAAAACTGCCGATGTAGATGTCATGACAAATGTAAAACCTTGAGAAATTTGCCATCTGGACATGGAATCGAGCTCGGTTTTTTTCATAGCTATAGAACTATAAGCCTCACCCTAGGAAACCTATATTGGCAAAAGTGGGTCCCAAGAGATTTTTCTAAAAACAACTTATCCTAAGCAACATAGAAGTGCTTGTTTCGATGAAATCATGCAATTCCATCAAAGATGACTGGGTCCACCCATGTTACTAAACGAGTTGGTTATGACTGGAATGGAACATCTCATGTTAGGGTGTAGAGCTTAGTTGAAGTAAATATCAATTACATTGCACAACCACACCGTTAAGGTACCATGATGGCCACGACACCAGGAACTATCCATTCAGATGTCGTGGCAAAAGTAAAACTTTGATAAATTTGCCTTCTGGACAAGGAATTGAGCTAGTTTTTTTCCACGATTACAGAACTATAGGCCTCATGCTAGTGAACCTGAATAGGCAAAAGTGGATCCCTATATATTTTCTAAAAATAACTTATCATAGGCAACAAAGCAGTGTTTGTTTCGGCGAAATAATGTAATGCCATCAAAGATGTCTGGCTCAACCCATGTTATGAAATGAGTTGGTTGTGATAGGAATGGCACATCTCATGTTAGGGTGGAGAGCTCTGATGAAGTCAGTATCAACTTCATCACACAACCACACCGTTAATGTACCGTGATGGCCGCGACACCGGTGACTCCCGATGCATATGTCGTGGCAAATATAAAACCTTGAGAACTGTGCCTTCTAGATGTGGAGTTGAGCTAGTTTTCTTCATAGCTGCACAACCACAGGCCTTACCTTAGGGAACCTAAATTGGTAAAAGTGGGTCCCTAGAGACTTTTCTAAAAATAACATATCAAAGGCAACAAAGTTGTGTTTGTTTTTGGTGAAATCATGTAATTCCATCAAAGATGTCTAGGTTCACCCGTGTTACGAAACGAGTTGGTTGTGATAGGAATGACACATCTCATGATAGGGTGGAGAGCTTAGATGAATTCAAAATCAATTATGTCGCACAACCACGCCGTTAAGGTACCGTGATGGTCGCGACATCAGAAACTGCCCATTCAGCTGTCGTGGCAGATGTAAAACCTTGAGAAATTTGCCTTCTAAACACGGAATCGAGCTAGTTTTTTTCATGACTATATAAATATTGGTCTCACCTAAGGGAACCCAAATTAACAAAGGTGGGTCCCTAGACATTTTTATAAAAATAACTTATCATAGGCAACAAAGCAGCGTTTATTTCGGCGAAATAATGTAATTTCATCAAAGATGTCTGGCTCCACCCATGTTATGAAATGAGTTGGTTGTGATAGGAATGACACATCTCATGTTAGGGTGGAGAGCTCTGATGAAGTTAGTATCAACTACATCACACAACCACGCTGTTAATGTACCGGGATGGCCGCGACACCGGGAACTGCCGATGCATATGTCGTGGCAAATGTAGAACCTTGAGAACTTTGCCTTCCAGATATGGAATCAAGCTAGTTTTTTTCATGGCTGTTGAACTATTGGCCTCACCCTAGGGAACCTAAATTGGTAAAAGTGGGTCCCTTGAGACTTTTCTAAAAACAACTTATCATAGGCAATAAAGCAGTGTTTGTTTCAGTGAAATCAAGCAATTTCGTCAAAGATGTCTGGGTCCACCCATGTTATGGAACGAGTTGGTTGTGATAGGAATGGAACATCTCATGTTAGGGTGGAGATCTTAGATTAAGTCAGTATCAATTACGTCGCACAACCACACCATTAAGGTACCATGATGGCCGCGACACCAAAAACTGTCGATGTAGATGTCATGTGTAACACCCTAAAATTTGCTTCTTTGGAAATAGAGCTCAAATGAGTTAATTTTGAATTTTTGTGCTCATGAAAACATAGGGGAATAATATTTTTCACTAAATTGAAATTTATCATAAGGTTTAGCAACTTGTTGATGCATTCATGCTGATGCATTTGTGTTTTTGTATTGCTTGGTTTTGACCAAAGATCAAAATGAATTCAAGTTGTTCTTTCAAAATGCATTTAGGTCGATTTTCCTTTCCCGATATACATATATCATTTTTCTACAATCAAATTCCTTGTTTCTCATCTGTCAATCAACCTCTACTAACTTCTTAGGAATTTTTCTGGCTTTTTATGTAGCTTGTTTCCACTTATCTGTGAGCATAATCTAATTTTTAGATGCTCCAAAATTACCTTTTAGTGAGCTCCAAATACTTTATTTGGGTTCCTCATATTCCATAATGTCTCTGGAAAATTTCCATGAATTTTCGGAGCTTTCAGAGTATTTTTCGCAGCTTAAATAATAATTCTGGACTTTTCTAGAATTGTTTTATCCATGAAAATAATTAATTCTGAAAATAATAAATCTCTCATTTTTTTCCAACGCTCAAAACTCATGTGCAATAATCCTAATAAATCTCAAAGGTCCATACATTTATTTACTAATGGGCTTAAATGATTACTTAGGCCTATTAGCGGAGGTGGATGGTGCAACGTCAATTAGTACCATATCGCTAGTTGACATAGGGGTGGAGAGTTTTTCTCCCTATATATACGTACCTACCCTATGAGCAAAGCACACCAAAACTACCGTAGAGGAGCCCCTAGTTTGGGAAATCTCTTGTGTAGTAAATTATATTTTCTCCTCCTTCTCTTGTCGCCGTTCGACGAAGCCACCAGGCGTTCTACTCTAAGAAGAAGAAGAGGTATTTACTTGAATTCCACCGTCTAGATCACATTAAAAACCAGATTTTAATTTATTTTCGAAACTAGGTATTTACAAAACTGCCATCTATCTTGTTTAGGCCATATCTTCTACGTTTTAACTCCGATTTAATCCGTTCAAATTGCGTTAGGTTCGTATTTGCGAGCTCTACATATTGGTAGTACTGTACATTAGGTTTCAAAAATTTAATTTTTGAGTTTATATTAAAGTAATTATTTATCTATAGGAAATCTTAGAAAATTCATAACTTTCACGTTTTAAATCCGAATTTCGTAATCCTTACGTCTATGTGATCGTAGTAACGTGTAGAAGAGTTTTACAAACTTTTTATATTGTTAGTGCTACTGTTGGTTAGGTTTTCTACCTTTAAGATTCGATGTTAGATTTAATCTATTATTTTACTAAAAAAAAACTTGTTTAATTCATAACTTATTTGTTTTAATTCCGAATTAGTCCGTTCAAATTGCAATGGATTTATAACAACATGAACTACGTGTTAGTATTGATGTTTTCTTTATTAAAATCTCTGGAATTTCATAGTTCAGATCTAACTTGATTAATAACTATGCAACTAGATTTATAAATAAAATATTATTGATTTCTCCTTTAGTTTTCTAAATTTAAATGTAATTTAGCCTAAGTCACTTTTGAATATCTATAAAAAGTATTTTATCCTATATATATGATTTTATATAGTTAAAACAAATGAGACCTATAATTTTCTGTTTTATACAACAAAATCTTTCAGTAGAAGTATCTTTTCAACCATAGCTTCGATTAGCGTGCTTTTCGCGCCTGTGTGTTCGTAGCAATGCGTATAACATCTTTAAAACCTTTTCACACATTGTTTCATATGTTTGGTGTACTGTTCTAATTTATTTCTATTGTTTGCTTCGTGTATGATTGAATGGATGCTTGTGTGGTGATTTATTGATCAAGTCCAGTCGGTGAGATTTACGTGGAGATTCAAGAAGCTATTAATTGAAGATTTGGATCAGAGAAGGATCTTGATTTAAGGGAAGTATAGCATGGGATCATCCTTGTTTCCTATTCACCTTTAATATACTTAATTCATGTGCATGTGTCTACCTTGTTACCCTAAGGATATCCTAGTTTTTGTATCTTGTACCTTGACACTTATGGGACATTGCATTGGGTAGTATTTATGCTAGTGCTCAAGATAAATAACCATGATCTGTAACTTGACTAATCGTATATGCAATAAACGTTTAAAAGATGCTTTATAGAAACATGGCTCAAGAGGGCTAGAGCATGTTTGGTTGTTTTTATGGTGCTCTAGTTTCTCTCCATAAGGACTTATCTGTAAGCGAACATCCGGGACTTACAGTACAACTGTGAGGGCTATATGGCTCTGGCTTTAGCTCAGTATGAGGACCTTTTCTAGCTTATTAGAGGTTACCCTTGTGGCGCAAATGGAGAAAAACAGACTGTGGATCCCTGCGTGGTGTATCAAACAGATTGACTTCTGAAACCTAGCGGCCCTAACTTGTTAGACGAACCTTTGAAAGGCTTCATAGTGAACTCTGCCTGCTCACCTTGAGAGTGTTTTGGGGATTGGCCGCCCCGGGCATATGGGTAATCACGACTCACAGTGAAAGTGTACAACCTCTGCAGAGTGTAAAAATGGTATATCAGTCGTGCTCACGGTCATGAGTGGCCTTGGACCCTTACAGAATAAATGATGACACTGATGATAATGATAAAACTGATGATATTGATGCTCACTAATAATTATTGTTTCTTGCTATACATTATTCTCGTTTACATGATCATGAGGTTATTTGGGATTATGATAACTTGTTGCTACTCAATTACTAAAAGATGACTCACTAAAAGCTAATCGCAGTAAACTTGTGTCAAACCTTTTGAGCCTCATGAACCCCATGATATATTTGCTGAGTTCGACATGGACTCACTCTTGCTATTTCCCCACATCTCAGGAAGGATACCAGACTGCTAGATTCTGGAATTGTTAGGCTTGTGATCAACCAGTTAGTTTGTTCCTGGAGTGAAGTCTACACTTGGTGTTCAGAGTTGTCTTTCCGCTGTGTTGCTCTCTAAGGTTATATCTTATACTATTGCATTATGTTTATTAAGCATTTGTCTCTTGATATTACACTTATCTGTGGCTATATGTGAGATTTGACTTCTTTATTTCACATATAGTGTATGTCTGGTTTTGTCCTTAAAACCGGGTGTGACAGAGTGGTATCAAAGCAATGCTGACTGTAGGACGCAAGCCTAGTTAGAAATTAGTCGTGTTAAGGTTTTGAAACTGCTATAACAATCCTTGTTCTATAAACCTTGGTATTTTCTTCTATATTGTATCCTTGCCCTTGATATTATCCCCGCCTTGTTGCTTATTTTAAAAGTCTTTGTTCTCATCTTCACTCCTTGATTTGGTATGCTTTTAGAATCTCATCTTACCATCTTCTTGCGACATCGGAAGAGAAGCATTAGGATCTTTTTCCTTTATACGAAGAAAGCGATAGCATCACAAGTTGAGTCAATATTGAGTTGTGCTCCTATATTGCCTTGTTGGATTGTCTTTATGCCTATACTTGTTTTGGATCTTTGTAATGATTGCAATAAATTTGTGGATCCCACAATTTCATTTAGATAAAGGCTTAAGATATAAGGATTAGTGAATAGGTAGATGGGTTGGTTTATTTTGACTCTCTACATCTTATCCTTTTAAAGAAGTCTGTCTCATTTGGCTTATACATCTGTCTTTGAATGACCATAAATCATGAGAAAATTCTGGACAATATTAGGCTTTGAGATCTTTACCTAGCCGCAAGAACCACCCTCATAGCTATTTTGGATTGAGAGATACAAAAATCACAAAACGATGCATCTGTGCTGTCTGAAACCTGGAACAGATCTTGTGCACTGTTTTTGACTAACCTAACTTCATAATCTGGAAAAGTATTATGTAAGAAAGTTGTAGAGGATTTGATAAGCTTTCCAACGGTATAAGATACAATTTCATTGGGTTAAAATAACATGAGTTATGACAGTTTTCTGCACTGCTGTTTATCTACTCGCGAGGAATTTCAGATCACTTGTTCCTGCTTATAGGCATGAGTATCCTTGGGATATTAGAAGATCTTTATGATGGTTAATTTACTCGAAAGAAGATGCAAGCTATCCTTTGTTGTTCCCCTAGTTTATCTTTTCTTAACGGGTATCCAAGTTGAAGAAGATGCAAGATGGAGATTTCATACATTCTAGTTTTTCACTTGGAAGAATGGGTTAACCCCATGGTTGAGAAGTCAACATCAAGTGCAGCTATCCTCAACTCAAGACTGATAATAGTTAGATCGTCTATAAGGAGCTTGAGTAATCATCAGGATTGGTCTTAGCTTTGAGCTATCATCAATTGGGAGTGTAACCTTCAATATACCCAAGACAAGTTGGCCCTGATGGCATAGGAAGGAGATATTAGACAACTGCAGTTGGTTCTATGAAGACTTAGAAGACCTCAATGTTGCACCAAGCATGGTAAGCAAGTTTTGATAGAAGGAATGTCCTCACTTGGATGTGTTATCCCTCATGGTTGGTGGATGAAGGACTCAGAAAGTAAATGATGTGTTGAAATGGAACCCACCAAATCAAAGGATGTAAGTGAGACTTAGAGATTCATGGAAATGGTAGGATACTATCAGAGGTTCATTGGGGGCATTATAATCTGAACATAAGAGTGACATCAACGTGGATTGTAAGAATCTAGTGGACATTATCAATAAGTTGGGGTGAGCTAGTGACATTATTGTTGGATTGGAATTGATTTTGACTTGAAAGTGTGCTATCACTTGGAGAAGCAAAGTAAGAGTCATTGTCGATGCCCTTAGCAAAGAAGAATTTTGCTAAGAAGATTCAGATGACACCATGGGCTAAGTAATGTTTTTAATTGTTGAGCTACTTCTGACCATATATAGTCATTAATGTTTTGAAGTTGGTGATGGAACCTACTTTGGACCAAGAAAGTAAGAAGGCTCCATTGGAACGTGAACATATGAAGAAAGAGATTTGATAGTATGGACTAAAAAGGAAAGGTGGCCTAGTGATTGGAGTTACCTAAGAGTTGTTCGGAGTACCCATAAAGATTTTGGAATTCGTAAAGATTTTGGAATTAGTTGAGCAAGTTACTTGTGGTAAGGTTATCCTATGCAAAGTAAGGCGGAATCTATACCAAGGAAATGGAACTACTCAAGAAAGTGAGAAAGATTCCAAGACAGAGTATGCCTATCTCTTTGACCACCATCTTCCGAATCTCGAGGACGAGATTCATCTTAAGGGGGGTAGAATTGTAACACCCTAAAATTTGCTTCTTTGGAAATAGAGCTCAAATGAGTTAATTTTGAATTTTTGTGCTCACGAAAACATAGGGGAATAATATTTTTCACTAAATTGAAATTTATCATAAGGTTTAGCAACTTGTTGATGCATTCCTGCTGATGCATTTATGTTTTTGTATTGCTTGGTTTTGACCAAAGATCAAAATAAATTCAAGTTGTTCTTTCAAAATGCATTTAGGTCGATTTTCCTTTCCCGATATACATATATCGTTTTTCTACAATCAAATTCCTTGTTTCTCATCTGTCAATCAACCTCTACTAACTTCTTAGGAATTTTTCTGGCTTTTTATGTAGCTTATTTCCACTTATCTGTGAACATAATCTAATTTTTAGATGCTCCAAAATTACCTTTTAGTGAGCTCCAAATACTTTATTTGGGTTCCTCATATTTCATAATGTCTCTGGAAAATTTCCATAAATTTTTGGAGCTTTCGGAGTATTTTTCGCGGCTTAAATAATAATTCTGGACTTTTCTAGAATTATTTTATCCATGAAAATAATTAATTCCGAAAATAATAAATCTCTCATTTTTTTCCAACGCTCAAAACTCATGTGCAATAATCCTAATAAATCTCAAAGGCCCATACATTTATTTACTAATGGGCTTAAATGATTACTTAGGCCTATTAGCGGAGGTGGATGGTGCAACGTCAATTAGCACCATATCGCTAGTTGACATGGGGTGGAGAGTTTTCCTCCCTATATATACGTACCTACCCCATGAGGAAAGCACACCAAAAACTACCGTAGAGGAGCCCCTAGTTTGGGAAATCTCTTGTGTAGTAAATTATATTTTCTCCTCCTTCTCTTGTCGCCGTTCGACGAAGCCACCAGGCGTTCTACTCTAAGAAGAAGAAGAGGTACTTACTTGAATTCCACCGTCTAGATCACATTAAAAACCAGATTTTGATTTATTTTCGAAACTAGGTATTTACAAAACTGCCACTATCTTGTTTAGGCCATATCTTCTACGTTTTAACTCCGATTTAATCCGTTCAAATTGCGTTAGGTTCGTATTTGCGAGCTCTACATATTGGTAGTACTGTACAGTAGGTTTCAAAAATTTAATTTTTGAGTTTATATTAAAGTAATTATTTATCTATAGGAAATCTTAGAAAATTCATAACTTTCACGTTTTAAATCCGAATTTCGTGATCCTTACGTCTATGTGATCGTAGTAACGTGTAGAAGAGTTTTACAAACTTTTTATATTGTTAGTGCAACTGTTGGTTAGGTTTTCTACCTTTAAGATTCGATGTTAGATTTAATCTATTATTTTACTAAAGAAAATCTCGTTTAATTCATAACTTATTTGTTTTAATTCCGAATTAGTCCGTTCAAATTGCAATGGATTTATAACAACATGAACTATGTGTTAGTATTGATGTTTTCTTTATCAAAATCTCTGGAATTTCATAGTTTAGATCTAACTTGATTAATAACTATGCAACTAGATTTATAAATAAAATATTATTGATTTCTCCTTTAGTTTTCTAAATTTAAATGTAATTTAGCCTAAGTCACTTTTGAATATCTATAACAAGTATTTTATCCTATATATATTATTTTATATAGTTAAAACAAATGAGACCTATAATTTTCTGTTTTATACAATAAAATCTTTCAGTAGATGTATCTTTTCAACCATAGCTTCGATTAGCGTGCTTTTCGCGCCTGTGTGTTCGTAGCAATGCGTATAACATCTTTAAAACCTTTTCACACATTGTTTCATATGTTTGGTGTACTGTTCTAATTTATTTCTATTGTTTGCTTCGTGTATGATTGAATGGATGCTTGTGTGGTGATTTATTGATCAAGTCCAGTCGGTGAGATTTACGTGGAGATTCAAGAAGCTATTAATTGAAGATTTGGATCAGAGAAGGATCTTGATTTAAGGGAAGTATAGCATGGGATCATCCTTGTTTCCTATTCACCTTTAATATACTTAATTCATGTGCATGTGTCTACCTTGTTACCCTAAGGATATCCTAGTTTTTTATCTTGTACCTTGACACTTATGGGACATTGCATTGGGTAGTATTTATGCTAGTGCTCAAGATAAATAACCATGATCTGTAACTTGACTAATCGTATATGCAATAAACGTTTAAAAGATGCTTTATAAAAACATGGCTCAAGAGGGCTAGAGCATGTTTGGTTGTTTTATGGTGCTCTAGTTTCTCTCCATAAGGACTTATCTGTAAGCGAACATCCGGGACTTATAGTACAACTGTGAGGGCTATATGGCTCTGGCTTTAGCTCAGTATGAGGATCTTTTCTAGCTTGTTAGAGGTTACCCTTGTGGCGCAAATGGAGAAAAGCAGACTGTGGATCCCTGCGTGGTGTATCAAACAGATTGACTTCTGAAACCTAGCGGCCCTAACTTGTTAGACGAACCTTTGAAAGGCTTCATAGTGAACTCTGCCTGCTCACCTTGAGAGTGTTTTGGGGATTGGCCGCCCCGGGCATATGGGTAATCACGACTCACAGTGAAAGTGTACAACCTCTGCAGAGTGTAAAAATGGTATATCAGCCGTGCTCACGGTCATGAGTGACCTTGGACCCTTACAGAATAAATGATGACACTGATGATAATGATAAAACTGATGATATTGATGCTCACTAATAATTATTGTTTCTTGCTATACATTATTCTCGTTTACATGATCATGAGGTTATTTGGGATTATGATAACTTGTTGCTACTCAATTGCTAAAAGATGACTCACTAAAAGCTAATCGCAGTAAACTTGTGTCAAACCTTTTGAGCCTCATGAACCCCATGATATATTTGCTGAGTTCGACATGGACTCACTCTTGCTATTTCCCCACATCTCAGGAAGGATACCAGACTGCTAGATTCTAGAATTGTTAGGCTTGTGATCAACCAGTTAGTTTGTTCCTGGAGTGAAGTCTACACTCGGTGTTCAGAGTTGTCTTTCCGCTGTGTTGCTCTCTAAGGTTATATCTTATACTATTGCATTATGTTTATTAAGCATTTGTCTCTTGATATTACACTTATCTGTGGCTATATGTGAGATTTGACTTCTTTATTTCACATATAGTGTATGTCTGGTTTTGTCCTTAAAACCGGGTGTGACAAAGTGGTATCAAAGCAATGCTGACTGTAGGATGCAAGCCTAGTTAGAAACTAGTCGTGTTAAGGTTTTGAAACTGCTATAACAATCCTTGTTCTATAAACCTTGGTATTTTCTTCTATATTGTATCCTTGCCCTTGATATTATCGCCGCCTTGTTGCTTATTTTAAAAGTCTTTGTTCTCATCTTCACTCCTTGATTTGGTATGCTTTTAGAATCTCATCTTACCATCTTCTTGCGACATCGGAAGAGAAGCATTAGGATCTTTTTCCTTTATACGAAGAAAACGATAGCATCACAAGTTGAGTCAATGTTGAGTTGTGCTCCTATATTGCCTTGTTGGATTGTCTTTATGCCTATACTTGTTTTGGATCTTTGTAATGATTGCAATGAATTTGTGGATCCCACAATTTCATTTAGATAAAGGCTTAAGATATAAGGATTAGTGAATAGGTAGATGGGTTGGTTTATTTTGACTCTCTACATCTTATCCTTTTAAAGAAGTCTGTCTCATTTGGCTTATACATCTGTCTTTGAATGACCATAAATCATGAGAAAATTCTGGACAATATTAGGCTTTGAGATCTTTACCTAGCCGCAAGAACCACCCTCATAGCTATTTTGGATTGAGAGATACAAAAATCACAAAACGATGCATCTGTGCTGTCTGAAACCTGGAACAGATCCTGTTGTGCACTGTTTTTGACTAACCTAACTTCATAATCTGGAAAAGTATTATGTAAGAAAGTTGTAGAGGATTTTATAAGCTTTCCAACGGTATAAGATACAATTTCATTGGGTTAAAATAACATGAGTTATGACAGTTTTTCTGCACTGCTGTTTATCTACTCGCGAGGAATTTCAGATCACCTGTTCCTGCTTATAGGCATGAGTATCCTTGGGATATTAGAAGATCTTTATGATGGTTAATTCACTCGAAAGAAGATGCAAGCTATCCTTTGTTGTTCCCCTAGTTTATCTTTTCTTAAGGGGTAGCCAAGTTGAAGAAGATGCAAGATGGAGATTTCATACATTCTAGTTTTTCACTTGGAAGAATGGGTTAACCCCATGGTTGAGAAGTCAACATCAAGTGCAGCTATCCTCAACTCAAGATTGATAATAGTTAGATCATCTATAAGGAGCTTGAGTAAAAATCAGGATTGGTCTTAGCTTTGAGCTATCATCAATTGGGAGTGTAACCTTCAATATACCCAAGACAAGTTGGCCCTGATGGCATAGGAAGGAGATATTAGACAACTGCAGTTGGTTCTATGAAGACTTAGAAGACCTCAATGTTGCACCAAGCATGGTAAGCAAGTTTTGATAGAAGGAATGTCCTCACTTGGATGTGTTATCCCTCATGGTTGGTGGATGAAGGACTCAGAAAGTAAATGATGTGTTGAAATGGAACCCACCAAATCAAAGGATGTAAGTGAGACTTAGAGATTCATGGAAATGGTAGGATACTATTAGAGGTTCATTGGGGGCATTATAATCTGAACATAAGAGTGACATCAACGTGGATTGTAAGAATCTAGTGGACATTATCAATAAGTTGGGGTGAGCTAGTGACATTATTGTTGGATTGGAATTGATTTTGACTTGAAAGTGTGCTATCACTTGGAGAAGCAAAGTAAGAGTCATTGTCGATGCCCTTAGCAAAGAAGAATTTTGCTAAGAAGATTCAGATGACACCATGGGCTAAGCAATGTTTTTAAGTGTTGAGCTACTTCTGAGCATGTATAGTCATTAATGTTTTGAAGTTGGTGATGGAACCTACTTTGGACCAAGAAAGTAAGAAGGCTCCATTGGAACGTGAACATATGAAGAAAGAGATTTGATAGTATGGACTAAAAAGGAAAGGTGGCCTAGTGATTGGAGTTACCTAAGAGTTGTTCGGAGTACCCATAAAGATTTTGGAATTCGTAAAGATTTTGGAATTAGTTGAGCAAGTTACTTGTGGTAAGGTTATCCTATGCAAAGTAAGGGGAATCTTTACCAAGGAAATGGAACTACTCAAGAAAGTGACAAAGATTCCAAGACAGAGTATGCCTATCTCTTTGACCACCATCTTCCGAATCTCGAGGACGAGATTCATCTTAAGGGGGGTAGAATTGTAACACCCTAAAATTTGCTTCTTTGGAAATAGAGCTCAAATGAGTTAATTTTGAATTTTTGTGCTCACGAAAACATAGGGGAATAATATTTTTCACTAAATTAAAATTTATCATAAGGTTTAGCAACTTGTTGATGCATTCCTGCTGATGCATTTGTGTTTTTGTATTGCTTGGTTTTGACCAAAGATCAAAATGAATTCAAGTTGTTCTTTCAAAATGCATTTAGGTCGATTTTCCTTTCCCGATATACATATATCATTTTTCTACAATCAAATTCCTTGTTTCTCATCTGTCAATCAACCTCTACTAACTTCTTAGGAATTTTTTTGGCTTTTTATGTAGCTTGTTTCCACTTATCTGTGAACATAATCTAATTTTTAGATGCTCCAAAATTACCTTTTAGTGAGCTCCAAATACTTTATTTGGGTTCCTCATATTCCATAATGTCACACCCCAAAATTTTTGATTTTGGGTTGTGCATAGAAAACACTAATTAAAATAAATGTTTTAATATTTGGATAAAATTTCCTAAGTTTAGTTTATGATAGCATCAATTAGTTATAAAAAAAAATAATATCTTTCTTCTCTAGCACGTCTTTATTTTTTTTCGCAATCAATATTCCTTGTTTCTTATCCATCAATCAATCTCTACAAACTTCTCGAGAATTTTTCCGACTTTTTCTGTAGCTTGTTTCCACTTGTCTGTGAGCATAATCTAATTTTTAGATGCTCCAAAATATCTTTTCATGAGATCCAAATACTTTATTTGGGTTCCTCATGTTCCATAATGTCTCTGGAAAATTTCCCTGAATTTTCGGAGCTTTCGGAGTATTTTTCATGGCTTAAATAATAATTCTGGACTTTTCTGGAATTATTTTATCCATGAAATTAATTAATTCCGAAAATAATAAATACCTCATTTTCCACCAAAGCCTGTGTGCAATAATCCTAAATGTCCATTCATTTATTTACTAATGGGCTTTAATAATTAATTAGGCCTATTAGTAAAGATGGAGGGTGCAACGTCAATTAGCACCATATCGCTAGTTGACATGGAGGTGGAGAGTTTTTCTCCCAATATATACGCACCTATCCCATGGGCAAAGCACACCAAAAACTACCGTGGAGGAGCCCCTAGTTTGGGAAATCTCTCGTGTAGTAAATCATATTTTTCTCATCCTTCTCTCGCCGTCGCTGTCGCCGCCGCTGTTTCCGCCGCCGCCGCAGCCACACCACTGCAGCCATGCCGCCCAAGTTGGACCCGTCTCTGGTGGTGGAGGTCTTCGTCCGCGTGACGGGAGGCGAGGTGGGCGCGGCGTCGTCGCTGGCCCCCAAAATCGGCCCGCTCGGTCTCTCCCCGAAGAAGATCGGTGAGGACATCGCCAAGGAGACCGCCAAGGACTGGAAGGGCCTCCGCGTCACCGTCAAGCTCACGGTGCAGAACCGGCAGGCCAAGGTCTCCGTCGTGCCCTCCGCCGCCGCGCTCGTCATCAAGGCGCTCAAGGAGCCCGAGAGGGACAGGAAGAAGGTCAAGAACATCAAGCACAGCGGCAACATCAGCCTCGATGACGTCGTCGAGATCGCCAAGACCATGCGGCCCAGGTCCATGGCCAAGGAGATGGCCGGGACCGTCAAGGAGATCCTGGGGACCTGCGTCAGCGTTGGGTGCACTGTAGACGGCAAGGACCCTAAGGATCTGCAGCAGGAGATCGATGATGGTGAGGTCGAGATCCACCTCCTTTTCCATTATTTTATTGACCAAACATTGTGCTGATGTCATGCCTTGTCATTCATACATCATAAATCATCATTCTCTATTTATTCCTCAATTAAGAAGTATCTTTCAAATACATCGTGGAGCTGCTCAGGTTGTCGTTGAGTCTCCGTACAGTTATATATATGCTGATCACTGCCATCAACAGCTTATAAATGACGTATCTTCTTCATTTTAACTCCGATTTGATCCGTTCAAATTTCATTAGATTCGTAATCTCGTAAATTACATGTTAATACCATTGTTAACCATGTTTTCAATCTTTAAATTTCGAGCTTGTATTTAATGAATTATTCTACTATAGGAAATCTTGTTTAATTCGTATCTTTTCCGTTATAGTTCCGATTTGTGTGCAATTCGCGTCATGTCGTGTTTGTGTCGACGTAAATTATGTATTAGTAACGTCATTTGATTATGAATTTATTAATTTAAATAGTAATTAGATTAATATATTTATTTAATAGCTTTCCGATTAAAAGAAATCCCGGTTTAAATCCATTCTTGTTGTTTTGCAATAGTGCCGATCGAAGTTATGTGTTAGCAACAACGTTTAATATGTCTTACATCTTCGAAATTTATAAGTTAGATGTTAATTTGATTTATGCTTGTGCAATTAAGTTTCTAATTAAACGCAATACGAGTTTATACTTCAGTCTGTCCTAAATTAATATTAATCTAATTAATATTAAACTAAATATCTTTTGAATTAGAAGATGCTTAGTTCAACTTTGAAACATAAGTGATTTCGTTGAGTTGGTACATGTTTTTTTTTATATATACCGTTAAATATTAAATTGATTAACGTACTTGTATCTATCTTATAATTAAAATTTGCTTAGTCTAAGTACGTTGCATATATGATAAACTTGTGTAGATAATTTCACATGCACTTTTCTTTTACAAAGTTAATGTTTAGTTTGATTAAGTGGTACATGCACGTATACAAATTAAAATACAGCCAGTTTAACTTGGCTTTTGAATTAAACTAATCTGAGCTACTATTTCACATGGTCTTGTTTAATTAAAAGGAATTGAGCATGTAGCCTTTTCTTTTCTATTGTAATACATAAAACTTCTGATAGCTGCTACATCACTTGTTGTGTTCATTGTAAAATATTAATTTGATTAATGATTAGGCAAACTTGTTTCTAATCTTTTTATAAATATTAGTCAACTTAAATAAGTATTAACTTTAATATGTGTTTATCAATTGTAACTTAGTTAAATAGAAAACATATAGTTAATTATATGAATGCTATTTAATGTCTTTTAGACTTAAAAGTAATTTAGGTTTAAACATTAGGCATCTCATAACTCAATGTTAATGTGATTAATATCGACATGAATGCCTTTTCATTTAGGACTTGCTTAGTTCACCATAAATCATAAATGCTTACATTTAGTCTTTGTCACATGTTCTACCTTTCTAAAGTATAATGCATAAATGACTTAAACACTATAAAATATATATATATATAAATAAAATATTGTGTGGAAATATTTATAAAATATATAAACCATGGTTAATTTCAACTCGGTGTTGAGTCCAAATATGATTTGTCTAATCTGAACTAATTACTTTTCCATAATCTTGTTAGCTAAAATAAATAAGTATGTAGTGGTTCCTTTTATAATATAAATATTCCGATAGTCTTTTTCTTTTTAACGATAGTTCCGTTATCGACGTTTCTTGTGTTCTCGTGACGGTAGCCGATAGCTCTCTTATAGTATGTCGTTTTAACTTGTGTGGTGTATTGTTCTTAGTTTTCTATGTTTGCTTCTTGCATGTTTGCCTATGCGTGATGTTCGCTACGAGTAGAATGAAAACCCTCTGTGAGTGTTGAAGATCAAGAGGGGATGACCAGAAGACAACTGAAGGTTCTTGGAGCAAGTTGCTTTAGGTGTAAAGCAAGTTAAAGGCAAGTATAACATGGGACCATTCTTGTTGTCCTATTCACTAAAATTATCATACATATGCATGTGTCTTCCTTGACAACCATAGAGATTATAACTTAGCTATTGATATCTTGTTTCCTTGTCTCCTATGGGACTTTGCATTGGGTAGCTTTTGCTAGCGCTGAACATAAACTATGATCTTGTAATATGATTAATGGAATATGCAACAACACTAAAAGATGACTTTTTAATTATTGCTTAAAGAGGGCTAGAGCATGGGGTTATTTTTGGTGCTCTAGTTTCTCTCCTTAAGGACTTATCTGTAAGCGAACATCCGGGACTTACAGTACAACTGTGAGGGCTATATGGCTCTGGCTTTAGCTCAGTATGAGGACCTTTTCTAGCTTGTTAGAGGTTACCCTTGTGGCGCAAATGGGGTAAAGCAGACCGTGGATCTCTGCGTGTGTATCACACGGACTGACTTCTGAAACCTAGCGGCCCTAACTTGTTAGACGAACCTTTGAAAGGCTTCATAGTGATTCCCTGCCTGCTCACCTTGGAAGTGTTTTGGGAGTCGCGATCCCGGGCATATGGGTAATCATGACTCACAGTGAAAGTGTACAACCTCTGCAGAGTGTAGAACTGTTATAACAGCCGTGCTCACGGTCACGAGTGGCCTTGGACCCTTACGGAATAGATGACCACTGATGGCTATAAATGTGTTTTTGCTATTCATTATTCATATTTACATTGATCATATGTTTATTGTGGGATTAATGCAAACTTGATGCTACTTATGTAATAAAATTTTGACAATTAAAAGCTAAGTGCAGTCAAACCAGTGTCTAACCTTTTGAGCCTCATGAACCCCATGTTATATTTGTTGAGTTCGACATGGACTCACTCTTGCTATTTCCACCACACTCCAGTGTGTAGTAAGATGCTACTCGGAAGAAGGACAAAGGTGTAGTGGAGTATCCAGAAGACTAGTAGAAGTGCTAGGCATATGTTACCCCCAGTCAGCCGTCCCTGAGAAGAATGGAGCCCGAGCAGAAGTTTAGCTACCGTTCTGCGATACTCTGATAGTTGTAAGTGTTAATATATTATGTTTCCCGCTTTATATAAACATTGTTTTGATATCTCTATTCTGTTATTGTATGTGTGGACTTCCTGGGCACACATATGATTAGCCTGGTTTTGTTCTTTAGAAAACCGGGTGTGACAGAGTGGTATCAGAGCGGTGTTGACTGTAGGACGTATGCCAAGTAGCACCGGACGTACTCTAAAACTCATTTTTACTATAAAACTATTTTGTCCTCCCTTGACTCATTGATTTTGACTATTTCCACTTCCTTGTCCTGTTGTATCCTCTCCTTGATAGCTTCCTTTGAGCTATTATTTCTTCCTCCCTTGGTTTTTGTTTTATGTTATTTTTACTAAAAGTTTTCTGATCTCACCTGGTTCAAAGATTCGATGGCCTTTTGTCATCTCCAATGTGCCATTAGGATGACCACCATTGTTGATGAAGCACGTGTAGTGTCGATGATTGTGTTGTGTGCTTGTTTTGCTTGATGTGTTGTTTGTGTGTTGTCCTTGTTCTCGTGCTTTGAAGGTGGCCGGAAGGTTTTGTCTTGAGAAGTAGCTCGATCTATGTTAAGTGGGGTAGTGTCATCTTCTATTCTACTTAATTTTTGATCAATCCTAATTCTTGTTGTCTTTTCCCTGTATCGTCCTTGCTTACTCTTGGTTTCTATGCTTTCTCCTTTATCTTAACCCAATGGAGGATCAACACATGAAGGACTCATCAATAGTAGTAAGCCTTAAAGAAAGTGTTGCCTTCAATGACATCGCCAGGTGGAACAAGATCTTTGTTAAGTGGGGTAGCGTCCGCCACCATCATCAATCTCAAGTCATGAGACAAGAAGACCCAAAGACCAATCGCTATCATAATATCATCTTTTGCTAGTCCTTGCCCCTTAACCAATCTCACTTTCTCACCATCAATCTTTATCTTTCTTATCACCTTTTTGTTGATCTTCGATGGTCGTTCTTACACCTCATTAATTTCAAAACAATCTTAAAGAGCTATCTTCAATTTCTTTATCCAACTTTGTTAATCCTTAATCTCTATATTATATCTCGACAAAGGTCTTAGAACAACCTTGATAATCAGCTTTATCTTTCTTCCTTGATAATCAGCTTTATCTTTCTTCCTAGTCTCTTCGAATCTCGGGACGAGATTCATGTTAAGTGGGGTAGAATTGTCACACCCCAAAATTTTTGATTTTGGGTTGTGCATAGAAAACACTAATTAAAATAAATGTTTTAATATTTGGATAAAATTTCCTAAGTTTAGTTTATGATAGCATCAATTAGTTATAAAAAAAAATAATATCTTTCTTCTCTAGCACGTCTTTATTTTTTTTCGCAATCAATATTCCTTGTTTCTTATCCATCAATCAATCTCTACAAACTTCTCGAGAATTTTTCCGACTTTTTCTGTAGCTTGTTTCCACTTGTCTGTGAGCATAATCTAATTTTTAGATGCTCCAAAATATCTTTTCATGAGATCCAAATACTTTATTTGGGTTCCTCATGTTCCATAATGTCTCTGGAAAATTTCCCTGAATTTTCGGAGCTTTCGGAGTATTTTTCATGGCTTAAATAATAATTCTGGACTTTTCTGGAATTATTTTATCCATGAAATTAATTAATTCCGAAAATAATAAATACCTCATTTTCCACCAAAGCCTGTGTGCAATAATCCTAAATGTCCATTCATTTATTTACTAATGGGCTTTAATAATTAATTAGGCCTATTAGTAAAGATGGAGGGTGCAACGTCAATTAGCACCATATCGCTAGTTGACATGGAGGTGGAGAGTTTTTCTCCCAATATATACGCACCTATCCCATGGGCAAAGCACACCAAAAACTACCGTGGAGGAGCCCCTAGTTTGGGAAATCTCTCGTGTAGTAAATCATATTTTTCTCATCCTTCTCTCGCCGTCGCTGTCGCCGCCGCTGTTTCCGCCGCCGCCGCAGCCACACCACTGCAGCCATGCCGCCCAAGTTGGACCCGTCTCTGGTGGTGGAGGTCTTCGTCCGCGTGACGGGAGGCGAGGTGGGCGCGGCGTCGTCGCTGGCCCCCAAAATCGGCCCGCTCGGTCTCTCCCCGAAGAAGATCGGTGAGGACATCGCCAAGGAGACCGCCAAGGACTGGAAGGGCCTCCGCGTCACCGTCAAGCTCACGGTGCAGAACCGGCAGGCCAAGGTCTCCGTCGTGCCCTCCGCCGCCGCGCTCGTCATCAAGGCGCTCAAGGAGCCCGAGAGGGACAGGAAGAAGGTCAAGAACATCAAGCACAGCGGCAACATCAGCCTCGATGACGTCGTCGAGATCGCCAAGACCATGCGGCCCAGGTCCATGGCCAAGGAGATGGCCGGGACCGTCAAGGAGATCCTGGGGACCTGCGTCAGCGTTGGGTGCACTGTAGACGGCAAGGACCCTAAGGATCTGCAGCAGGAGATCGATGATGGTGAGGTCGAGATCCACCTCCTTTTCCATTATTTTATTGACCAAACATTGTGCTGATGTCATGCCTTGTCATTCATACATCATAAATCATCATTCTCTATTTATTCCTCAATTAAGAAGTATCTTTCAAATACATCGTGGAGCTGCTCAGGTTGTCGTTGAGTCTCCGTACAGTTATATATATGCTGATCACTGCCATCAACAGCTTATAAATGACGTATCTTCTTCATTTTAACTCCGATTTGATCCGTTCAAATTTCATTAGATTCGTAATCTCGTAAATTACATGTTAATACCATTGTTAACCATGTTTTCAATCTTTAAATTTCGAGCTTGTATTTAATGAATTATTCTACTATAGGAAATCTTGTTTAATTCGTATCTTTTCCGTTATAGTTCCGATTTGTGTGCAATTCGCGTCATGTCGTGTTTGTGTCGACGTAAATTATGTATTAGTAACGTCATTTGATTATGAATTTATTAATTTAAATAGTAATTAGATTAATATATTTATTTAATAGCTTTCCGATTAAAAGAAATCCCGGTTTAAATCCATTCTTGTTGTTTTGCAATAGTGCCGATCGAAGTTATGTGTTAGCAACAACGTTTAATATGTCTTACATCTTCGAAATTTATAAGTTAGATGTTAATTTGATTTATGCTTGTGCAATTAAGTTTCTAATTAAACGCAATACGAGTTTATACTTCAGTCTGTCCTAAATTAATATTAATCTAATTAATATTAAACTAAATATCTTTTGAATTAGAAGATGCTTAGTTCAACTTTGAAACATAAGTGATTTCGTTGAGTTGGTACATGTTTTTTTTTATATATACCGTTAAATATTAAATTGATTAACGTACTTGTATCTATCTTATAATTAAAATTTGCTTAGTCTAAGTACGTTGCATATATGATAAACTTGTGTAGATAATTTCACATGCACTTTTCTTTTACAAAGTTAATGTTTAGTTTGATTAAGTGGTACATGCACGTATACAAATTAAAATACAGCCAGTTTAACTTGGCTTTTGAATTAAACTAATCTGAGCTACTATTTCACATGGTCTTGTTTAATTAAAAGGAATTGAGCATGTAGCCTTTTCTTTTCTATTGTAATACATAAAACTTCTGATAGCTGCTACATCACTTGTTGTGTTCATTGTAAAATATTAATTTGATTAATGATTAGGCAAACTTGTTTCTAATCTTTTTATAAATATTAGTCAACTTAAATAAGTATTAACTTTAATATGTGTTTATCAATTGTAACTTAGTTAAATAGAAAACATATAGTTAATTATATGAATGCTATTTAATGTCTTTTAGACTTAAAAGTAATTTAGGTTTAAACATTAGGCATCTCATAACTCAATGTTAATGTGATTAATATCGACATGAATGCCTTTTCATTTAGGACTTGCTTAGTTCACCATAAATCATAAATGCTTACATTTAGTCTTTGTCACATGTTCTACCTTTCTAAAGTATAATGCATAAATGACTTAAACACTATAAAATATATATATATATAAATAAAATATTGTGTGGAAATATTTATAAAATATATAAACCATGGTTAATTTCAACTCGGTGTTGAGTCCAAATATGATTTGTCTAATCTGAACTAATTACTTTTCCATAATCTTGTTAGCTAAAATAAATAAGTATGTAGTGGTTCCTTTTATAATATAAATATTCCGATAGTCTTTTTCTTTTTAACGATAGTTCCGTTATCGACGTTTCTTGTGTTCTCGTGACGGTAGCCGATAGCTCTCTTATAGTATGTCGTTTTAACTTGTGTGGTGTATTGTTCTTAGTTTTCTATGTTTGCTTCTTGCATGTTTGCCTATGCGTGATGTTCGCTACGAGTAGAATGAAAACCCTCTGTGAGTGTTGAAGATCAAGAGGGGATGACCAGAAGACAACTGAAGGTTCTTGGAGCAAGTTGCTTTAGGTGTAAAGCAAGTTAAAGGCAAGTATAACATGGGACCATTCTTGTTGTCCTATTCACTAAAATTATCATACATATGCATGTGTCTTCCTTGACAACCATAGAGATTATAACTTAGCTATTGATATCTTGTTTCCTTGTCTCCTATGGGACTTTGCATTGGGTAGCTTTTGCTAGCGCTGAACATAAACTATGATCTTGTAATATGATTAATGGAATATGCAACAACACTAAAAGATGACTTTTTAATTATTGCTTAAAGAGGGCTAGAGCATGGGGTTATTTTTGGTGCTCTAGTTTCTCTCCTTAAGGACTTATCTGTAAGCGAACATCCGGGACTTACAGTACAACTGTGAGGGCTATATGGCTCTGGCTTTAGCTCAGTATGAGGACCTTTTCTAGCTTGTTAGAGGTTACCCTTGTGGCGCAAATGGGGTAAAGCAGACCGTGGATCTCTGCGTGTGTATCACACGGACTGACTTCTGAAACCTAGCGGCCCTAACTTGTTAGACGAACCTTTGAAAGGCTTCATAGTGATTCCCTGCCTGCTCACCTTGGAAGTGTTTTGGGAGTCGCGATCCCGGGCATATGGGTAATCATGACTCACAGTGAAAGTGTACAACCTCTGCAGAGTGTAGAACTGTTATAACAGCCGTGCTCACGGTCACGAGTGGCCTTGGACCCTTACGGAATAGATGACCACTGATGGCTATAAATGTGTTTTTGCTATTCATTATTCATATTTACATTGATCATATGTTTATTGTGGGATTAATGCAAACTTGATGCTACTTATGTAATAAAATTTTGACAATTAAAAGCTAAGTGCAGTCAAACCAGTGTCTAACCTTTTGAGCCTCATGAACCCCATGTTATATTTGTTGAGTTCGACATGGACTCACTCTTGCTATTTCCACCACACTCCAGTGTGTAGTAAGATGCTACTCGGAAGAAGGACAAAGGTGTAGTGGAGTATCCAGAAGACTAGTAGAAGTGCTAGGCATATGTTACCCCCAGTCAGCCGTCCCTGAGAAGAATGGAGCCCGAGCAGAAGTTTAGCTACCGTTCTGCGATACTCTGATAGTTGTAAGTGTTAATATATTATGTTTCCCGCTTTATATAAACATTGTTTTGATATCTCTATTCTGTTATTGTATGTGTGGACTTCCTGGGCACACATATGATTAGCCTGGTTTTGTTCTTTAGAAAACCGGGTGTGACACATAATGTCTCTGGAAAATTTCCATGAATTTTTGGAGCTTTCGGAGTATGTTTTCGCGGCTTAAATAATAATTCTGGACTTTTCTAGAATTATTTTATCCATGAAAATAATTAATTCCAAAAATAATAAATCTCTCGTTTTTTTCCAACGCTCAAAACTCATGTGCAATAATCCTAATAAATCTCAAAGGCCCATACATTTATTTACTAATGGGCTTAAATAATTATTTAGGCCTATTAGCGGAGGTGGATGGTGCAACGTCAATTAGCACCATATCGCTAGTTGACATGGGGGTGGAGAGTTTTCCTCCCTATATATACGTACCTACCCCATGAGCAAAGCACACCAAAAACTACCGTAGAGGAGCCCCTAGTTTGGGAAATCTCTTGTGTACTAAATTATATTTTCTCCTCCTTCTCTTGTTGCCATTCGACGAATCCACCAGGCGTTCTACTCTAAGAAGAAGAAGAGGTATTTACTTGAATTCCACCGTCTAGATCACATTAAAAACCAGATTTTGATTTATTTTCGAAACTAGGTATTTACAAAACTGCCACTATCTTGTTTAGGCCATATTTTCTACGTTTTAACTCCGATTTAATCCGTTCAAATTGCGTTAGGTTCGTATTTGCGAGCTCTAAATATTGGTAGTACTGTACAGTAGGTTTCAAAAATTTAATTTTTGAGTTTATATTAAAGTAATTATTTATCTATAGGAAATCTTAGAAAATTCATAACTTTCACGTTTTAAATCCGAATTTCGTGATCCTTACGTCTATGTGATCGTAGTAACGTGTAGAAGAGTTTTACAAACTTTTTATATTGTTAGTGCTACTGTTGGTTAGGTTTTCTACCTTTAAGATTCGATGTTAGATTTAATCTATTATTTTACTAAAGAAAATCTCGTTTAATTCATAACTTATTTGTTTTAATTCCGAATTAGTCCGTTCAAATTGCAATGGATTTATAACAACATGAACTACGTGTTAGTATTGATGTTTTCTTTATCAAAATCTCTGGAATTTCATAGTTCAGATCTAACTTGATTAATAACTATGCAACTAGATTTATAAATAAAATATTATTGATTTCTCCTTTAGTTTTCTAAATTTAAATGTAATTTAGCCTAAGTCACTTTTGAATATCTATAAAAAGTATTTTATCCTATATATATGATTTTATATAGTTAAAACAAATGAGACCTATAATTTTCTGTTTTATACAACAAAATCTTTCAGTAGATGTATCTTTTCAACCATAGCTTCGATTAGCGTGCTTTTCGCGCCTGTGTGTTCGTAGCAATGCGTATAACATCTTTAAAACCTTTTCACACATTGTTTCATATGTTTGGTGTACTGTTCTAATTTATTTCTATTGTTTGCTTCGTGTATGATTGAATGGATGCTTGTGTGGTGATTTATTGATCAAGTCCAGTCGGTGAGATTTACGTGGAGATTCAAGAAGCTATTAATTGAAGATTTGGATCAGAGAAGGATCTTGATTTAAGAGAAGTATAGCATGGGATCATCCTTGTTTCCTATTCACCTTTAATATACTTAATTCACGTGCATGTGTCTACCTTGTTACCCTAAGGATATCCTAGTTTTTGTATCTTGTACCATGACACTTATGGGACATTGCATTGGGTAGTATTTATGCTAGTGCTCAAGATAAATAACCATGATCTGTAACTTGACTAATGGTATATGCAATAAACGTTTAAAAGATGCTTTATAGAAACATGGCTCAAGAGGGCTAGAGCATGTTTGGTTGTTTTTATGGTGCTCTAGTTTCTCTCCATAAGGACTTATCTGTAAGCGAACATCCGGGACTTATAGTACAACTGTGAGGGCTATATGGCTCTGGCTTTAGCTCAGTATGAGGACCTTTTCTAGCTTGTTAGAGGTTACCCTTGTGGCGCAAATGGAGAAAAGCAGACTGTGGATCCCTGCGTGGTGTATCAAACGGACTGACTTCTGAAACCTAGCGGCCCTAACTTGTTAGACGAACCTTTGAAAGGTTTCATAGTGAACTCTGCCTGCTACAACCTCTGCAGAGTGTAAAAATGGTATATCAGCCGTGCTCACGGTCATGAGTGACCTTGGACCCTTACAGAATAAATGATGACACTGATGATAATGATAAAACTGATGATATTGATGCTCACTAATAATTATTGTTTCTTGCTATACTTTATTCTCGTTTACATGATCATGAGGTTATTTGGGATTATGATAACTTGTTGCTACTCAATTGCTAAAAGATGACTCACTAAAAGCTAATCGCAGTAAACTTGTGTCAAACCTTTTGAGCCTCATGAACCCCATGATATATTTGCTGAGTTCGACATGGACTCACTCTTGCTATTTCCCCACATCTCAGGAAGGATACCAGACTGCTAGATTCTGGAATTGTTAGGCTTGTGATCAACCAGTTAGTTTGTTCCTGGAGTGAAGTCTACACTCGGTGTTTAGAGTCGTCTTTCCACTGTGTTGCTCTCTAAGGTTATATCTTATACTATTGCATTATGTTTATTAAGCATTTGTCTCTTGATATTACACTTATCTGTGGCTATATGTGAGATTTGACTTCTTTATTTCACATATAGTGTTTGTCTGGTTTTGTCCTTAAAACCGGGTGTGACATCATGACAAATGTAAAACCTTGAGAAATTTGCCATCTGGACATGGAATTGAGCTCGGTTTTTTCATAGCTATAGAACTATAAGCCTCACCCTAGGAAACCTATATTGGCAAAAGTGGGTCCCAAGAGATTTTTCTAAAACCAACTTATCCTAGGCAACATAGAAGTGTTTGTTTCGGTGAAATCATGCAATTCCATCAAAGATGACTGGGTCCACCCGTGTTACTAAACGAGTTGGTTATGACTGGAATGGAACATCTCATGTTAGGGTGTAGAGCTTAGTTGAAGTAAATATCAATTACATTGCACAACCACACCGTTAAGGTACCATGATGGCGACGACACCAGGAACTGTCCATTCAGATGTCGTGGCAAAAGTAAAACTTTGATAAATTTGCCTTCTGGACAAGGAATTGAGCTAGTTTTTTTTCACGACTACAGAACTATAGGCCTCATGCTAGTGAACCTGAATAGGCAAAAGTGGATCCCTATAGATTTTTCTAAAAATAACTTATCATAGGCAACAAAGCAGTGTCTGTTTCGGCGAAATAATGTAATGCCATCAAAGATGTCTAGCTCAACCCCTGTTATGAAATGAGTTGGTTGTGATAGGAATGGCACATCTCATGTTAGGGTGGAGAGCTCTAATGAAGTCAGTATCAACTACATCACACAACCACACCGTTAATGTACCATGATGGCCGCGACACCGGTGACTGCCGATGCATATGTCGTGGCAAATATAAAACCTTGAGAACTGTGCCTTCTAGATGTGGAATTGAGTTAGTTTTCTTCATAGCTGCACAACCACAGGCCTTACCTTAGGGAACCTAAATTGGTAAAAGTGGGTCCCTAGAGACTTTTCTAAAAATAACATATCAAAGGCAACAAAGTTGTGTTTGTTTTCGGTGAAATCATGTAATTCCATCAAAGATGTCTAGGTTCACCCGTGTTACGAAACGAGTTGGTTGTGATAGGAATGGCACATCTCATGATAGGGTGGAGAGCTTAGATGAAGTCAAAATCAATTACGTCGCACAACCACGCCGTTAAGGTACCGTGATGGTCGCGACATCAGAAACTGCCGATTCAGATGTCGTGGCAGATGTAAAACCTTGAGAAATTTGCCTTCTAAACACGGAATTGAGCTAGTTTTTTTCATGACTATATAAATATTGGTCTCACCTAAGGGAAACCAAATTAACAAAGGTGGGTCCCTAGACATTTTTATAAAAATAACTTATCATAGGCAACAAAGCAGCGTTTGTTTCGGCGAAATAATGTAATTTCATCAAAGATGTCTGGCTCCACCCATGTTATGAAATGAGTTGGTTGTGATAGGAATGGCACATCTCATGTTAGGGTGGAGAGCTCTGATGAAGTTAGTATCAACTACATCACACAACCACACAGTTAATGTACCGTGATGGCCACGACACCGGTGACTGCCGATGCATATGTCGTGGCAAATGTAAAACCTTGAGAACTTTGCCTTCCAGACATGGAATCAAGCTAGTTTTTTTCATAGTTGCACAACCACAGGCCTCACCTTAGGGAACCTAAATTAGCAAAAGTGGGTCCCTAAAGACTTTTCAAAAAATAACAAATCGTAGGCAACAAAGGAGTGTTTGTTTTCGGTGAATCATGTAATTCCATCAAAGATGTCTGGGTTCACCCGTGTTACGAAATGAGTTGTTGTGATAGGAATGACACATCTCATCATAGGGTGGAGAGCTTAGATGAAGTCAAAATCAATTATGTCGTACAACCACGTTGTTAAGGTACTGTGATGGTCGTGACATCAGAAACTGGCGATTGAGATGTCGTGGCAAATGTAAAACTTTGAAAAATTTGCCTTCTAGAAATCGAATCGAGCTAGTTTTTTTTCATGACTATAGAAAAATAGGCCTCACCTGAGGGAAAGCAAATTGGCAAAAGTGGGTCCTAAGAGATTTTTTTTAAAATAACTTGTCATAGGCAACAAAGCAGCGTTTGTTTCGTTGAAATAATGTAATTCCATCAAAGATGTCTGGCTCCACCCATGTTATGAAATGAGTTGGTTGTGATAGGAATGGCACATCTAATGGTAGGGTGGAGAGCTCTAATGAAGTTAGTATCAACTACATCACACAACCATGTAGTTAATGTACCGTGACGGCCGCAACACCGGGAACTGCTGATGCATATGTCATGGCAAATGTAGAACCTTGAGAACTTTGCCTTCCGGACATGGAATCAAGCTAGTTTTTATCATGGCTATAGAACTACAGGCCCCTCCCTAGGGAACCTGAATTAGCAAAAGTGGGTCACTAGAGACTTTTCTAAAAATAACTTATCATAGGCAATAAAGCAGTGTTTGTTTTGGTGAAATCATGCAATTCCGTCAAAGATGTCTGGGTCCACCCGTGTTATGAAACGAGTTGGTTGTGATGGGAATGGCACATCTCATGTTAGGGTGTAGAGCTTATATGAAGTCCGTATCAATTATGTCGCACAACCACACCATTAAGGTACCGTGATGGCCGTGACACCGAAAACTACCAATGTAGATGTCGTGGCAAATGTAAAACCTTGAGATATTTGCCATCTAGACATGGAATCGAGCTAGGTTTTTTTCATAGCTATAGAACTAGAAGCCTCACGCAGAAAAACCTGAATTGGCAAAAGTGGGTCCCTGAAGACTTTTCTAAAAATAACATATCATAGGCAACAAAGTAGTGTTTGTTTTCGGTGAAATCATGCAATTCCATCAAAGATGTCTGGGTTCACCCGTGTTACGAAATGAGTTGGTTATGATAGGAATGGAACATCTCATGTTAGGGTGGAGAGCTTAGATGAAGTCAGTATCAATTACATCGCACAACCACATTGTTAAGGTACCGTGATGGCCGTGACGTCAGAAACTGTCGATTCAGGTGTCGTGGCAAATGTAAAACCTAGAGAAATTTGCCTTCTAGACATGGAATCAGGCTAGTTTTTTTCACAACTATAGAACTATAGGCCTCACCTGAGGGAACCCAAATTGGCAAAAGTGGGTCCCTAGAGATTTTTCTAAAAATAACTTATCAAAGCCAACAAAGCAGCGTTTGTTTCGGTGAAATAATGTAATTCCATCAAAGATATCTGGGTCCACCCATGTTATGAAATGAGTTAGTTGTGATAGGAGTGACACATCTCATGTCAGGGTAGAGAGCTCTAAAGAAGGTATCAACTATGTCGCAACCACACAGTTAATGTACCGTGATGGCCGCAACACCGGGAACTATCGATGCATATGTCGTGGTAGATGTAGAACCTTGAGAACTTTGCCTTCCGGACATGGAATCAAGCTAGTTTTTTTCATGGCTGTAGAACTATAGGCCTCACCCTAGGGACCTGAATTGGCAAAAGTGTGTCCCTAGAGACTTTTCTAAAAATAACTTATCGTAGGCAATAAAGCAGTGTTTGTTTCCATGAAATCATGTAATTCCGTCAAAGATGTCTGGGTCCACCCGTGTTACGAAACGAGTTGATTGTGGTAGGAATGGCACATCTCATGTTAGGGTGGAGAGCTTAGATAAAGTCAGTATCAATTACGTCGCACAACCACACCATTAAGGTACCTTGATGGCCGCGACACCGAAAACTACCGACGTAGATGTCGTGGCAAATGTAAAACCTTGAGATATTTGCCATCTGGACATGGAATCAAGCTAGGTTTTTTCATAGCTATAGAACTATAAGCCTCACCCTAGGAAACCTGAAATGGCAAAAGTGGGTCCCTAGAGATGTTTCTAAAAGCAACTTATCCTAGGCAACATAGAAGTGTTTTTTTCGGTGAAATCATGCAAGTCCATCAAAGATGTCTGGCTCCACCCATGTTATGAAATGAGTTGGTTGTGATAGGAATGACACATATCATGATAGGGTGGAGAGCTCTGATGAAGTTAGTATCAACTACATCACACAACCATGCTATTAATGTACCGTGATGGCCGCGACACCGGTGACCACCGATGCATATGTCGTGGCAAATGTAAAACCTTGAGAACTTTACCTTCCACACGTGGAGTCAAGCTAGTTTTTTTCATAGCTGCACAACTACAGGCCTCACCCTAGGGAACCTGAATTGGCAAAAGTGGGTCCCTAGAGACTTTTCTAAAAACAACTTATCATAGGCAATAAAGCAGTGTTTGTTTCGGTGAAATCATGCAATTCCGTCAAAGATGTCTGGGTCCACCCGTATTATGAAACGAGTTGGTTGTGATAGGAATGACACATCTCATGTTAGGGTGGAGAGATTAGATGAAGTCAGTATCAATTACGTCGCACAACCACTCCATCATGGTACTGTGATGTCCGCGACACCAAAAACTACCGATGTAGATCTCATGACAAATGTAAAACCTTGAGAAATTTGCCATCTGGACATGGAATCGAGCTAGGTTTTTTTCATAGCTATACAACTATAAGAATATCTTGTATTGTCCAGAATCAATTGTTGTCTCGAGGCAAAATCGAAGGCTGGGTGGAAACTGAGCTTCTAACCTTGAGAACAAGATGCAAGTTTGTGTTTTTCTTTTATCCCATTTCATTTCTTGTATTCAGCCATGAATTAAATGAAGTTAATTTTTTTCTAGATATTTGTCCCTATCCTTGGCCGAGATATTAATGGTCTTGGTGTGCATTGGTCCTTGCTCGTGGTGGACATTGGTAAGGGAAAAAAGTATATACTGGATTCCCTTCCATCAGAGGACACTAGATGTGAGGTGCAATCTGTGATAAGATTTAGAAGATTAATTTTCAACTTAAAGTGTTCTACAAAGCATACATATGAAAGGTTACCTTATTGTATTCTTTTAGATTTTGGAATTGGAAAAATATTTTGAGAAGATGGGGCAACTTATTGCTTTTTCTTCATTCAAGGAAGAGAAACCAAACCTTAAGAGGCAATTGAATGGGTAATTCTTCATCTTCACTTAGAGATTATCTTTCCTCACTCAATAATCTTAGAAATTATCATATGATTCTGTTGCTGAATTATCCTCACTCAACAATCATTGAGTTATCAATGATCAGAATTCTTTTAGTGAAACTTGTTCATATTGTCTGTTCCCTCTTCTAGATGAATTATTTCCATTCTATCAAAGTTTGTTATTATATGCAAATGCTTATTGCAGATCCGATTGTGGATTCCATATGCTGATGTACATGGAAGGATTTGATAGAATGAAAATAGATGACATCGATGAGGTTAGTGTAATGCATTTTATTCAACTATTTAACAAATAGTTTTGGCTACTTTTAAAAGTCCTAGGCAATTCATAACTCAATTTTTGTTATTTTTATGCCTAAAAATGCAGGAAGATGTAAATATGTATCGCAAAAAACTTGTGAAGGACCTTTGTGAGAACCCTAACAACAATCCCTAGGATCTAAGTGACGAGTTCATAGCTTCATTTGAATATGAAACTCTGAACATTGACAACACTGTTTTCATAAATCTGTCACCATGCTTATACTCACCTCAATTCCGAAATTGGATACCACCCCTACCTGGGACACCACTCCTAGATAACTCTAATTTGGGTACATCAGTTCCTGATGATGATGAACTGTTAAGTACAAACATGAAGAAGATCAAGTGGCAAAAGAAATTCAAGAGCAACCTGTCACCACCCCCTCTGACATCATCCCCACCACGCACAGCTCAGCCAAAGAAGAAACGCGTGAGCAGTGCAAATGTTAGCGGCATGGCACGACAAGCAAGACGCCAAAAGCCAAGAAGTCAATATTCAAAGCCTCAACATAGGTGTCTCAAAAGTAAATTTGCTACAATGTTGGAACCTAGAACACAAATGGATATGCAGGTGAAGGAGGGCACTCGTATCCATGATCTTGTATGCTCCAAAGACAACAAATTCAAGGAGTAAGTTTCTTTTGACTGGTTTTATTCCTATCTATTGATGCAAAAGTGGATCTGCAAACACAAAGGGCTAATACCCAATCCGATATCCAAAGCATGCTAGTCGATTTGACCTGTTAATCGGCAAGGATGAAAATACGAGTACTTTGGTCCTAACAACAGCGATACGCCCAGAAGCCACGGCCAAGAGGTACTCATGCGGAACTCGAGGATCGTCGAAGGTCACACTGAAGCGATGCAGCTCGTCGAATCGATGAGAACTCATAAAAAGAAAAAAATACGTAAATTGACGAAGTCACCGAAAAGTAAGTAGATGCAAAATAGGAGTAAAATTGGTTTGATATTGATTGATATATCTATTATATTGCCCCTCAATCTATATTTATACCCTGATCTAAGGAAACATAACCAAACACGACTAGGACACCGAGTCCATACCTAAAAAACATGACTCTTACACGAATCATACTCTAACAAATATAGAAAAGAAAATCAACACCTATCTACTTCCCTGTCCACCTTAATTATGATGAAATTTCCATCGACCTCCTCTCCATTGGCATGCTTCCCGTCATCACAAGTTTCATCGGCAGCAGTCTTCAAACCTCCATTT
>CM039614.1:2358374-2460390 GCA_022457205.1 Saccharum spontaneum
AACCGAGGGTCCACAGAGCGTGAGAGAAACCGAAACTTATCCAATAGCAGGCCAAAACCGTGCAGCCAAAACTGTTACAGCAACAAGCTTCCTCCCATGGGAGCCAGCTACCCGCAGTAACCCGCAGAAGCAGGCCACCGCAGGCTGCCGGCCGTCCAGGGAGGCCGCGAGTCACCGAAACAATCCCAACAACATGTTGGCCACACCAGCCAGCCAGCTACCCATAGCATCCTGCCGAAGCAGGCCACCGCAGGCTTTCACCCGGCCAAGAAGGCGACGCATCATCAAAACAGTTCCAACAACAAGCTCGCCACCCTAGGCAGCCAGCTACCCAAAGCAGCCCACCGAAGTAGGCCACCACAGGCTGCCGATCGGCCAAGGAGGCCGCAAGTCACCGAAACCGTTCCAACAACACGCTGGCCACCCTAGCCAGCCAGTCGCCCGCAGCAGCCCACCCAAGCAGGCCGCCGTAGGCAGCCGGCCGGCCAGGGAGGCCGGGAGTCGTTCTGACAATACGCTGGCCACCGAGCTAGCTCGTGGCCCGTAGCAGCCTGCCAAAGCAGGCCGTCGTAGGCTACAAGCCAGCCACGGAGGTCAGGCGATGCCAAAACTTCTCCTAGTGCGATCACTTAGCATGCAGCCACCGAAGGCCGCATGCCAACCAGCCATGGCCAACCAACAACCAGCTACAGCCAGCTGAAGCTAGCCACGGCCGGCCTCTGGCCAGCCATAGAGGTCGGGGGATACGTGACCGACTTTATGGAGGTGCCTCACGAAAACATGGAATCAAAAACCTTGTGGTTTCCAACCATTTCACCCGAGGTCTCCTCCAACTGAACCCTCTTCCCCTAATATACCTGAGGGGCACCCAGCCCCCCCAGAAGTTCTGGCAGTTTTCTGTATGGTTCCTTCACACGCTTTGGAGGACCTCAGGAAATCCATGTGATATGCAGTTTTGGCTAGTTTTTGCTCAGAAACGCTGGTTTCCGCCCCGGAGGCGCTCGACAGTCGTTTTCCATGGATGGACTGAACCTTGGACTTTTTGGGTGGGGCCACCATGGGTGGGTCCTGAAAGCATCTAGGCCCCAAGGTTTGGTTTCGGTAATTAATGACAACACTCTACTACCATGACTAACGTGTGTTTTGCAGAAACATTGGTAAGTTAGGTCATGGAGGTGATAACTGCTTTGAGCACTGTGGCATTCGTGTCCCTTGATGGAAATCGTTTCGGTTTTCAAAAGAGTGATGTCAAGATTAAGGACGGTTAGTTCCGGATGTTGAGGTGTTGAGACACATTTGGAATAGTCGTTAGGATCTTCGTTTTTCTCTTTTGGCCGTACTACTAAGGGGGGCATGAATGGGTAGCTTGACCTAGGCAAGTCCTATGTTTAGGTGTGGTGCACACTTGTTAAACTTGGCACTAGGCAACCCTAGAATAGCTCAAAGTTCAGTTGGAAGCAACTTGGTTGAAGTTGCGACGTGTTTCGGAAAGTTTCGGGCTGTTTTCCAGTGACCGGACGCGGTCTTCGGCAGCACCGGACGCGTCCGGTCAGTACTTTACCGCGGCTAGGGTTCAGCCCTGACCACCGAACGCGGTCCTCGCGAGGACCGGACGCGGTGGTCAGCAACCGACACGTGTCACCTTGAGAAAACGCCCGTCGGACGCGACCTGGCTGTGATCGGCGCGTTCGGTCACAGTCCAGTAAGGTCCAGAGAGGACCGGACGCGTCCGGTCATCAGCCATCGGACGCGGCCTCGCGTCCGGTGCGAGTACAGTAAGCACCCTTGCACGATCGGACGCGTCCGGTCACCCCTGACCGGCGCGTCCGGTGGTTCAGTTCAAAATCGCGTTTTGACCGCTACGGGCGACCGGCGCGTCCAGTCAGTTCGACCGGCGCGTCCGGTCAGCCCGTGTCAGAAAGTAACGGTTCGTTTTCTTTGAGGGGTGTATAAATACAACCCCTCCACCTCTTTTAGAGGTCTCTTGCTCATTCAAACATCTGAGAAAACCCTTTAGAGTGCAAGGTAGTGCAAGAGCTCTAGTGAGGATAGAGATTTGAGAATCAAAGTTTGAGTATTCCTCACTAGTGATTAGAGAGTAGCAAGTGTGCATCCATCTCCTCATTTGGGCTCGTTGTGGTCAAGTGAGAGTTCTAGCTTGTTACTCTTGGTGATCGCCATCACCTAGACGGCTTGGTGGTGATTGGGAGTTTGGTGATCATCCGGTGGAGCTTGTGGATGACCCAACTCAAGTTGTGAGCGGTTTTGGGTGATTCGCCGTGACGGAGTGTCGAAGAATCAACCCATAGAGAGCACTTGATCCTTGCGCGGATCAAGGGGGAGCGACACCCTTGCGCGGGTGCTCCAACGAGGACTAGTGGGGAGTGGCGACTCTCTGATACCTCAGAAAAACATCACCGTGTTCCTTGCCCCTTTACATTCAAGCAATTACTTTCTCGTATTTACTTTCATTGCTTGTTTTACATTCCTAGAATTGCCATGCTAGACTAGGATTGGAAACTAGGGTGCAAAACTTTTTATCGGTAGACTCTCTAGGAACACAAGTAGGCACTAGGGGTAAATTCCGGCTTGTAGGATTTAATTCTTGCAATTAATTTTTAGAAAAGCCCAATTCACCCCCCTCTTGGGCATCTTGATCCTTTCAATTGGTATCGGAGCCGTGTTGCTCCTAATTTAGGCTTTACCGCCTAGAGCAAGATGTCTAACGGGGAAGGACCACCTCCCACCTTTGAGGGGGATGATTTTCCATATTGGAAAATCCGCATGGAGGCGTATCTCGAAGCCATAGATGTTGGGTGCCTTAGAGCCACAACCCAAGGGCTTCCCGCTATCAAGGATCCCGCAAACCCCACTGGTGACGAGGAGAAGTACGACCGGTGGAATGCAAAGGCCAAAAATGCACTCTACCGGGGCTTAGGCAAAGATATCTTCAATCGTGTGCGTAATGCAAAGAACGCTCATGATTTGTGGGAGAATCTTTGTGCTCTCCATGAGGGAACTAAGAGTGAGCGTGAGGAACGCTATCATATTGCTTTAAAGAAGATTAATTCTTTTGAGATGCTTCCCAAAGAAAGTGCTAATGACATGTACACTCGCTTGAATGTTCTTGTAGAGGACCTCAATGCTCTTGGGCTCACTCAAATGAGTCAATCGGATGTTGCAAGGAGGATCTTGAGTGTGCTTCCCATTGAGAAGTATGGTCACATTGTCACCGTGCTTCATCAAAGTGATCTCTCCACCGCAACTCCGACACAAGTATTGGGGAAGATCAATGCTCATGAAATGTACATACACATCACTCCGGAAGAGGGCTCATCATCTTCCAAGAAGAAAGACTTGGCCTTCAAAGCTAGCCATGACAAGAAGAAGAAGAAGAAGGGCCAAGCCATGATTGTGCAAGAGAGCTCAAGTGAAAGTGATATCGATGATGAATCACTTGCACTCATGGTGAGGAAGACCACCAAGATGCTAAAGAAGCTCAACAAGAGTGGCATCAAGTTCGATGGCAAGAAAAAGAAATTTTTCACAAGTAGCAAGAGAAAGCCCATCTCGGAGATGGATTGCTACAATTGTGGTGAACTTGGCCACCTAGCTCATCAATGCCCTAGACCACCAAAAGACAAGTTCAAGAACAAGAACAAGGGCAAGAAAAATGATTCAAGTGATGAGGAAGATGAGAAGAAGAAGAACAAGCCATACAAGAAGAAGGATGGCAAGAAGAAGGAGTTCTACAAGAAGAAGAAGGGTGGAAAGGCATATATTGTTGGTGATTGGCTCACCGACATTGAATCATCTTGTGACTCCTCCGAAGATGAGAGCGATGATGAGAAAGAGAAGGTTGCCGCATTTGTGATGGGGCCATCATCTTCACCGACATCTTCACCACCACCTTCACCGCCTCCTTCACCATCATCGTCCACTACTCACCTATGCCTTATGGCCAAGGGTGAACGAAAGGTACAAAACCATGATAGTGATGATGATGATGATAGTGATAGTGATGATGAATATGATGCACCTTCTTATGATGAACTTGTAAAATTGCTAAACAAATACACTAAAATCATAAGAAGGACTAGAAGTGAAAATGAATCACTCTCATCTAAACTTGAAAATGCTCAAAAGACTAGTGGTGAGCTTAGAGATCAAAATGAAATTATGTCTTCCACTCTCAAGGAGCTCAAAACCTCTAATAAAGAGCTTAAAGATCAACATGATAAACTTGAGAAGAAGCATGATGAGCTCATCACTAGACATAGCTCTCTAAAAGACAAATACACCACATTAAAAATTGACTATGATAGTCTTGTGGTTGCTAATGAGCTTGCTCTTGAGACACATGATGCTACTAACAATGTTGTTAAGTGTGATATAGCTACATCATGTGATGATTTGATCATTGAAAGCATTGAGCAAGGTTCTAGTAGCAAAGGCAGGAGTGTGGTTGAGTCATGCAACCATGATGATTATGCCAAGATCAAGTGTGAGAATGAGAAGCTTGCAAATGAGAACAAGAAGCTAAAAGGTTTGATGGCTCTTGAGAAGCAACCAACAAATGAGTCACTTATTGAAGAAAACAAGAAGCTCAAGCAAGAAAAAGAGCATCTCAAGACCGGCCTAAGCAAGTTCACAAGAGGCCAATATTTGCAAAGTGAGCTCCTCATGAACACCGTAATGAAGATGGATAGAAGTGGTATTGGGTACTTGGCAAATCAAGAGAAGAAAGCAAAAGCTCAACAACAAAGCAAGTCAAAGCCCAAGCCAAAGAGATGTGTTGAGTGTGGTCAAGAAGGTCACTTTGCTCATGAATGCAAAACTCCACCACCACAACCCTTGCCCAAGCATGCTAGACCCTTTGCCTTCAATGCTCATTACATGCTAAGAAAAGATTCAAATGGAAAGATGAAAGTCATGTTTTTGGGTCCCCCAAACAAGAATAGGCCAAAGAAAATATGGGTTGCCAAGTCACTAGTTGAGAAAGTCAAGGGCCCCTCTCAAGTTTGGGTCCCTAAACAAAAAGCTTGATCTCTTGTGTGTAGGTGAACTACAAGACCGGTGGATCTCATTGGGTTATTGATAGTGGTTGCACTCAACATATGACCAGTGATCCTCGTATGTTCACCTCCATTGAAGAGAATGGGATATGTCAAGAGAAGATCACATTTGGGGATAATTCAAAGAGCAAAGTCAAGGGTATAGGCAAGATTGCAATATCAAATGATCACTCACTCTCAAATGTGCTCTATGTTGCTTCATTGAGTTTTAACTTGTTATCCGTTGGGCAACTTTGTGACCTTGGCTTCCAATGCTTGTTCACACCAAATGAAGTTGAAGTTTCAAAGATAGATGACAAGCAAGTGATATTCAAAGGCTTTAGATACAACAATCTTTATCTTGTTGACTTCACCTCCGAAGATGCAAATTTGATGACATGTTTGTTCACCAAGACCTCACTTGGTTGGCTTTGGCATAGGAGGCTTGCACATGTTGGAATGAGCACTCTCAACAAGCTATTGAAGAAAGAACTAGTAAGAGGGTTGAAGGATGTGAAGTTTGAAAAGGACAAACCTTGTAGTGCATGTCAAGCGGGCAAACAAGTTGCAAACACTCATCCAACCAAAGCTTTCATGTCAACCTTAAGAGTGCTAGAACTTCTACACATGGATTTGTTTGGGCCTACAACATACAAGAGCTTGGGTGGTAATCTCTATTGTCTTGTGATAGTGGATGACTACTCAAGATATACATGGACCTTCTTCCTTCATGACAAATCCGAAGTGGCAAGTTGCTTCAAGAAGTTTGCAAAGAGAGCTCAAAATGAATTCGAAGTCAAGATAAAGAAGATTAGAAGTGACAATGGCAAAGAGTTTGACAACACCAACATTGAAGCTTATTGTGATGAAATTGGAATCAAGCATGAGGTTTCTTCAACCTACACTCCTCAACAAAATGGTGTAGTTGAGAGAAAGAACCGGACTTTGATCACCCTTGCAAGAACAATGTTAGATGAGTACAACACTCCGGAAAAGTTTTGGGCCGAGGCAATCAACACCGCATGCTATGCTTCAAATCGCCTCTTCCTCCAAAAGTTTCTTGGCAAGACCCCCTATGAGTTGCTTAATGGGAAGAAGCCGGACGTCTCATTCTTCCGGGTGTTTGGTTGCAAATGCTACATCTACAAGAAGCGTCAACACCTAGGGAAGTTTCAAAGACGTTGTGATATTGGTTTTCTTGTTGGTTACTCATCAAAGTCCAAAGCATATAGAGTATTTAACCATGCCACCGGTTTGGTTGAAGAAACATATGATGTGGAATTTGATGAATCTAACGGCTCCCAAGGAGCAATTGAGAATTGTGATGATGTAGGTGATGAACCCTTGAGGGAGGCCATGAAGAACATGCCCGTGGGAGACATCAAGCCAAAAGATGATGAAGACGATGTGCAAATCATTGATCCACCATCTTCATCACGTGTGCCTCAAGATGATGACAAGAATGAGAGAGTTGAAAATGAAGATACTTATGTCTCTCATGAACAAGCCGAGGCACAAGCACAAGATGTTGATGCTCCCCATCCACCTCCTCAAGCGGTTGATAGAAGAAACTCACCTCTACTTCAAGCTCATCCACAAGAACTCATCATAGGGAGTCCTACAAAGGGAGTAATGACTCGATCTCAAAAGCTAGCTTCTTTCGTTGAACATCACTCTTTTGTCTCTTGTGTTGAACCTAAGAATGTAGAAGAAGCTCTTCAAGATCCGGATTGGGTGAATGCCATGCATGAAGAATTGAACAACTTCACCCGCAACCAAGTGTGGACACTTGAAGAGCATCCTAAAGGTGCAAGAGTCATTGGAACCAAGTGGGTGTTCCGAAACAAGCAAGATGACCAAGGCATAGTAGTGAGGAACAAGGCAAGACTAGTTGCAAAGGGGTTCTCTCAAGTTGAAGGCCTTGATTTTGGAGAGACCTTTGCACCCGTTGCAAGACTTGAAGCCATTCGTATCCTCCTTGCATATGCATCACATCATGATATGAAATTATATCAAATGGATGTGAAAAGTGCATTCTTAAATGGCTTTATAAATGAACTAGTCTATGTCAATCAACCTCCCGGGTTTGAAGACCCTAGATACCCTAATCATGTTTATAGGTTGTCCAAGGCGCTATATGGGCTCAAGCAAGCCCCTAGAGCGTGGTATGAGCGCCTCCGGGACTTCCTCATTGAAAAGGGCTTCACCATCGGGAAGGTCGACACCACACTATTCACCAAGAAGCTTAATGGGGAGATCTTCATTTGTCAAGTGTATGTTGATGATATCATCTTCGGGTCAACAAATGAAGATTATTGCAAGGAATTTGGTGAATTGATGTCGAAGGAGTTCGAGATGTCAATGATTGGTGAGCTCACATTCTTCCTTGGTTTTCAAGTCAAACAAATGAGAGAAGGGATTTTCATCTCTCAAGAAAAGTATACCAAGGATCTTCTCAAAAGATTCAAGATGGAAGAATGCAAGCCAATCAAGACCCCAATGCCATCAAATGGACATCTCGACCTAGATGAGGGAGGTAAACCGGTTGATCAAACTCTCTACCGTTCTATGATTGGTAGCTTGTTGTACCTTACCGCATCTAGGCCTGATATCATGTTTAGTGTGTGCATGTGTGCTCGCTTTCAAGCGTGCCCTAAAGAACCTCACTTAAGTGCCGTAAAAAGAATCCTAAGATATCTTAAGCACACCCCAAGCATTGGTCTATGGTATCCCAAAGGAGCTAGATTCCAACTAGTTGGCTATTCCGACTCGGATTATGCCGGTTGCAAAATTGATAGAAAAAACACATCCGGAGGGTGCCATTTGCTTGGGAGATCCTTAGTATCTTGGTCATCTAAAAAGCAAAATAGTGTGGCTTTGTCCACCGCCGAGGCGGAATACATTGCCGCGGGGGCTTGTTGTGCACAAATCTTATATATGAAACAAACCCTCCTAGACTATGGAATTGTTCTTGAAAAGGTGCCACTTTTATGTGACAATGAAAGTGCCGTTAAAATTGCTAACAATCCGGTACAACACTCTCGCACCAAGCACATTGATATCCGCCATCACTTTCTAAGAGATCACGTTGCTAAAAATGACATATCACTAGAAGGTGTACGAAGTGAAAATCAATTAGCGGATATCTTCACTAAACCTTTGGATGAGGCTACCTTTTGTAGGCTAAGAAGTGAACTTAATGTGCTTGATTCAAGTAACTTTAAAAGATGAGCGGGTGTTGTCCCTTGCATTGCATTGTATCATTTGTCACGTTTATTTTATCGCAATGCATTTAGGGCTTGGCTAACACGGTTACGATAACCCTCCTTCGAAGGAGTGAAGAAGCCTAACCGTGGATCAAACTTGACAAGCAACCTAGCTTTACTTTCTTGTATTGCATCGCATATGCATGGTTGTTTGTTTGTCGTTTCTTTTCGGTTTAGCCTTGAGCAACCTCTGTGTTCGTCCATGGATAGAGAGAGCATTTGACGCTCCTAGAGTCCAAAAACTCTATTGCATGGCCATACGTTGCTCCTCGGGTGTTTATTGCCTATTTTCGTAAAAATTATACTAGCCTAAGGCAAAATATTTTGAAAAATTTGAGGGTTTGAGTGAGGTCACTCATATCAGGTTCCAATTGGTGTTTATTTGTGTCTCTTTGAATTGGAACTTGATTGGGAGAAGTCGCGTCAAAGTTCGGAACGAAGAATGGCGAAGAACAGCGACCGGACGCTGGACCGGACGCTGCACCGAACACAGTGATGCTTCACCACCGCGTCCGGTCCCGGCGTCCACCAGCGCGTCCGGTCATCCAGAAGACCAATTCCAGACCTAGGCACCGGACGCTGCACCGGACGCGCCTCTGACGACCACCGTGTCCGGTCCCGGCTACCACCACCGCGTCCGGTGCTCCGCGATGAATTCCCGAGCTCCCAGCGACCGGACTCTGACCGCGTCCGGTCAGTCCACACCGGACGCGTCCGGTCACTCCAGGCGCTTACTGGAGTGTGACCGGACGCTGCACCACCACGTCCGGTCATATTGACCACCGCGTCCGGTGATAGCATGTCGAGCGGATCTGCGCCCCTCATATAACCCTTCGTTTTTCAATCTATTTTTTCACCGAACGTTTCCTCCGCCGCCGCCGCTCGCCGAGTCGCCGTTCGCCGTCTTCTTCTTCGCCGGCGACTCCCCTCCGCGCCGCGCCACCCTCACTCGCTCGACCCCCTGCCGCGCCGCGCCCCACTCGCCCCCGGCTCGCCCGCATCTGCGCCCTCGCGCGGCCCCATGCCCGCTGCTCGCTGCCGCGGCCGCCGCCGTAATCCGCCGCACCCACGCGTGCCCACCTCACCGCCGGCCACCATCCACCGCCGTGAGCTCCACTGCAGCCACCAGCTCACCCCTGTGCGCCCGAGCTCCTCATTCTCCACCCGTGCCCAAGCTTTCTAGGGTTTTCACCCAAACCCTAACCTAGGGTTTCTAGGGTTTGCCCTAACCCTCGCTCGAGCTATCGTCTCGATTCGGCTTTTCGTTCAAGTCAATTCTATTTCGTCGTTAGGGCTAACCTTGACCGATTTCATCTCTTGACTATCTCGCTCGGTCGTTTCAGTGCTCGATCGTCGATCTCGGGGGTTCTCGCGACCTAGGTCACCGCTTCCTCTCACCGTCGTCTCGTCGATCCGAGGTAGCTTCGCGTCACGTTTTCTCGTCGTATCTAATTTGCTTGCTATCTCTAGGGCTTCGCACCTTTTAGTAATATATATATATGCTTATAGTATACCTCTCTATTCCATACGTGCAGCGAGTCAGTCGGTGTGTCAGGGTCAGATTTGTTCGCTAAATCCGAGGCCAAGCCTGCGGATACGGATTGAGGCCAAGCCTCTCGAGTGTCAGTTCATCATCTCACAGAGGTTTTCAGGCAGTCGATCAGCATGGTGCGTTGCAAGAACGCTGGTGGTGCTCCTGGTGACGGGGACAACAGTCCTCCCCGCCGTGATGAGATTGCGTGTGGTAAGCGCATCAAGATTGCAGCCAGGAAGAAGAGGAAGACACTTTCAGAGGCAGAGGTTGCTCTGGCCGTGGTAGACGCTGCAGAGCAGGCAGAGAGAGGTGGCAGACGTAGTGGCATTCACATAGGCGAGCGTCGCTTTCACCTTGAAGGTCGACAGCTCGGCACTGAGGCCACTGAGGGTACCGAGGCTAATGGACCTTCCGAGCAGATGTCAGTAGATCCACCCATAGAGCAGACAGAGGCTACACAGGCTACTGAGTCTACCCAGGCCACTGAGGCTCCACAGGCCACTGAGGATACAGAGGAGCAGGCAGCTCAGTCTCCACCACGTCGCCGCTCCACACGTGCTCGTACACAGGTGACACCTAGGCCAGACGGCCAGCGTCGTGGAGCACGACCTCCTCCCAGAGTTAGAGGGTCACCCCCGGTCGAGCACTTAGACCTGAGGGGTGCTTCAGCACGTCAGGTGCAGAGTTTGAGGTTTGTGGAGGTCAGCCGATGGTTTCCACCTGTCAGAGATTCCAGAGCTTCAGAGGGTTTCTATACCCCACTTCAGGAGGATTTCTACAGGGCCCTAGTTGACAGTGGTATTGCTTTCAGACCTCAGAGGGTGTGTCGACTAGAGGCATTGGTTGATGTTGTGGGAGAGCAGCTCCGTCCGCACCTGTCCTATATGCCTGGCTTATCAGATCTTCTTGGACGGACAGGTGCATACTGCGGCACATGGGTCAGGGAGTTCTATGCTTCTCTTTGGATTGATCCTGCCCATGAGTTCATACACTTTGCTTTCAGAGGCCGCGATCACAGACTGTACAGCTCCAGAGCTCGAGAGATCCTCAGACTGCCTGCTTCTGACACGAGGATCCATCAGTTGTGCTATGGACAGACTCCACCTCCCAGACGCCCTCACGGCGGTTCAGTGCCACCCACTGACCTGGTTCGACCCTGCTTTCGCGAGCCTTTTGGCGAAGGGTCACGTCGTACGCCTGCTAGCCTGACGCCTCTTGCCAGAGTCTTGGATGCTATACTCAGACGCACTTTACTGCCCAGACTCGGCTACAGAGAGGGACTGACGAGGATGCAACTTTGGGTTGTTCACCACCTCCTTTCACAGCGACAGTTTGACATCTGGGATCTTATCCTTTGTGAGATGGAGGACACCATTGCTGAGGGCTTCAAGGGTAACCGTCAGCTTCCCTATGCCCACTGGATTTGTTTTATCATCAGATCTGCTATCCAGATGCCACCAGAGATCAGGGCGGAGATAGCTAACACTACTACAGCTTTCCCTGATTATGATATCAGACAGCTTTGGGCCTCTGTTACTAGAGATCAGGCCCTAGCGCCAGGACAGCGTGTGCGCCCAGATGTTCCTGAGACAGCAGCTGAGCAGGACGCCAGAGTTGACGAGCTTGCCGAGGCAGAGCTCGCAGACCTTGAGACTCAGACTGCTGAGATACCTGAGGATGTCACTTCAGACAGCACTGATGAGGACTACCAGCCCATCCCCAGGTACCGGTCTCCTCGGTCTCACGACCACGAGGCCGGTGGATCTGGCTCAGCCTCCCGCTCAGACCCAGCCATGGTGGCTATCCTTGAGAGGTTGACCCAGGCTCAGGAGCAGCAGCAGCAGCAGATACAGCGCCAGGCACAGGATACAGCTGCAGCACTAGCACAGATTCAGGCTCGTCAGGACGAGTTTCAGAGACAGCAGCTTGAGATCCAGAGGCAACAGGTTGAGATGCAGCGACAGAGTCAGCAGCAGTACATGGATCTCCTGCGTCACCTTATCACGGTTGGGGTTCCTCCGCCTGCGTCTGTCATGGCTCCGGCTTTGCATTCCAGTGGTCCGTCGAGTCAGGGATAGCCGAGCTTACAGTTTACATCTCCACAGCAGCAGGTTCCCCAGTCTTTTCAGTCCCCGAGCTTCACTCCTATACATACAGGGTTTACACCATCAGACCAGCCTCGCCCGCACCTTCTGACAGGCACACCTATTGGTGATTTCAGTGCCACCTACAGCGAGTTGACTGGTCAGCCGACACCCTCGCACACTACTACGTTCCACACTTCGTCAGGGTTGTCAGCTCCCGAGGCAGTCGTTCCTCCAGTGACAGGGACCGGGACTACAGAGACCATCCCTTCTTCAGTTGCCTCGACAGATCCCCCAGCTACTGGCGTACTTCAGGCTCAGGTTACTCAGACAGATCCACTTGTTGCTACACAGTCAGTACCTGCTCCTGCTCAGACCCAGACCGCTTCGCAGCCACGTGCTTCTTCAGAGGGTCAGCCAGATAGCTCAGACTCCGAGGGCGATTCGCTTCACTTCATGATCACTCCGCGCACCTCGGCACCCGACACGACTCCGTCTGTCCCCCCGTCAGATTAGATTAGTTTTTTGGCGCTTGATGCCAAAGGGGGAGAGAGAGTAGTTTCAGGGGGAGTTTGTTAGTGGATTTTCGTTCTTTGTGTGCTACATTCATGCATATCATGTTTACTTTTCAGCATTGCATTCGTGTGACATTGTCGTCGAGTCGTAAACTTTGAGTCTTAATGTGTTATCCGTCTCAGTGATTAATATATGTCACCGTTTTAGCTATAGCTCTAAGGTTGTGCTTACGTGCCTTACTCCGATTACTTATGAGCTATATTTTTATGTGTACTAACGCTTTTTGTCTTATCTTATGAAGTACACTCTTTTGGCTTGGAGCACATAAGCAATTCCTAACCTTTTATGCTTATTGTCTTTTGCTTATGTGAACCAAGCATGCTCGAAAACCTTCACTCTAATCCATTGAAACTTAGTGTTGTCATCAATCACCAAAAAGGGGGAGATTGAAAGCATCTAGGCCCCAAGGTTTGGTTTCGGTAATTAATGACAACACTCTACTACCATGACTAACGTGTGTTTTGCAGAAACATTGGTAAGTTAGGTCATGAAGGTGATAACTGCTTTGAGCACTGTGGCATTCGTGTCCCTTGATGGAAATCGTTTCGGTTTTCAAAAGAGTGACGTCAAGATTAAGGACGGTTAGTTCCGGATGTCGAGGTGTTGAGACACATTCGGAATAGTCGTTAGGATCTTCGTTTTTCTCTTTTGGCCGTACTACTAAGGGGGCATGAATGGGTAGCTTGACCTAGGCGAGTCCTATGTTTAGGTGTGGTGCACACTTGTTAAACTTGGCACTAGGCAACCCTAGAATAGCTCAAAGTTCAGTTGGAAGCAACTTGGTTGAAGTTGCGACGCGTTTCGGAAAGTTTCGGGCTGTTTTCCAGTGACCGGACGCGGTCTTCGGCAGCACTGGACGCGTCCGGTCAGTACTTTACCGTGGCTAGGGTTCGGCCCTGACCACCGGACGCGGTCCTCACGAGGACCGGACGCGGTGGTCAGCAACCGACACGTGTCACCTTGAGAAAACGCCCGTCGGACGCGACCTGGCTGTGATCGGCGCGTCCGGTCACAGTCCAGTAAGGTCCAGAGAGGACCGGACGCGTCCGGTCATCAGCCATCGGACGCGGCCTCGCGTCCGGTGCGAGTACAGTAAGCACCCTTGCACGATCGGACGCGTCCGGTCACCCCTGACCGGCGCGTCCGGTGGTTCAGTTCAAAATCGCGTTTTGACCGTTACGGGCGATCGGCGCGTCCGGTCAGTTCGACCGGCGCGTCCGGTCAGCCCGTGTCAGAAAGTAACGGTTCATTTTCTTTGAGGGGTGTATAAATACAACCCCTCCACCTCTTTTAGAGGTCTCTTGCTCATTCAAACATCTGAGAAAACCCTTTAGAGTGCAAGGGAGTGCAAGAGCTCTAGTGAGGATAGAGATTTGAGAATCAAAGTTTGAGTATTCCTCACTAGTGATTAGAGAGTAGCAAGTGTGCATCCATCTCCTCATTTGGGCTCGTTGTGGTCAAGTGAGAGTTCTAGCTTGTTACTCTTGGTGATCGCCATCACCTAGACGGCTTGGTGGTGATTGGGAGTTTGGTGATCATCCGGCGGAGCTTGTGGATGACCCAACTCAAGTTGTGAGCGGTTTTGGGTGATTCGCCGCGACGGAGTGTCGAAGAATCAACCCGTAGAGAGCACTTGATCCTTGCGCGGATCAAGGGGGAGCGACACCCTTGCGCGGGTGCTCCAACGAGGACTAGTGGGGAGTGGCGACTCTCCGATACCTCGGAAAAACATCACCGTGTTCCTTGCCCCTTTACATTCAAGCAATTACTTTCTCGTATTTACTTTCATTGCTTGTTTTACATTCCTAGAATTGCCATGCTAGACTAGGATTGGAAACTAGGGTGCAAAACTTTTTATCGGTAGACTCTCTAGGAACACAAGTAGGCACTAGGGGTAAATTCCGGCTTGTAGGATTTAATTCTTGCAATTAATTTTTAGAAAAGCCCAATTCACCCCCCCTCTTGGGCATCTTGATCCTTTCAGGTCCCTTGGGCCCCGTGGCCCACATCAGTGGGCCCGGGACCCGCGGGTCGTTCGTGGCCCGTTTTGGCCCGTTTTTGGGTAGTTTTCGCCCGTTTTGGCTCGTTTTCGCCGTGCCCTTCACCTAGACACCATGCTGAACTGTAGTTTTTGCGCCACATGCACCTCGATGCGCGTATGAAGGCCGGCTTTCCTAGGGACTTGGGCTACTCATAGACCACGTGGACGAACTGCAGTTTTTGGCCTAGGACACCACACCGAACTACAGTTTTTGCCCCGCACGCTCCTTCGGATGCCACAGCAGGTGGGGACTTGGCCTGTTTTTTTGGCTGTTTTTGCATGTATTCTCCGTGCCCTGGACTTAGGCTGACTCAACTATTTCCAACCATGCCTTGTGGGCCATTTCCGCGTCCTATTCGTGTCCCGTTCTCAGCCAGCCGTCAGCCGTTTTGGTCCTGACATCGTCTCGTCCTTCTCCCATGACCTCGTGAGGCATATCCATCATGCGTGGTGCATTCCTCACCATCCACCCGCCAATCCATCCAGCCATCCGCTCACCCATCCATCCATCCATCGATCCAACCACGCACACTTTGCCGCAAGTCGATCCCACCACGCACACTTTGCCGCAAGTCCATTGGTGCATGCTCGGCCCCAGTTGTGTATGGTGCGGTGGCACCTAAGTCGTGTGCACGCCCCGTAGCCCGAGCACGGCTCTCCGCGAACCGCCTTGCCGAACCGCTGCGTCTCAGTGTGGGCACCTAGGCGAACTGCTGGTTTTCGGCCCTGGCGCCAAGGCGAACCGTTGTTTCTGCCCCGCGGGCGCCGTCGGCCCGGGGACTTGGCCTGTCCACGGATGCCCTGTCGAACCGCTGCGTCTCAGCTCCGGCGCCTGGGCGAACTGCTGGTTTTCAGCCCTTGCGCAAGGGCAAACCGCTGTTTCCACCCACCGGGCGCCGTTGGCCTCGGGGACTTGGCCTGTCCACGGATGCCCTGCTAAGCCGTTGCGACGCCTGGGCGAACTGGGCGAACTACTCCGGACGCATATCCGTCACGCGTAGGAAAGCCGGCTTTCCGAGGACTTGGGCTGCTCACGGACCACATGGCCGACCTGCTGTTTTTGACCCTGGACGCGTTGCCGAGCTGCTATTTTTGCCCAAGGCGCACCATAGGATGCCATCACCTGGTGACTTCACTTAGCCAATTTCTGGGCTAGGCTGCCTTGCCTTGGGCCGGAGACGAGCGCGGTGCGGTTTGGAAGGGTCGACCATGGCCACGCGGGGTGGGAGCCTGACTCAGCCCGGGGGCGTGGAGGGGGAGGGACGAATCCGTGCGACGCAGGGCTGGATCTCTGTGGATCGTGGCAGCAAGGCCAATCTGCCACTTACAATGCCCTATCGCGTTTTAAGTCGTTTGCAAAGGATTCAGCCCGCCGCCCGTTGAGAAGGGAGCTTCGAGGCGGCCCGCTGCGGTGCGTCGGCCGGGCAGGCTGAGCCAGTGGCACGGGCCCTTGGGGCGCGAACGCCCTAATGTGGGTCGGGGCGAGCGGCGGGCACAGGCACCGGTTGCTAGCTTGGATTCTGACTTAGAGGCGTTCGGTCATAATCTGGCACGTCCACTAGCACGACGGCGCGAAGCAAGGACACCTACGTTTTCCAGGGAACATGGCAAAACTATAAGGGTGGGCTAAGGAACGAGGAGGAAGCTAGGTAAGCATGTCCACGTTCATGCCGATGCGGCGGGGGCGGTGACACGGTGAACTCACCATCGTTCAGCACGGAGGAAACCACCACCAGCGATAACGTCTCGGTTCAAACTCGTTCTAGACCTAGGACATACTGAGTACTTTAGAGAGGGAGAGAAAGGAGTGCACGCGTGGAGCATTCGAGTCTGATGCCATGGCGGCCATGGCAGAGCTGCTAGCGAGGGTGGGCGCGCGGTGCGGCTATGGCGGAGGCACGGGGTATGGCGAGGTGCGCGGCGGCGCTGCGGTGGAGCAGAGCGAGGCGAGAGGATGGTCGGAGCAAGGAGAACAGCGGTGTGGCCATGGAGTATGGAAGTTGCACCCGTCCGTCCATGGACAGAGAGGGAGAGAGCGATAGGATGCGCGGTGCGGCAAGGCGTGGACGGCGCTAGTCACCCCCACAGCCTGCTGCGCCACTGCCACGGTAGGCCATGGAGCTCCGGTCGCAGTGGAGAAGGATAGGAAAGAAAAGGGAATAGCTTGTTGTTGAGGAGCGAGCGTAGTGGAAGGGAGGATTTATATAGGCAGAGGGAGCCTAATCCTGCTTCTTTGCAACTACATGCCCTTGGATCAAGTAATGATTAGCAGCAGAACAAAGTTCGTATTGGTTGTTTAGCTTTGTTTAGGGCTGAGCAAGGTCTTTGTTAATTGGTCCAGCGCTGGAGTAGTATTTGCATCTGCTATACTATATGGGTTAGTGTACTATCAACCCGCAGCTGGCGGTGTTGGCATCTAGGTAGATGAAAGTTTGTGCCTACTTTTTAGAGCAGGTACAATAATGGGCTTATAGCCAAGCTAATGCTGATGTGGAGGAGAGAAGGGAGGAGAGAGATGAGAGCTTGGCTCTCATACAAGCACCAAGCTGGGCACGGAAGCATAGGTATTAGTGGGCCCAAATAGCAAGTGTTGTGAGGAGAAATAGGAGAGAGAAACTTTTTAAAGACAAATAGGAGACACTTATTGTATAACTTGGCTCTTATAGCTTGTCTTATAGCCAAGCAACTTGGCTGTATTATTGCCCTTGCTCTTACAAGGGTAATTACAGGAGCTAGGGCTGTGCTGATATCCCAGCAGCTAGCCGTTTGGACCAATTATATTATTTATTAATGCTAGTATATTGCTTACTGTATACTAAGACTTGCTTTTGAGGTATGGAGGGAGTATAAGTACTAGGACTATAGTTTGAGAAGCAGCACCACCTTAACATTTGTTAGCCGTTTCGCCACTGCTGCAGCCGTGCGTCCTACCAAGGGAGAAGTTGCCCATTTTTTACCGAAAAGCTACCAGTACTGTAGCAGCGATCGATGGCACGCCTTTACCCGTGCTGCATGCCTCATTCCCTCCTGCAATGGGACAGGCCGACCGGCATGGCACTGGCGCACACAACGATGGCAGGAGGGCAGAGGGAGGGAACCTCTCGCTCGCTCTCACGCGCACCTCGTAGTCCGCCCAACGCAACTGCAGCGATCTTTCCTATAGGGGCTTGTTTAGATGCCATTCAAATTCCAAATTTTTTCACTCTCTCCATCACATCAATTTTTAACCGCTTGCATGGAGTATTAAATGTAGGTAAAAAAATAATTAATTACACAGTTTAGTTGGAAATCACGAGATGAATCTTTTGAGTCTAGTTGGTCCACGATTGGATAATATTTATCAAATAAGACGAAAATGGTACTATTCATCGGGTTCATTTTTTTTATAATCTAAACAAGCCCTAGTATATATATAATATAAACTCCTTATGCCGCGTGGAATCCATGGCCTCTGGAGCGGCCACTACTTCGGAAACAGACACGTCATCTGCGCATCGTCCCTCAGCAGGCCTCCGTGTCCTTCCATACAATCCCTCCATTGTTATATAGTGGGTCTTCATTAATTCATTTCCTTCCTGCTGCCTGCACCGTCCCCTTCGTTGGGGCAGCTCCTTCCCTCGCACGGAACGCCGCCGCATCACCTGCCTCGCTTCTCGCCACCAATACGACCCCATCCACTATCGCTGTCCCTTGGCCACAACCTTCGCTGCTGCTTCCAGGTACGCCGTCGCTGTGGCGCTTGCCTCTGCATTCGACGCCGTGACCTTTCGCCGACTTTGCTCTCCATCCCCATCCGCTGTGTCACGCCTCTGTAGTCGTCATAGATTCCATTTGTCTAGTGTGTTGGCACCCTCCGTCTGCTTCCCCAACAGTACGAGATCTCAAGGACGTCAGTTTGAGCTCTCTGTCAGTGTCTACCCTGGATCCCTGAAAAAACCACAAATTTCATACCAAATTCACAACATCCTAGCTGCCCTAAATGATCCAACCTCAACACCATGTTTAGAGCAAGTATAACGAGGTACAGTCAGCTGGCTAAATGAAGTTCCACATCAACAGAACCTGAGGTGGAGGAGTGAGAATAGAAGAGAGAGAACGGAGCGGACGGTTAGTGAAACGCCGGGCTGCACGTTCGAATCGAGGAAGTAATCGCCTGCTTCCAGCCATCAGCGGGCGCAGAGCTGACGTTTTTCACGGGGCCATGCATGCAGCTGAGGGCCTGTACATGCAGCCATTAAATACTTGAATTATTATTATAATCTACCTCTTAGCCGATCCATTATATGAGCTGACTACTCCTGATGGCTAGAAGTGACCTCGCAGTTTTATTTAGCCGGCAGCGGGCTGGCTTATTAGCCATGCTCTTAGATGACATCAAAATTCCAAGTTTTTTCACTCTCTCTCCATCACATCAATTTTTAATCGCTTGCATGGAGTATTAAATGTAGATAAAAAAATAACTAATTACACAGTTTAGTTGTAAATCACGAGATGAATCTTTTGAGCCTAGTTGGTCCACGATTGGACAATATTTGTCAAATAAGACGAAAGTGGTACTATTCATCAGTTTGAAATTTTTTCCCAATCTAAACAAGGGCTAAGATTCCCTATATTTGCATCTCTTCTTGACTGTACTTGCAACATACAAGCTGTATTGACCAAGTGATCATATCTCAGAAATTATTTATATTAAATTCTGATTATAACAGGCGTTACAAGTGAGACGGGTACCTCATCCTCTACTCCTGTTCCCCAGGTGCTACACAAACACAGGTATGTTCTTTCATATTATATTTGTAAGTCATACTCATGCCATGATCGATCCAGCTTCCTTGCCGCATGCATGCAACACATGGCTCTTGTATTGATGAGCAAGCTTGCTTCGATCTGGTCTCATAGAAAAAGAAAAGAAAAGAAAAGAGCTCAATTGCTCAAATTCGAGATCACAAACTCGATCGATCTCTGATCCGATCACAAAAGTAGGACCCCCTGGCCAAGTCAACAAGCTAGAAGCTAGCTAGAGCGAGCATCACAGACTAGTATAATGATGGATCCTACCAAGCTAGTGTAGGAGTAGGAAAGATAGTATATCAGATCCATAGGCATACTAGGTTGGAGTTGCAAGGATGCATGCATGGCCTCCCGGGCCCCGGATGCAACAGCAGCAGCTAGCAGGCAGGGATCAGAGCCAACTCTCGCCTTGTTTAGATCCCAAATTTGGGAAGCAAATTTTGTATAGTAAATGTTCTGTTACACTGTAGTAATTTTGTTTTTATTTGGTAATAATTGTCCAAATATTGATTAATTAGGCTTAAAATATTCGTCTCGCAAAGTACAACAAAACTGTGCAATTAGTTTTTGATTTCATCTACATTTAGTACTCTATATATGTGCCGACATTTTGATGTGATAGGGAATCTTCTTTTTGCATAGTAAAATTTAAGGGTGAATTTGGGTATCTAAACTAGGCCTCTCCCTCCATCAGTATCAAGCAAAGGATACAGTGGTCACCTCAACTTTATGGTGTGTACGGAGTATGAACAATTGGACATGTAAGCGTATGGTGGCCCCATTACTATATTAGTAGCTACGCAGGTATGTGTGGCTACCAACTTTAATCTCTAATTTGTCCATCATTCTTTCTTCTATGGATTCCAACACCGTCATTAATTGTTAAGTGTTCAAGTCTAGAACAAGTGCGTCTTAATTTGCATGTGTCCAGTACAGTACTCCTATGTAGTCCCTCCGTCCCAATGAACATGCAATTCTCACATCCCGAGAAGTCAAACATCGCAAACTTTAACTAAAGTTATATAAAAAATACTAACACTTATGAGCAAAATAAGTATCGTTAGATTAGTTATGAAATATATTTTTATAATAAATTTATTTTGAGACATAAATGCTAATACATTTTACTAGTAGGAGCTGGTCCGCCACACCAACCGACCGTACGTGTGCATACAAGATCAAAGGAAGCTTATGCATCCCTACCCTGCCGATCATCATATCATAGGCTCTTGTGATCATCAAATAAACACCCTCAACGGCCAGCGTTTGATTCCATCTATATAAATACAATAGACGACACACAGTACGGTGGTGCATGACATTTGAATGTGGTGTCTCTCTCCGGCCCCTTGCCTTGAGTCGAGATCTCCCCATTCAAATATGGGCTTTGTGTTGTGCATGCACGTACTAGTACTAGTACACGGTGCGGCATCAACCATGAAGACAAGTTTCAAGCGCATGCACCAATGCAAGGACGACCCCCAGTCCTAGCTCTCCCTGCCCTTGTTTAGATTGAAAGTTTTTTCAACCCGATAAATAGTATCATTTTCGTCTTATTTGACAAATATTGTCCAATCGTGGACCAATTAGACTTAAAAGATTCATCTCGTGATTTCCGACTAAACTGTGTAATTAGTTATTTTTTTTACATACATTTAATACTCCATGCAAGCGGCTAAAAATTGATGTGATGGAGAGAGAGTGAAAAAACTTGGAATTTTAAGGAAAACTAAACAAAGCCCTACTTAAATTGGAGGCTAGCTAGGCCTGACATGACCCAGAGGCATGCCAGGCAGTGGCTGTGGTAGTGTGCAGCGAGCGCGCCGTTGCGTTTCATCACCTGGGTCGATCAGGTCTCAGCTCTCAAGTGTGGGTGTGGACATGTCTCACACGTCTCACGTGTGGTGTCCACCAATAGAGCGGCAGCGGGCCCTGTGTGGGCTTTCAAAAGGAAGGAGCTATGAAGTAGCATGCATCCGCGAGACCGCCAAGACGAGATGACGTGGCTGGAGCCAGGGTTAAAAAACCAGCCGGTTTATCGCGGTTTACCACGGTAACCGCCCTAACCGGGCCGGTCCGGTTCCGATCCGGTCCGGTTAGGGTTTCTACAAATTCAAATTTAAAATTTAAAAAATAATGCTGAAAAAATTCTTAAAAATAGTCCATGATTTATAGAAGCCAATGGTGTAAAATTTTTTCAAATTTGAGTTCGTTTAGTATTTATTTATACGAATAGAAGTTTGAAAAAAAAACAGTGCCGGCCCGTTAAGGCCCGTGAGGCCCATTAGGCCGTCACGGGCACAAAACCAGCCGGCAGTGAGTGGGGGGGGTCAAACGCGCCGACACTTCATTTCCTCTCCCCCAACGCGAGCGTCCGAGCGCAACCCTAGGCGTCCGTCCGCCGCCGCCGGCTTACCGCGCGACCACCTCGGTTTACCGACCGGGTCAGGCGGTTTACCGAGGCCGCGGCGCTCGTTCGGTTTACCGCTCGGTTAGCTCGGTTTACCGACCGGTTCGGCGGCTAACCGCGTAGGTAAGTTTTTTTTGTTTTTTTTTATTTAGAGTAGTTTTAGGATTTAGGTAGAATTTGTGTTAGGATTTAGGATAGTTTGTTGGTTAGGTTTTAGGTAGGATTTATTTTAGGATGTTTTTTTTAGGATTTAGGATTTGTGGTAGGATTTAGGATTTTAGGTATATATTGTGTGACTTTGTGTATATATTGTAACTTTGTGTATGTGAGGTATAGATTTTAGGTATATTTTAGGTATATATTATGGAGGATTTGTGGTAGGATTTAGGATACATTTTATTTAGGTGTGACTTTGTGTTGTCCGTTTATGCAGGTAGAGTAGACAATGTCAGGCAGAAACAGAGACGTTGTATGGGAGCATGGTGAAAATCTTGCTCCTGGATGGAGATGTAAATATTGTCATGTGACGAGAGTAGGCGGTGGTTGCACTAGATTTAAACAGCATTTGGCTGGGTACGGGGCGGACACCTTGCATTGCGCCTGTGTGCCACCAGATGTGCATGCGTACTTTCGGCGAGATCTTGACAGAGCTAAGAAGACGACTGCTGACCGGGCTCGACAAAGGTTGGCAGAAGAAAAAGCTGTAGCTGAGGGAAACCATCCCCTCGGTGATGATGAATATGAGGCTCAGATGAGGGAAGCACTCAACCAGTCAAGAGCAGAATATGAGTACGAGCAGAGGGTGCAACGTAGAGGAGGTAATTACCACCGTGGAGGGGGTAGTGCTGGTGGTGGTGGTTCGCAAGGTGGGAATCCTATTGACAGGTTGTTTAGAAGAGCAGGATCACGGAGGGAGACTCCAGTGGAGGTGGAGGACTATCATGCGGCAGCGGGTGGGAGGAGAGGAATGCAGCAACAAAGGATTGATACAGGCTCTTGGACGCAGAAGGGGAAAAATGCAAAGGAAGCTATTGGTAAAGCTTGGGGAAAGTTTTTTCATTATGTAGGAATCCCCGGAAGAAATGCCGATAATCCGTACTTTGTCAGTGCGGTGCGAGAGACACAGAAGTGGGGTAAGTACCTATACGTGGAGACCTATGGTCTTATGTATGTTTCCATATTCTCATTGTTTGCTTATGGTTTCAGGTGAAGGCATCGCGTCACCCACTGGAAGAGATATTGTTTCCATATTCTCATTGTTGCTTTAGTGACTTATGTTATTTTTTACCACATTGTGTGGTCTTTTTACATTAATTTGTGCAAAGGAAGTACCAAAATTTCTTTTTTATTCATCAAAAAAAAAACAAATCCGGTTTGGAGCGGTAAACCGGCCAAACCGGCCGGTTACCGCTCCAAACCGGCCGGTTTACCGGCCGGTTACCGAACCGAAGGAAGTTTGAATTCAAATTTGAATTTGTCCGGTTACCGACCGGTTACCGGTCAAACCGGCCGGTAAACCGCTACCGGCGGCCGGCGGTTATCGGAAACCGGTCGGTAAAAAAAACCCTGGCTGGAGCCCGTACGTCCTAACCACTCTTGCACAGCTCACATGCCCACCGTCTTTTTTGTTTTTAGCCTTCTTTTTGAAAGATTCTCTCAAATATGCCCCTTACGGAAAGATTTCAAAAAATAGACCCTTGTCTTGGCGCCATAGTCGTCGACGCCAAGATATAACAGCATGGCGCCAAGGTCACTGGCGCCAAGACCCTGCCATCGTGGCGCTGACGTGGCAGGGAGCTTGGCGCCAATGACGATGGCACCATGCCTTGGCGCCATAGATCTTGGCACCAAGAGCCCATGTTTTAGCCAGCCCCCTCTTCCTCCCTGAGTCATTCTCGTTTTCTTTCTCCTTCTCTTCGGGTCTTTCCTTTGTACACTTCGGCCAACCTCTTATCGACCTATTGGACCATGAAAAGTTAGATTTTATCCGTCGATCTTCGAGAGCTAGGTATCATGTCACCCTTCCTTATTTATTTTGAATCGATTTGGTAAAATGAAGTCATATTCTTAACCTATGAACTTTACATGTTATTTGTTCATATACTTTTTAAAATTCATATGTATTGTACAACCGTAGGATGCCTAGGCGTGGAAAAGCTAGAAAACAAAGGTATGCGTAGATCTTTTTCATCATATATTAAACCCTTAGTTTTAAGGTTTATTGTTATTTGTTTTGTTATATTAGAACAGAATTTGTTGAATTGTAGCTATGGACGGATGACCGAAAGTCCGTACGTCCCAAAGTCGCTCCCTAGCGGTGTGCCAATACCCATATGCTTCTGTGGCGATCTTTGCAAGGTAGATATTTCCGAAGATGAGGCAACATATAAGCAGAGATATTGGATATGTTCCAATTTTGCATGGGAACCTACAGAGCGTCAGCGTCGTAGTACATTTATTGTGAGAAATTGCTTTTGTTTATTAATTAATTTGTGTCATATGGAGTTTTGTATATTAATTGGATTTGAAACAATTACATTTGCTGCAGACCCCTCCACCGCTATGTGATTTTGAGCAGTGGATTGACACTGAGATCAAGGAGGCTGACATGCGGCTTCTACAAGGCCTAAAGGAGTGGGATGCGGAGCACCTGGAGATATTAGAGAAGAGACATAGAGAGGAGGCAGCAGCAAAGGAGCACAAGGAAGAGGAGGAAAGGAGGTGTGTTGTTGCGTGTAGGGAGGAGAGGGAGAGGAAGCTTGAGCGCGTGCGCCGAGCGAAGGCAGCGATGGAGGAGAATCCCGATGCCCAGACAAAGGGAAAGTGGCCTTGTTGTACTAAGTAGTATGCTTGTTGTATGGTTTAATTATAAACAATGTGGTCGATGTAGTTTGCAATGTGTTTAATCTAATGTACTTTAGGTAAATCATGTACCTAGGGCATGTTCTGTTTTATTTATTTCATCGTCATGTACTTCATATGCACTTTAAGTTTTTGGACCTTGCATAGTGTTGTCATATCAGGTTTAATGTTACTGAGTTACTGAAACTAGTTCTCGAGGTGCATATAAAATATAAGGAAGTACTGGATTTCATAATTCAACACGCATAACATAGAACATGGCATGTCAGAACTTGTACCAAACTAGGGCACATATGTCCTGGACAAAACCTAAAATGCCTTAGGTAATTAGAGCGAACAACAAGCACATTACATGGCATGTGTACACGATAGATTTGTTCTATCTAGTAGTGCGGCCACATAGCAAACTATGTAGCTCCTTCTCCACAGTACCCTCCCATTGTTGATGGTGGAGGTGGCGGGGGTGGTGGCAGAGGCCCGTTGTTCTTGTGGTTAGGGCAGGTGCAATATGGATCAAGGCATGGTTCGTCCTATGAAACGGCACCACTACTGGAATTGTCTGCTTCGTCGTCCTTGTAACCGTTGCTAACTTCCCTTTCTAGTTCGAAGATACGGTCTTGCAAGTAGTAGATGTATTGTGCGTGCGGATAGATTGGTCTAGGATCGACCCACCTAGTGAAGCCACAGTTTTCTTTGGACTCTGAACACTGCATTTCAAATATTTTAGTGAACATGCAGTTAGTTTCGCCTATGAGATGCAAAATAATGGAGAAAAAAATTGAGTAATAAATTTTAAAACCAATTACCTCTGCTCGTGGACATTTGAAGAATCGGCGACCTCCATCCAAACCCTCCACGAACATCTGCACTAAGCAGTCCTCACCATGCCTATATTTTGGCCAATCTTCTTTCCGGTTATCATATCCTCGGAGTGGACACTCTTTGGTGAAATCTCTCTTGGTCTTGATAGGAAAATGATACACTGGTTCATCAAAGTCTTCCGGACCCAGAGACCCCTCCCACACAATGGGAGTACCCTTAGTCCCCCCGTTCCCTTCCCTCTAGATGACCCTCCAGACATTGCTACATATAGATAACCAACTTCTGGTTTCAAGTGACTAGCATTGTATGGAGGAAGGTGTATATATAGCTAGCAATGGATGGAGAGCCATTGTATTATGGCTTTAATGCTCCTGAAAAGCCTAGATGCCATCCCTGAAAAGCCTATTTGAATGAATGAAAAGCCTATTTGAAAACTCATCTGTAAAGGCTAGATTCCTTGATAAATCAATTCATCTGTAAAAGAGGATGTACGATAGGATAGTGACATGATAAATCACTGAAAAGGCTACATGCTATCGGTGTACTGCACGACTTGACATGTTGCAGAAAATTTTGGCAGAGTTTTTCCTATTTTTGATTCAATCCAAACACAAATATCACATTAACATATGTCATCAACAATTATATATGACATTCACCTTAAACAATATATATGAGTATCCTCAAAGCGTTTACCGTGCATATGCCATAAACTCCATAGTAGTTCATACAATACATAATAATAGGATATAACAGTCCATACAGTCCACAAGTCGGCTACAGTCCCTAACTGTCTCCTAGACCTACCATTGCCCTTGTGTCCAAGAGCGTGGGTGCCTAGGGTGTAAGGGTCAGGTGGTCGACGTCGCCTGGTACCGACCTATTGCGTAGGCTGAGTCCAGGGAGCATCGTCTAGCTGAGACGGTCCAATCTCCTCGTGCCCCTGGTCCTCGTCCTCGTCGTCGTCGTCATCGTCCTCGTCGTCGTCTTCGGTGCAAATGTCTCGCGACCCTGTAGGTGGGTGGCTAGACGAACCTACGCCATCTCTGGGTGCAGAAGGCACGTGCACGTCCTGTGTCGTGCCTGTCCTGCAACCACAGTGTGTAGCGGTATGGCGTAGCCGACGTGCTAGTCTCTGGTGCACAAAATCATGTCAACTGAATGTATTGAACGTGTTAGTAATCTAATATTTGCATATTATAGATACTGTTGACATCATTTTTTAGCACGTGTCAAGATGGTCAGAAGGGGCTAATTGGCAGAGGAAAAAATTACTGTGTAGGTTGATAGCCGATGAAAATAAGCTTGTAAAGAAGGCTGCCTATGAGTGGTGGCGGTGTATGGAGAAGTTGATTCAAATTGAAGTGTTGCCGATAAGGTTAAGGGTATTATTGCCGATGCCGATGAAAGAAGACTTAAAGGCTGCTGCCGATGAAACAGGGAGTGTGCCGATGAAAAAGACTTGAAGGCTGCTGCCGATGAAACAGGGAGTGTGCCGATGGAAAGGAGGTCGATGAGGATACCATCGTAGTTGAGGCGCCCTAAGGAGTAAGATAGGAATTAGTTTCCTTTTCTATGTTTATTAGAGTCTGAGTTGTATCAGAGTCATGTGTTTCCTTAGATTTGGATTTAGTGTCCTAGTCGTATTTGGTTATGTTTCTATAGATCAGGATATAAATATAAAGTGAAGGGCAATGTAATAACGAATCAATCAATATCAAAACCAGCTTTTACTCTTATTTGCATCTATTTACTTTTCGGCGACTTCGTCAATTTGCATACTTTTCTTTTTTACGAGTTCTCATCGATTCGGCGAGTTGCATTGCTCCAGTGCAATCTTCGGCGATCCTCGAGTTCCGCGTGAGTACCTCTTGGCCGTGACTTCTAGGCGTATCGCTGTTGTCAGGACCAAAGTGCTCGTATCTTCATCCTTGTCGATTAACAGGTCAAATCGACTGGCACGCTTTGGATATCGATTTCGAGTATTAGCCCTTTGTGTTTATAGATTCACTTTTGCATCAACACATCTTTTGGCACGCTCGGTGGGATAGATCTAATCAATATGTTCAACCCTGAGATTGACGCGGGGAACATCATCGCGGTATTAGAAGAAGATCTTAAGGAAGAACAGAAGCAGGCTATGGACAAGGCTATAGAAGAATACAGACAGCTTTGCTTGAAGTCATTCAGCTTGAATAAGAGTGGACAAGTCATCCAGAAGCAGGATTTGGCGTTGCCTCGGCAAGTTACCTTTGATTCTAATCCGGGTAAACTTCAAGAGATGGTTAATTCTGCAGTAAATCATGCTTTAATTAATCACTCCAATGTGCTGTCCAATACTGTTCATAATGCTGTGGTTCAAACTTTTAAAGAAGGGCAAGCGTCACCTCATTACGTTGGGCCTGCCTATCATCAACTAGAATCAGCATCTGTTATTACTCCATCGACTCCTCCAGCCGTTGTGGGTACAGAGGTTTCTTTCCCTCCAGTATCAGCAGGCTTATCTAACGTACAGTCTACACCGATGCGATCAGATTCAGCATTATCAGGACGAGTTCAGCTTAATACAGATCTAACGGCATCGGCTTTATCAGGTCCTATGCCACAAAGTAATCAGACTCCTGCTAATTAGTGGGGATACGGTATGCCTCCAGAACCATCTGCTTTTAACCCTGGATTACCTCAAGTGTTTGACACAGCAGGAAAAGCTCCTATGACATCGGCTGGTTCGCCGATAGCTCAAGTACCTCAATATACTACAGCAACTACTGTGCAACCAACTCTAGGAGGTTTCCAGATGCCTTTGGGTCAAACATCTAATCCAAGTCCATCGGCAAACTTGTTACCGATGTAACAGAAGACTCCTACTGTAAGTCAACCTGGAGTCCAGGTTATGCCTCAAGTTGGTTGTAATTATCCAGCAATGACAACAAATTACCAGTCATCGGCAAATTTTGTACCGATGAACGCTAATAATAGTTGGTCAGAGCAGTTTTCAACTCAACATACAGTTCAGCCAAATCAGCAAGCTGCAGGGATTCATCAAGGTCATATGCACGCTGGTTTTCAGAATCAAGCATCGGCAGCTCAGCCGATGAATCCTTTCCAGCAGGTTAATGGACCACAAATAATGACAAATATGCCAATTGCTGGAGATCGTGGGCCACAAAGATATGCAGAGGGGTATCAGCAAGTACCTCCGGTGGAAATTCAGCCATATCGTCAACAAGATGTTGATGCTTTTTGGACCGATAAAATAGCAGAAATTATGAAGGATCAGTTTGGGATCAAGCCCAAGGTCAATACATATTCTTATCGGACTCCATATCCTCCGGCATATGATTTAATTCCTCTCCCAAATCGGTACAAGGTGCCAGATTTTACTAAGTTCTCTGGGCAAGATGATACATCCACCATGGAACATGTTAATCGCTTCATTATTCAATGTGGAGAGGCAGCTAGTAGAGATGAATTAAGGGTTTGTTTGTTTTCATCATCTCTGTCTAGATCAGCATTCACATGGTTTATTTCATTACTGCCAAATTCTATTATTACTTCGGCTGATCTGGAAAAGCAATTTCATAAATATTTCTTTGCTAGAGTTCATGAAAAGAAGCTTACCGATTTGGTAAAGTTGAGACAGCGCAATGATGAATCGGTGGAAGGCTTTGTGCAAAGGCTACGAGATGTAAAAAATAAGTGTTATAGCCTGGTACTGGATGATCGGCAACTTGCCGATTTGGCCTTCCAAGGATTGTTGCCACACCTTAAGGACAGATACGCTTCTCAGGAGTTCGAAAGCCTAAGTCATCTCGTGCAAAGGATTTCTGATCAAGATACTAGGGTTTTTGAACCCAAACGAAATTGGAACAAGAAGGTTTCATTTGTCGAAGAGGTAGAAGATTCTGATTCAGATGAAGAACCAGTTATCGGTTTGGCTGAGTGGGTTAAGAATAAAAAGCCGATATCTTGTCCCTTTGGTCAAAAAGAGCCAGAGAAGTTTACTTTTGACATTACCAAAGCCGATAAGATATTTGATCTTCTGCTTCAAGAGGGCCAAATTAAGCTGTCACCTAATTATATGATCCCATCGGCAAAAGAGTTGAAGAAAATGTTGTATTGCAAATGGCATAATGCAACTTCACATAGTACAAATCAGTGCAAAGTGTTTAGACAACAGTTACAATTAGCTATTGAGTCTGGGAGAATTAAATTTGGTAATTCCAAGATCTAGAAGCCGATGAAAATTAATCAACATCCTTTTCCAGCAAATATGTTGGATGCTGAAGGAAAGACTATGGTGTTGACATTAGAAGCTGCTGAGAAAAACGCATCAGTGGATCCCCAACATCGGATAACTACCGATGATGCAAAAGGCAAGGGGCTACTAAGAGAAAGTGGCAGTTTTGGAAAGCCTCCTCGATCTGGTATTGTGATTACCCATCAAAGACAACAAGAAGGCTGGCGTCAGCGAAGGGACTGATATCGACAACAGCAAGAAGAAAGACGCCGAGAGGAGTGCAATCGGCATAAGGATCATTGGAGGTGTCCATTTTTTATTCATTGTTGGGAAGAAGGTATTAAATTACCTACTGTTGAAAATTGCCCAGAGTGCAATGGTTATTATGGGGTTAATTGTCCAGAAAGGAGGTTTCAATCTGGCAATCAAGGTTTGTCCATCAATGAGCCGATCAGAGGTAAAGCATCAGTACATGATCGGCTGGGGGGCAGGCTTAGTGTACATGAGAGGCTTGGTAAACGCGTTGCATATTTTCCAAGAAACCAAGAGGAGCTTGAAGAGATGGCAAACGCAAGAGTTCCTGATGAAGAAATATTTTACAGGGATCCTAATATACATCGTGTAGAGTCAACCAGGACCTATTATCAGCCAGTTTGGAAAACTAAACTTCCTCAATGGTGTCCAGAAGATTTGACAAACACACAGAAAAGGAGGATGCAGCGAGAGCATCAAGAGGACTTATACCAAGAAGAGAGTTCCTCCAATGAGAGATCTGGTAATCAGCAGTGGCAAATAAAGCACAAAAATAAAGGCCCATCGGCAGATGTCAATATGGTGTTTATGTTGCCGATGAAATTTTTGGCACTCCTTGATAATGAAGAAGAAGTTGTTTTCTCTGACCAAATAGCTCAATTAACGCTAGATCCTATGATGGCTATTTTTAAGAAACCTGCCGATGATGAGAGACAACATCTCAAGGCTTTGTTTGTGAAAGGCAGAGTTGATGGGCAGCCTGTATCTAAGATACTTATTGATGGAGGAGCTGCGATTAATATTATACCTTATGTGATGTATCGGAAACTTGGTAAGGGAGATCAAGACTTAACTAAAACCGATATGATGCTAAAGGATTTTGAAGGCAATGTGTCACCGGCTAAAGGGGTAGTGTGCGTTGAGTTGACCATCGGCAGCAAAACCTTACCGACGACTTTCTTTTGTTATTAATGGCAAGGGTGCATATAATCTGCTTCTAGGAAGGGATTGGATTCATGCTAATTGTTGTGTTCCTTCTACAATGCATCAGTGCCTTGTACAATGGATTGGGGATAAAATTGAAGTTGTTCCTGGTGATTCTTCTTATATCATCGCATCGGCAGAATCAGACACTTATGAGCGAACCAAGTGTATATCACAAGAAGCTTGGGAAAAAGAGTTCCTCAAGGTTGCCGATTACGAAATTCCACCGATCCAAGCAGTCGGTTCTGAAGAAGAATTTTAATGGATAGGTTTGTCGATGATGGAAAATTAGGTCAAGGGTTTACATCGGCTGATGATTTAGTAGAAGTAGATATTGGTGAAGGCGATAGGCCAAGGCCTACTTTTATTAGTGCTAAGTTAAATTCCAAGTGTAAACAGCAATTAGTCGATTTGTTAAAAGAATATAAAGATTGTTTTGCTTGGGATTATACTGAAATGCCTGGATTAGACCGATCGATAGTTGAACATCGGTTGCCTATTAAGTCTGGATTTTAGCCACATCAGCAGCTAGCGCACCGATGCAATCCTAATATACTTCCTAATATTAAGGCCAAAATAACTAAATTGATTGAGGCAAAGTTTATTCGGCAGTGTCGATATGCGGAGTGGATTTCTAATGTGGTTCCTGTTTACAAGAAAAATGGGAAACTTTGTGTTTGTATTGATTTCAGGAATCTCAATAAAGCCACACCGATGGATGGTTATCCAATGCCGATTGCTGATCTATTGATTGATGCTGCAGCAGGACATCAAATTATCAGCTTCATGGATGGTAATGCGGGTTATAATCAAATATTCATGACTGAAGAGGATATTCCCAAGACTGCTTTTAGGTGTCCAGGTCATGTGGGATTATTTGAATGGATAGTTATGACGTTTGGTTTGAAAAATGTCGGTGCTACTTATCAAAGAGCTATGAACTTTATTTTTCATGAATACATCGGCACATTAGTAGAGATCTACATTGATGACATAGTGATTAAGTCTGGAGATATCGCAAAGCATCTAACCGATCTACGAAAGATACTGGAGTGCACAAGGAAGCATGGATTAAAGATGAATCCTAATAAATGTGCATTTGGTGTATCGGTAGGGCAATTCTTGGGTTTTATGGTGCATCAGCGAGGCATTGAAATTAGTAGGAAGTCTATTGAGGCAATCAACAAGGTGGTTGCTCCTGCCAATAAAACTGAATTACAATCTTTGATCGGTAAGATTAATTTCATCAGGAGGTTCATATCTAATCTGTCAGGTAAGATCAAGGCTTTTAGTCCATTACTAAAATTGAAAGCCGATCAGGAGTTTAGATGGGGAGATGAGCAGCAATTAGCCCTAGATGAAATTAAGAGCTACCTAACAAATCCTCCAGTGCTAGTTCCACCTCAACATGGGAAACCTTTCAGATTGTATTTGTCAACTGATGATACTGTTATCGGTTCAGCTCTTATTCAAGAATTTAAAGGGAAAGAACGTGTTATTTATTATTTGAGCAGATGGTTAGTGGATGTTGAAACCAGGTATTCAGCTATCGAGAAATTATGTCTGTGTTTATACTTTTCCTGTATTAAGTTGAGGTATTATTAACTATTGGCTGAGTGCACTATCATATGCAAAGATGACGTGGTCAAATATATACTGTCGATGCTGATATTAAGTGGTAGAATTGGCAAATGGATTTTAGTGTTATCAGAATTTGACCTATGTTATGAATCGGCTAAGACAGTTAAAGGACAAGTTATGGCTGATTTTGTTACTCAACATTGCAACACAGTGGATTCTCTGGAAATTGCTCCTTGGACACTTTTCTTTGATGGATCTACATGTGGTGAAGGAGCAGACATCGGCATTGTGTTAATTTCCCCTCAGGGGAGAAAGTATGAGTTTTCATTGCCGATTGTTGCTATATCAACAAACAATCAGGCTGAGTACCAAGCCCTGATAAAAGGGTTGGAATTGCTTAAGGAAGTACGTGCCGATGCTGTTGAAGTTTTTGGTGATTCTATGCTAGTTATAAATCAGTTGGCTAGAATTTATGAATGCCGAAGTGAAGTTTTAATTTCATATTATGAGAAATGTCTGCAGTTGTTGAAAGGGTTTAGGAATTTTCATCTGGAACATGTTTCTCGATTGCATAATGAAGAGGCTAATCGATTGGCTCAGCATGCTTTAGGGTATCAGCCTATTCAAGAAGTGTTAACATCGACAGTTGATACCGATTACTGGAGAAAGGAAATTATTGATTATTTAAAGAATCCATCTAAAAAGGTTGAAAGACGTATAAGGTTCCAAGCTACCAAGTATGTGCTCCTTGATGATGAATTATATTACCGTACCATTGATGGAGTTTTACTCAGGTGTGTTGGCATCGATGAATCAAAAGGCTTGATGGGTGAGATTCATGAAGGAGTATGTGGGGCTCATCAGTCAGCTTTCAAGATGAAATGGATGATCAGAAGGAATGGATATTATTGGTCGACTATTCTCGAAGATTGTTTTAAATATTTTAAAGGATGTCAAGAATGTCAAAAATTTGGTAATATTCAAAGAGCACCCGCATCGGCTATGAACCCCATAATTAAGCCTTGGCCGTTCCGGGGTTGGGCTATTGATCTTATCGGTCAAATTTATCCACCATCGAGTAAGGGGCATAAATTTATTCTGGTTGCTACCGATTATTTCACAAAGTGGGTTGAAGCAGTTCCTTTGAAAAAGGTGACATCGGCCAATATGATTGATTTCGTGAAAGAGCATATTATTTACCGATTTGGTATTCCTCAAACCATCACTACCGATCAGGGTACCATGTTTACATCGGGCGAATTTGATGAATTTGCTATAGGTATGGGGATTAAAGTTTTGAATTCTTCACCATATTATGCCCAGGCTAATGGTCAGGCTGAGGCTTCTAACAAAGGAATTATCAAGCTCATTAAGCGCAAAATTAAAGAATATCCTAAGAGGTGGCATACAGTATTAAATGAAGCCTTGTGGTCATATCGGATGGCGTGTCATGGTGCAACCAAGGTAACACCTTATCAGTTGGTATATGGACACGACGCAGTATTACCTTGGGAGATTAAAACTGGCTCTAGGCGTATATGTTCTCAAGATCAATTGACAGCCGATGACTATGATACCCTTATGAAAGATGAGTTGGAAGATGTAGCAGGTCATCGGTTAAAGGTTTTAGCTAGTATCGAAGAGAATAAGAAAAGGGTAGTCAGATGGTATGACAAGAAGGTGAAGGTAAAGGAGTTTGTCGATGGAGATTTGGTTTGAAAATTGATTTTACCGATTGGGACTAAAAGTTCTAAGTTTGGCAAATGGTCACCTAATTAGGAAGGTCCATATCGAATAAATCAATCTGTTCCTAGTAATGCATATATTCTCGAAACCCTCGAAGGGGTTGTATTTCCTAGAGCATTAAATGGAAAATACTTAAAGAAATATTACCCTAGTATTTGGATAGATGCATAAAAGTATAATTGTCGATAACAATCCTATCGGCTAGAGTTAAAACAAAGTATTAATATCTTATTGCCGATGCACTAGATGAGAATTACAGGTTTAACAAAGATTGGATAGCCGATATTGCACGCAGGCGAATTTCATCGGCTTCTTTTAATTCTTTAGCGTCTTCATCGGCAGTTCCCTCCACAGACTTGAGTTTCTTTTTCAAGGCCAAGGCCTTGCGAGCTTGGATGTCCCTTTCCTGCTGAAGGGTTTTGATGACGTCAGGAAGCTGGTCTTCTTCTTGCTTGGCATGGGTTAGGGCTGCTTCAACTTCTTCCAGTTCAGCTAGAAGAGCTGCTCTCTTTACCGATAGATCCAGAATTTTCTGTTTAAGGACGGCGCCAGAGGTTTGCAAGTTGCTGATGTTTTTGTGCTTCTCATCGGCAGTTTGTTTTAGCTGCAACATCTCTTCCTTAAGCTGAGCTTGAGCTGCTCTATCGGCGATACGGTGAGCAGCCCGTTGATATTGAAGTTGTCGGCTCTCTAGATGGACTGCTGGGAAGAGAATTTCTTCAACATCGGCAGGAACTTGGCCACGGATTGTCTTGAAGATAGTCTTTGCAGGATCTGAATCGTTTATCAATTGAGCAGTATCTTGTTGTAATAGATTCAGAAGGGCTTCTAGTTTGTCATAGATTTCTGCCGATATTGTTCCCAATGCCAGGGAAGAACTCGCTTCTTCTCCATCATCATCGGAGACGTCGATAACAAAAGAAAACAAGCTATCAGGAGAATCTTATTCCTGTGAAGAGAAAAGTCAGAGATTCTACCTAAGGATAGATACGGATATTATAAATCAAATAGGTCAATTGGTTTACCTGCTTCAAGGCAATTTCTTGGGCCTGGCTAGAGGGAGCAGCTTGAAGGGGGTCATGCGAAGGATCGGCAGAAGTTGTCGATCGGATGTCTTCTATGACTTCATCAGTAGTTGGCCCTTGGGGTATGATGGCCGATGATATATTCTGTGCAGGAGGGTCAACTTGTTCAACTACATCGGTTGGCTGGCTAAGAGGTGTTGGAGCGGATGCAGGGACTGGCGTAGATTTCTATCGTTTTTTCTGAGCTTCGGCATCAGTTAAAGCTTTACGCTTTACTTGGATCTCAGCGACAATTGGCTAGGGGGCATCGGCACTTGTTGATTGAGGAGCTTGAGTGCTTGGTATGCTTGCCGATGTACCCATTTGTTGCTGCAAAATAAGTGTGAGATCGGATATTTAACAGATAAAATATAAAGATAAAAGAATACCTCTGAGGGCTGGTTGGAGGTAGTGGTGCTTGATGTTGGAGGAGTTGCCGATGACGATCCAGCTGCAGCTCTTACACCCTGATGGTTACATGTTAATATAGTTTGTATCGGCAGTGAATAAAAATAAACAAGGTTATTACCTTAAAAGCCTTAATTAGGCTTGTAGCAGCAGCCATTGGAGTGGCCCTAGATGTTGCCAGTTTTGATCTGGAGGTGATAGTCTTGGCACGGGTCCTCTGGAAGGTTAAAGCGGCTAAGGTGGGGGCGTTGTAGCCGATTACTGAAACTAGGGAGATAGGTTGGAGGTTGAAAGGTCTCCCACTTTTGCTTATGGATGGAACTGGATCATCGACCTGTTACGAGAAAGATTAGCTACTGATATATATAAAAAGGAGAGAGATAAAAGAAAGTTAAAAGAAACTTACTGCATCGTCAGGAATGGCGTAGTCAGGATCGATCATGTGCCGATGTGTGTGGACGGATGTTGAGAATAATTGTTCTTTCCACTCTTGCCACCATTGCTTATATGATTCTGTAATAAAAGATGTTGGTGACCAGGCGGAGAGATCAACATTTGAAATATCAGCATCGAGGGCGAGTCTTACGACCCTGCTCCACTCAGTTCCGGTGGTGATTGTTTCTCTGGGCTTGATCACATCGGCAAAGCATAGCTTGATTGGCAGTTGCCCAAAAGCCAGTTGACGAGATACTACTGATGGATTGTAGAACTCATAAGTAGTATTGGAATTTTTCCCACTACCAAATGTGTTCACCGGGATTGCCCTAGGAGTAATGATGGCCATCATAAGCTCATTATCTTGGTTCAACTCGCTATCGGCAAAGTTGAAGAGAAGGGGGAACTTGTTATCTTCATCGATATAGGGTACCCAAGCCCTATGATCGCGAGGGAGACCATTGTAGAAGTTCTGGAAAAATCTGCCGATTTGATCTTCATTAGCCTCTGTTCCAGGGAGGACAATTATAGCTTCACCGAAGTTGAGAGGAGGGCGTGTTGCCGATTCCTCATCTCCAAGAACATAATCTTCGGTGATCTCTCGTGGGAATTCTTGGGCGAAGAAATCCCACTGCATACGCTTATGCATATGGGCGTTTAGCCACATATTGATGAACCACCATGGGCCTCCCAAATTGCCGATGGGTTCACCAAGTAAAAGCTTCTGAGATACTTGGTGGAGGAGGTGGTAGGTGGAGCTCAGAAGGTATCGGCCGAGCGGGAACCTTACACCGCTGGCCAAGAGTTCGGCTGCAGGAAGGAAGGCATTGGTTGGTCCTACCGATCGACCACAGAAGATAAATTTCTCCAGCCACATATTCAAGAATATGGCGTGTTCCCTCTGATTAACAGTACCAGTCCTTTGGTATTCCTGGATGTATCCTGTCCAGCCACCGATGTTGCGTGTGTTCACTCTATATTCAGCTTTTCTGCCATAGATGGAGCCTTCATCGACAGTTGAGATATCTAAGCCAGTGAGCATGTATACATCGGCAAGAGTAGGGGCGGATGGACCATGACCAAACATAAAGGTATTTGTGGTGTTTGACCAGAAGTGAGCGGCGGCTATCATCATGGACTCATTCTTTTGCATATCGGCAATAGATAGCCTAATACATTGGTCTATCTTCCGCTCTGCCCAGTACACCTGCATTGACCTGTTAACCCTCAAGTACCAATCTTTCCACCCTTTGGTGGGTTTGGGCCAAGATCGGAATGTCTCCTTCCATAGATTCAAAGAAAAATTTTGAGCTTTAAAGAGAATTCTGTTAGCTTCTGCATTGATCAAGTTAGTTGGATCTGGGTCACCCATTGGACCTAGGCATTGGAGGAGAGGTTGGTTGGTTGGAATAACTAGTTTGTTGTGTAGTTCCTGAGTTTGGGAGATCAAAAGAGTGGAAAAAGAAGAAAAATTACCAACTGTAAGAACTCGCAAAGACCAAAGGGATCAAGGTAAAGGTAACAGAAGAAGAACTAACCGTGGGAACGTTGAAGTTGATCACCATTGCTCTGAGAAGGATGAGGGCACAAGCTGGGGACTTGAAGTTGACGCTGGAAGGAGCTCTGGTGGGTTGAGGACGTGTGGTTGTTCGTTAGGGTTACCATCGGAGAGAGAATGCCAAAGGTCGAGGTTTGAGGGTAGAAGACGAGCGATCCAGAGAAATCTATTTATAGGCCGCTTGGAGTAGGGGTATTCTTGACTTATCTCTATGCCGCGCGTGTGTGGATCGAAGTGGTTCAGATGGATATGGTAACAGTTCGCACGACAATCAAGGAATTATACAGAAGATTTGATGGCAAGTAATCATGACTTGGAAGAGATTTTGGCACAGGATCTTTCAGTTCTAAAATGGTGGTGTTGTTATAATAAGATCTTACCGATGGGTTGTTGTTTTGGTATCTCAACCGTAATTGGGGCAAGAATAGTTGGAAATTGTGCGATATTTACTGAGATGCATCAATCAGAGCTAGATTTGATTAAATTCGGTAACAGATTTATGTTATGCTTGGAGAATGGGTTGAGAAAAATAGGTAACATCAAGCATTATCTGGAGTAAATTTCAGAGCATTAGTATCTTATACTCCGAAATTGGGGGGCATGTGTTGACATCGTTTTTTGGCACGTGTCAAGATGGTCAGAAGGGGCTAATCGGCAGAGGAAAAAATTACTGTGTAGGTTGATAGCCGATGAAAATAAGCTTGTAAAGAAGGCTGCCTATGAGTGGTGGCGGTGTATGGAGAAGTTGATTCAAATTGAAGTGTTGCCGATAAGGTTAAGGGTATTATTGCCGATGCCGATGAAAGAAGACTTAAAGGCTGTTGCCGATGAAACAGGGAGTGTGCCGAGGAAAAAGACTTGAAGGCTGCTGCCGATGAAACAGAGAGTGTGCCGATGGAAAGGAGGTCGATGAGGATACCATCGTAGTTGAGGCGGACTAAGGAGTAAGATAGGAATTAGTTTCTTTTTCTATGTTTATTAGAGTCTGAGTTGTATCAGAGTCATGTGTTTCCTTAGATTTGGATTTAGAGACCTAGTCGTATTTGGTTACATTTCTATAGATTAGGATATAAATATAGAGTGAAGGGCAATGTAATAACGAATCAATCAATATCAAAAACCAGCTTTTACTCTTATTTGTATCTATTTACTTTTCGGCGACTTCGTCAATTTGCATACTTTTCCTTTTTACGAGTTCTCATCGATTCGGCAAGTTGCATTGCGCCAGTGCAATCTTTGGTGATCCTCGAGTTCCGTGTGAGTACCTCTTGGCTGTGACTTCCGGGTGTATCGCTGTTGTCAGGACCAAAGTGCTCGTATCTTCATTCTTGTCGATTAACAGGTCAAATCGACTCGCACGCTTTGGATATCGATTTCGGGTATTAGCCCTTTGTGTTTGTAGATTCACTTTTGCATCAACAGATACTTACGTCAAGGAAGCTACGTGTGTCATCGTCCCTCACCCTCGGATGAAAGCGTTCTATTTCTTGGACAGACATCCTGAGGGAGTTGCCCTACAACAAAGTTTTAAGTTGTAATTCATTGTTACGCAAATCGATATATAAAAGTAGAGCAAATGACATACCACTCTGTCCAAGATCGGTCCTACTCCCACCTGGCGACCTACATGAGTAGAGTGGTCGTACGTCGTGTCCTCATCCTCGGACAACTCAATGTCAGCGTAGTCATCGTGTGTCCACTGTAGCTTAAGCCTCGGACGAGTCGCTTGGTGGTACCAAGCTTGGTACCGCCTGTAGTCTCTGTTCGTGTGCGGCTCATCATTGTCGTCCACGTTCTCATCGAACATCTCCCACTCTTCGATGTAGTCTCGGTGGTGATGGGCCCAATCAAAGATTTTCCTGTTTTTCTTACGATCGAGCCTGCAAAATACATACACAAGTTAGTCAACATCGTGTGGCTATAACATGCATGTATGCCAAAGTTAAAAATTTCGGTAGAGTTTCCTTTGTTTGTTGAAGCAAACCACACCTATATGCATTCCATAGACATACAAACATATCAACAATTATTTCATCCATCTTATTCGACATATATCATGTGGTAATAATATAAGTGCAACTTCAGGAAAAAGGTCCGATTACAAAGAAGAGAACACTTACTTGTGCAAGTCAACACTGGTCGACACTGGAGATGGTGGACAACGCTGCCTTGCTCCAAACTAGCGTGCAACTCGATGTGGAAGGTGGTACTCAACAGCATAGAAGCAGATAAGAGGGCACCTCACCCTGTAGAGCTCGCCGTCACTGTCACACACATTGCTCACCACAAAAGGAAGTGCGGCCTCGTCCATGTACGGCTCCCAAGTCACCTGCAACGTGTCCAAACAAGAAGTTAGATAGCTTAATAAATAATTTCTTTTGAACCAACATGTATAATAATTTGTACTTACACTAGAGGCCATTAGCCTATCTAGCTCGTCCGTGTACTCTTTGTACGCCTGCTCCATCCTCGCGTGAGGAACTGTCACCTGGTCCCACAGGTACGCCCACGTCGGCTATAGACGTGTGTTCTGCACTAGGAACCAGTCGCGAGGAGCCAGCACCATGGGACGAGCAACTGGAAGCCGTGACCACATCCACAGCTGGAGTAGGTACACACACCCACCAAGTGAGGCTGATTGTGAAGACTGCCGACACGCCTCGCAAAGCTGACGGTAAAGGAAATCCAACACTGCAAAGCTCCAGCTGTAGTAACCCGCCTGGTCCCAGTCTGTGAGGCAGTGGATCCACATCCACGACACAGTGTCCCCCGTTCCGTCGGGGAAGAGAACAGAGCCAAACAAGTGTAGGATCCATGCCCTATAGTAGTACTGAACTGTCTGCTCGTCTGCCCCTGGAGGACACTGTGCGAACTCAGCCCGAAACCAGGAGAGAAGGACACCAGAAGTGCGCTCTCCTTGCTCACCCACCTCACGTCCAAGGAAGGCCCCCACCCGAGCTCTCCAACCCTCTAACCTACACTGCCCTGTCACTACCCTCCCACGAATCCTCAGACCTAGCATCTTCTGACAGTCCTGTAGCATGACTGTCATCTCCCCAAACGCCATGTGAAAGCTGTGAGTCTCAGGTCGCCACCTATAATTTTAGCAAAACAAAAATGCTCCTCAGAAACATAACCACGTGAACAAATGATTATTAATACAACCTATGTGTTCATAAAATACCTGTCAACCAACGAAGTCAAGCCCGCTGAGTTGAACAAAGGCAGGCCACGACGAACCTGGAAAGATATGACGTCTAGGCCAGCTCTCGATAGGTAAGGTGTGTACCTGTCATCGTATTGCATTTCCAAGAACCCTCCATGTACTCTAGAACAAAGGAGCGGAAGGTCCTGCATTTAAATGAAATACAAATGTTACTTGACACACACATATACACTTATAATTCGAAGTATGTGATATAGGAGTGTAAAATCTTACCTGCCCCGACGCTACGAGACGTCCTCGGTGGGTCTCGTCGTACACCGGGTCCAGAAGGTGGAATTGCGCCATCCTACAAAAAGAATATAGTTAGTAAGTTATAAAATAAATATGCATTTAAACATAAAGCAAGAATTATACAATCAATACGATAGGTATTAAATAATAGAAACAACTACAAGTCGCACCTCACTAATTTGCCAATGCCAAGTACGGGAATTGTGGTCAAGTCTACCGCAATTGCCACACTCGTACTGCTCTGGGTCATTAAGAAATGGTGTCGCTCTCCCACGTCGCGTTCTACCGGGTATCTGATCCATAACCATCCTGTGCCTCGTCCTCTTTCTAGAGCCCCGCTTGTCCCAACGGTAAGCTGGATCTGCAACGTACGTTGGACCATCGTATGGAGGCCACTCTCCAGGGTCCCGGAAAGGCATGAAGCGGGGCCTCCATGTTTGGACAAGCGTGTCGACACTGAACTCACAAGGTATCCTAGCCTCAATATCATAGTTGCGATGCCTAGCAGCTGCTACAAGGTAAGAACATACAAAGTGATAATGCCTTAGTTTCCCACAAGTGCATGAGAAATCTTGGAGGACTACCACATGAATCCTCGACTCTCAGACCTCACCATCAGATGTAGTACCACCGGTATGCTTCACCTCATATATTCCTGTGGCATGGTCAAAACATGTGACCTCATGTGTGCCAGCCCTTTCCTTCGCCTTGTCTAGATGTGCCTGTGGTGTTGGAGCCCAAATCTTACCTTCACTCTGCAACTGCAATGCATGGGCGTGCCGATCATTGAACCAGGCAACAAGCTTGTAGAATGTGAATTGAACGATAGCGTTCATGGGCATACCACGAATCCCTAGCAGCAGCTTATTAAAAGACTCAGCCATGTTGCTGCACTGAAACTCGTACCTCCAACCACCTGTGTCATGAGCTCTTTTCCATTTATCCACATCTCTCATCAAATTTGTTAGCCATTGTCCACCTTCTGCATTAGATGCGGTTCTGACCTCCTCTAACTTCCTTCAAAAATACCTATCCTCAAACTATCGAGCAGCCTCCTGGAAAAGATCAAAATTATCCTTCACACCATCCTTCCGGAGTAGATTCTCAGCAAGGTGCCGAGTACACCAATGATGGTGCAAAGGTGCATACCCCTCTATCTCCTCTCGCACAGCATTAAGTATGCCCTGGTGCCTATCAGATATGACACCCACCTCCCTGCCAGGCCCAACCACATGTATCCAGACTAGCCTCAAGAACCATCCCCAGCTATCATTATTCTCCCTCTCAACTAAAGCAAATGCCAAAGGAACAAGCTTGTTGTTTGCGTCACACGATATGGCTATGAGAAGTGTGTCATGGTACTTGCCAATCAAGAATGTACCATCAATGGAGAAGACTAGACGACAGTGCCTAAAGGCCTCGACACACTGAGGGAAGCACTAGAAAGCACGGAAGAATATCTGTCTCCCATCCTTCCATGCGTCTGGCCTAGGGATGTACTCATAATGCATGTCTGGATTCACTGCTTTGATTGCATTGAGAAGTACTGGAAGCTGCTCGTAGCCATCCTCCCATCCCCATATATCATCTTCCACGCCCGCTACTTAGCCCTCCAGGCTTTGCCATAAGTTATGTCATATCCTCCATACACCTCATTAACTATTTTGATAATTGTCCTGACCTTCATGTTCGGCTCTCCTTATAATACTTTCATCAACCGCTTGGCAATGAGGGTAGATGTCAACTGCCAATGCTTCGTGCTGAGGTCATGTGAAGAACAAGTATGTGGCCCGACAACTTTTGTGATCTTCCACTTTTCGGAGACCTTTTGCTTCCTTGCACAAATCCTCCATGGACAGCGTTCCTTGTCACACACAACCGTGTAATGCCGCTCCACATAGGAATGCAGGACCTTGTACGATCTCTTGCGTATCACTGCAAACGCCTGCAACCACCTCTTCAATGCAGGGAGGTCATTGAAAACCCTCCCCTTCTCTATCTCCATACTAGGACCAGCCTCTGGAGCTTCCTGCAGCTCATCATCACGTCCTTCGGCAAACGCCCGATCTGAATGAGTAAGATCACTGAACTCATAAACCATAGGATCACGGCAGCCAGGAAAAATACGCCTCAGCATCTCAACGTCACTCTCCGTGAGCTCTCCAACGGGACGATCATCATCAGAATCAACAACCCTTGCGATCTCATATGGCTCTGAATCATTCATAATTTCAACACTATTGGAGGCACGGATTCCATCTCCAATCTGGACTTGAGCATCAGCAAGAGGAGCACCCTCATTTCAGGAACGTCTCCTGTAACATAGCCACAAATAAGAGGAGATGATAAGAAGAGTGGATGAAAAGAAGAGACTTAAGCTACAAAGATAAAACGATACCTAATTGATACTTACTCGGATGATTCTGTGTCAAAGGAATCTCCTGAGGAGGATGTGCCACATCATTGAGGGCAGATTGCACATCGGGAATGGTAGGCGAGACCTCCGCATCCACATCATGTTTCGGGATGGGAGGTTCAAAGTATGCCTGCTCACCCATTAGCGGGGACAACCCAAGAGGGATGGGATCAATGAGCACCTGATGCACAACCACGTCTAAACTGTAGAACTGGCTTTTCATAGCTGATCTCATATAGTTGTCTCACTGATCTGCACACCTTATTGGGATCATCTTCCTTAGCATGTTGGGAGGGAAACCTAGGTGAAGTACACCCTCAACTATGATGCCATCATCTCCATGGCAATGCATCTCCTCACGAGCTCTTGCAGTCAAATCACTAAATGATGGCTTCTTATTGAATAGCACAGGCACACTTTGCATGTCAACAAACTCAACATATCCATAGCGATCTCGTTCCACAGTTCCTCCATAATATATGCTCACTAGGTTGTCCATCTAGTTCCAAAACATAACGAAGCCCAATTGCTTTACTCCAATATAAATGAAACATACTAAGTACTAGGTCTCTAATACATAAAAAGTACATACTAAGTACTACTAACTAATAAGTATTCATAACTAATAACTACTACTAACTGCACAGTACTACTAACTAACTATGTCAAGTAACTATCTATGTAACTAACTATATAACTATTTAACTAACTAAATAACTAAGTACCTATATAAAGTATCCATCAATCTACATATCTATCTAAACATCTTTCTTCAAATCTTAATCTATAATACACTAACTAACTAACTAACTACCTAACTAACTAACTATTGTTAAGTAAGAACAACAAAGTATTTTACCTCGTAGGAGAAGCAGAGATGCCGGCGCTTGGCAATGGAGGGACGGGCAGCAGCGCGCGGCCTCACCGGCGGCGGAGGGCGGCCGGCCGGGCGGCCGAGGCGGCGCCGGTCGGGTGGGCGGGCGGGCGGTGGCCGGACGTGCGGGCGGACGGCGACAGCGGCCAGCCGGGCATGCGGGCGTGCGCGGTGGCTGGCCGGACGTGCGGGCGAACGGCGACGGCGGCCAGGCGGCGCGCGGGCGGGCCGGGCGGCGACGCGCGGGCGGCTGGGCGGCCGGCGGCGGCATGCGGGCGGCCGGACGGGCGTTCGGGCGGGCGGCGGCGCGCGGGCGGCCGGGCGGGCGTTCGGGTAGGCGGCGGCGGCGTGCCGGCGTGCGGGCGCCGGAGAAGGAAGAAAGAAAGAGAAGAAGAGAGGAAGAAGAAAGAAGAGAGAAACGGTTTTACATGGTGCATGGCGGCAAGATCCATGGCGCCATGCATGGCGTCAAGATCCATGGCGCCATGCACCCTTGCCAGGTTGCCAAATTAGCGCCACGACGGTAGGGTCTTGGCGCCAGTGACCCTAGCGCCATGCCGTTATATCTTGGCGCCGACGACAATGGCACCAAGATAAGGGTCCATTTTTTAAAATCTTTCCACAAGAGGTGTATTTTAGAGAATCTTTCGAAAAAAGGGTTTAAAAAAAAGACAGCACACGCCCACCCGTCCCGCCAGTGTCGCCACTGGCTGGGCAAGCTTTTGCACGGGTGGCAGAGGGCAGGGGCACTGCACTCTTGCGTTGGCTTGCAAAGGGTTGGAGTTGGAGGCCGATCGAGAAGGCCAATCTACTGTACTTACGAGAAGTCCAATCAGAGGACTGCCTGTCGGGCTCCACTTTAGGGCCTTGTTTAGATGGCAAACTTTGGAGGCAAAGTTTGCATAGTAAGTGTCACATCACACTGTAGCAATTTTGTTTTTATTTGGTAATAATTGTCCAAATATTGATTAATTAGACTTAAAATGTTCGTCTCGCAAAGTACAACAAAACTGTGTAATTAGTTTTTGATTTCATCTATATTTAGTACTCCATATATGTGTCGGCATTTTGATGTGACGGGGAATAGGAATTCTGCATAGTGAATTTGGGAGGCAAACTTTGAAATCTAAACAAGGGCTAGTACTTGATGAGCATGAGGAGGAGCATCGATGTTCTCTATCTGTCTCTCTGAATCTAATGAGGCTCTGACCAGCATTATTACCGCTCCTGGTGCCGGTGGTAGTATCTCGTGTCCTCTTGCCGTCCTACAGTAATCCCTGCCTGCAACTCACTGCAACTGCAAGATCTCCCTCCTCTCTTGTCACTCACCGTTGCTTTGCCCTTTGCCTTTTCCGTGTTTCTTGGAATTTGCATTGGAGCCTGTTTAGTTGCCAGGAAATTTTACAAAATTTTTTAGATTCTCCGTCACATCGAATCTTTAGACACATGCATGAAACATTAAATATAGATAAAAAATAAAACTAACTACACAGTTTAGATGAAATGGACGAGATGAATCTTTTAAGCCTAATTAAACCATAATTGAACACTATTTACCAAATAACAACGAAAAATGCTACAATACCATTTTACCAAAATTTTCGGAACTAAACCGGCCCTTGCATGGCCCAGGAAAACCGCGGCCGGTGTCCCATCACACTGGTAGCCTAGGGTTCTTTCCAAGACAGACACTGCATTAGCAGCAGTAGTTTAGTACTGCTCCATTGGCTAAGCTTAGGGCACTGTAAATTACTACTTGAGCAAACAGAGGCCAGAGCACATAAAACAAGTGCCCTTTTATTTCCCGTGCAGAAGCTGCACGGATAACAACGAAAGTGCTACAATAGCTCTGGGCCTTGTTTAGTTCCTAAAAATTTTCAAGACTCTCCGCCACATCGAATCTTTGACGCATGCATAGAGTATTAAATATAGATAAAAAATAATTAATTACACAATTTAATTGTAAATCGTGAGACGGATCTTTTAAGCCTAATTAGTCCATGATTGAACACTAATTATCAAATAACAACGAAAGTGCTACAGTAGCTTTTTCCAAAAAAAAATTGCGAACTAAACAAGCCCAAGAACAAGCAAAGGGCCCGTTCGGCTGGTCTGTTCCTGGCTAGATTCGGCTGGTGTTGATGAGCCTTGGGCCTAGATGTGCAGCAGGCCTCTTTCAGACGTTCGGCTGGTCTAGAAAACTCAGCTCGCGCCCTCCTCCCTCTCTCTTGCATTCGCTCCCGCGGTCGTTGCGTCGTTCCCCGCTGTAGCTCCCGCCGCCGCCGCGGCTTCTTCTTTGCCCGCACCCACACTCCCGCTTGGCCACCGGCCGCCCACCGTTCTTATCCCCATCCCAACCTGCCGCCCCTGGTGACGGACAGCGCCATCCACCCGGCTCAGCAGGTTGGTTTCGGTTCGTTTGTACCCTACCACATCCGCCGCGTCGTCGTCGCCGTATTGGTCCGCAGATCTAGTCCCTTCATCGCATACGGAGTCAGATCCGAGCAATCCGGTCAGTACTCCACTCCCCCCTCCCTCCCCCCCACCTTTCTCATTTGTTCACGTGCATCCAGTCGGTTAGGGTTTACCGTTCCCTCGAATAAGCCTTCAATGACCACAACATGCATGTGATAAGGCTCTGCATAGAGTAATGAGCTTAAGATGCTCCTTTTGTAGATGTGAATCGAAGGGACCCTAGAAAGCCAGGGCGTGGCGTTGCCGCGCCATCTTCGAGCTGAGTTGTTCAGTTTAGCCTGAGGTCCATTATATTTGTAGCACTCAAGGGGTTCTGATTTTACCAACTAAATTAAATGCCTGTGGCCCCAATTTTTGCAGTTGCTTTTCAATTGGTCAATTCTGAGACACATTTTTTTGCATTGCATTTTTATCTAATATTCTGTAAAGGAAAGAACAAAGTGGTCTTTCATTATATAAAGATGTAATTTGGCCTGGTTATTTGGTCTTTTATTTAACATGTACCTGCGTGGGTGAAGTCAGATTTTACTTTGCTCTTTTATTTAACTGTAACTGCATGGGTGAAGTTAAATTTTCGTAACTACTGAGGAAGCAAGAGTTGTATTCTTTTTTAGACGGAGAGACTAAGAATTTTAAAATGTTAGATTTTAATTTAGGAGTTATTGCAATTAAAGGAGCCATCATATGGATAATCCTAATGACTTTGTTTTCGTTTTGCAAAAATGATTTACTGCCTTACCACCATCATCTGGACTATCTCATGGTGGTAACCTAACCCATTCTTCTGTGCTGATTTAATTTGTTCCATCAAATTAAGAATAGAGAGAGCTAGCTATGACTTGTTAGGGCACTCCCAACCCATAAACTAGGATTGTTTCCATGTTCATTTGTTAGGGTTCCAACTCAAAGAGAGAGAGAGAGAGAGAGAGAGAGGAATGGTTTCTTTGGCCAGTCTCAGTAATGAGCATGGCCGTTGTTAGTAAGACTGTTACGTCATCTTTTGTATTGTAAATGTGACAATAAGTTTCATCCACCTGAAACTCTATTAAGCTCTCTCTGTCTATCTATCTATTTATAATTAACTAGCCAAGTCATCAAATATGTTGATGTGTTACAATATTAAATTCAATGATGACTCCAAGTCATCAAATATATGTATTTAAATAGAGAAAGTTATATGTCATATCAAAATATTTTCCATGATGAATCCGGTTCATTTGTTATTTCAATCAGAGGACACTGATATATTGGAAATATGTGTCACAGTTTCATCTGATAATATTAACCCATAGGTACAAGTCCAAAATGAGTTGATAGTGCTATTTAGGCAGGTACATACTTCTCCGTCACAGTATAATATACCGATAAACGAAACTTATCTAGTTCAACAAATACATGCACGTAGTTATAGATATTTTTTATTTGTATTCTATAGAATATGCTAGCCAGGCATTAATTAGTGAATTACCTTTTTTCATCGAATATAAGCTTGCTAGTTTCCCAAAAACAGGACCTATAATCTTCACTATGTTTCAAGGCCTAGTCCAAAAATCATGATCTGGACTTTTCAGCCTCCTGTTTTGATGTCAGTTTTGAATCTTGGCCTAGGCATATACAAAGGGATTCTAAATTTATACTAAGCTACCTGATATAGAGGAATGTAAAAGAGGACTGGTTCACCAGAAGAAAGGCATTCATGTATCTAAATCAAAGTTTTAAATTGCCGGCTATGCCTCTTAGCTTCTGACCTTCTGAACAGCTAAGCGCAGCTATAGCGGGATATAGCTGCAGCTATACCATTTAGCTGTTTTTGCAAAAAAAAAAAAGACATGACTTCATAACCATTACCTATTGATACATAACCAGTTCAAACGAGTGCATTATAGGTTCACAGGAGTACATTACATCACAGGCTAAGTGGCTTACAGAATACGGAAACATCAGTTTCACACAAGTACATCATTCTACAATAAAGACAACTGTACAACACAAAGATCATTAAGAGTTCTGGATAGTGGATACTAAATTACTAATATGAGGCAATATTGCAATCTTCATTTCTTCTAGTCTCACTCATCAGACTCAGAGACATAGGAAGAGGGAGAGGGAGACTTATCAGAGTCAGTAGTCTGCATTGGAATACCATCACCGCAATCTTCTGAGTCAGATGATGGAGCTTCATTTAGCTGTTATAGATATTTTTTATTTGTATTCTATAGAATATGCTAGCCAGGCATTAATTAGTGAATTTCCTTTTTTCATCGAATATAAGCTTGCTAGGTTCCCAAAAACAGGACCTGTAATCTTCACTATGTTTCAAGGCCTAGTCCAAAAATCATGATCTGGACTTTTCAGCCTCCTGTTTTGATGTCAGTTTTGAATCTTGGCCTAGGCATATACAAAGGGATTCTAAATTTATACTAAGCTACCTGATATAGATGAATGTAAAAGAGGACTGGTTCACCAGAAGAAAGGCATTCATGTATCTAAATCAAAGTTTTAAATCGCCGGCTATGCCTCTTAGCTTCTAACCTTCTGAACAGCTAAGCGCATCTATAGCGGGATATAGCTGTAGCTATGCCATTTAGCTGTTTTTGCAAAAAAAAAAGACATGACTTCATAACCATTACCTATAGATACATAACCAGTTCAAACGAGTGCATTATAGGTTCACAGGAGTACATTACATCACAGGCTAAGTGGCTTACAGAATACGGAAACATTAGTTTCACACAAGTACATCATTTTGGAATAAAGACAACTGTACAACACAAAGATCATCAAGAGTTCTGGATAGTGGATACTAAATTACTAATATGAGGCAATATTGCAATCTTCATTTCTTCTAGTCTCACTCATCAGACTCAGAGACATAGGAAGAGGGAGAGGGAGACTTATCAGAGTCAGTAGTCTGCATTGGAATACCATCACCGCAATCTTCTGAGTCAGATGATGGAGCTTCATTTAGCTATTATAGATATTTTTTATTTGTATTCTATAGAATATGCTAGCCAGGCATTAATTAGTGAATTTCCTTTTTTCATCGAATATAAGCTTGCTAGGTTCCCAAAAACAGGACCTGTAATCTTCACTATGTTTCAAGGCCTAGTCCAAAAATCATGATCTAGACTTTTTAGCCTCATGTTTTGATGTCAGTTTTGAATCTTGGCCTAGGCATATACAAAGGGATTCTAAATTTATACTAAGCTACCTGATATAGAGGAATGTAAAAGAGGACTGGTTCACCAGAAGAAAGGCATTCATGTATCTAAATCAAAGTTTTAAATCGCCGGCTATGCATCTTAGCTTCTGACCTTCTAAACAGCTAAGCGCAGCTATAGCGGGATATAGCTGCAGCTATGCCATTTAGCTGTTTTTGCAAAAAAAAAGACATGACTTCATAACCATTACCTATTGATACATAACCAGTTCAAACGAGTGCATTATAGGTTCACAGGAGTACATTACATCATAGGCTAAGTGGCTTACAGAATACGGAAACATCAGTTTCACACAAGTACATCATTCTGGAATAAAGACAACTGTACAACACAAAGATCATCAAGAGTTCTGGATAGTGGATACTAAATTACTAATATGAGGCAATATTGCAATCTTCATTTCTTCTAGTCTCATTCATCAGACTCAGAGACATAGGAAGAGGGAGAGGGAGACTTATCAGAGTCGGTAGTCTGCATTGGAATACCATCACCGCAATCTTCTGAGTCAGATGATGGAGCTTCAGGCTGCACTAGGCCATCGCTGTCGGCGTGGAGGGACATCTTGTTGTTGATGAGGCCCGGGCGTGCAGGCTGCACAAGCCCCTTCTTAGAGACTGGCGCTAGGTCCACATCCGATGTGTGCTCCACAGCCGCATCTACAGCCTCAGCCACGAACAGCTGCTTCACCATGGCTGCGGCAGATAGCCCGGGCTCTCCCTGCAGAGCCAATGCTGGAGCCGAAGCAGGCGACGCCGAGGAAGGAGTAACCGGCACTACAGCAGGAGGGGTGGTGGACAGCAGTGGCGGGCACATGAGGGCGTTCTGGCGGGCGAGGCGTGGACGGCGCTGGTCACCCCTACGGCCTGCCGCGCCGCTGCCACGATAGGCCATGGAACTCCTATCTTAGTGGAGAAGGATAGGAAAGCAAAGGGAAGAGCTTGCTGTTGAGGAGCGAGTGGTGCAGAAGGGGGGATTTATATAGGCGGAGGGAGCCTAATCCTGCTTCTTTGCAACTGCATGCCCTTGGATCAAGTAATGATAAGCAGTAGAACAAAGTTGGCATTGGTTGTTTAGCTTTGTTTAGGGCTGAGCGAGGTCTTTGTTAATTGGTCCAGCACTAGAGTAGTATCTACATCTGCTATACTATATGGGGTCGGTGTACTATCAACCCGTGGCCGGCAGTGTTGGCATATGGGTAGATGATAGTTTGTGCTTGCTTTTTACAAGGGTCAAAGAAGCATTTACAAGGGTAATTACCAGAGCTAGGCCTGTGATGATATCCCAGCAACTAGCCGTTTGGACCAATTATATTATTTATTAATGCTAGTATATTGCTTATTGTATATAAGTACTACTACGCCTTGTTTAGATGCACATGAAAAGTTAGAATTTTTTCACTCTCTCTCCATCACATCAATCTTTGGACCTATGCATGAAGTAGTAAATGTAGGTAAAAATAATAATTAATTACACAGTTTAGTTGAAAATCACGAGATGAATCTTTTGAGCCTAGTTGGTCCACGATTGGACAATATTTGTCATATAAGACGAAAGTGGTACTATTCATCGGGTTGAAATTTTTTCAGCATCTAAACGAGGCCCTACTATAGTTTGAGAAGCAGCACCACCTTAAAATTTGTTGGCCGTTTCGCCGCTGCTGCAGCCGTGCGTCCTACCAAGGGAGAAGTTGCCCATTTTTTGTCGAAAAGCTACCAGTACTATAGCAGCGATCGATGGCACGCCTTTACCTGTGTTGCATGCCTCATTGCCTCTGCACCGGGACGGGCCGACCGGCACGGCACCGGCGCACGCGACGATGGCAGGAGGGCAGAGGGAGGGAACCTCTCGCTCGCTCTCACACGCACCTCGTAGTCCACCCAACGCAACTGCAGCAATCTTTCCTATATAGTATATATATAAACTCCTTATGCCGCGTGGAATCCGTGGCCTCTGGCTGCCTCTGCCGCCTTGCGTGACGTGAAAAAAATACCAACGGCCACTGCTTTAGAAAGAGACACCTTGTCTGCGCATCGTCCCTTAGCAGGCCTCCGTGTCCTTCCATGGCCTTGTTCAGTTCCCCAATTCTCTCCCCTAATTCCACTATGCAAAAAGAAGATTCCCCGTCACATCAAAATGTCGGCAAATGCATGGAATACTAAATGTTGATAAAATCAAAAACTAATTGCACAGTTTTATTGTACTTTACGAGACGAACATTTTAAGCCTAGTTAGTCAAAATTTGGATAATTTTTACCAAATACAAACAAAATGCTACAGGAATTCTGATACAGTGTTTTTCTCCCCAATTCACCAATCTAAACAAGGCCCATGAAATCCCTACGTTGTTATCTAGTGGGCCTTCATTGATTCATTTTCTTCCTACTGCTGGCCCACTGCTTACTCCTATTACCTGCGTCGTCCCCTTCGTCACGACAACTCCTTCCCTCGCACAAAACGCCGCCGCATCGCTTGCCTCGCTCCTCACCACCAATACAATCACACCGTCCACTGTCACTATCCCTTGGCCGTAGCCTTTGTTGCTGCTTCCAGGTACGCCGTCGCTGTGGCTCCTGCCTCTGCATTCGACGCCATGACCTTTCGCCGACTTCGCTCTCCATCGCCATCCACTGTGTCACGCCTTTGCAGTCAGCACAGATTCCATTTGCCCAGCGCGTTGGCCGCCTCTGTCCACTTCCCCAACGGTACAAGACCTCCAAGGACGTCAGTTTGAGCTCTTTGTCAGTGTCTACCCTAGAGAATTTTTTATTTTTAGCCCAAATTTGAAACATATTTTGGATCTGACCCGTATTTAAAAATATTTTCAAAACTAGTCTGTATGGGCCCGCCACCATGCATGGCGGGGCAAATGAACTGTACCCCGCCATGCATGGCGGCGGGGTCCAGCTGCCACGTGGCCTGCAGCCCAGGGTGCCTGCTGACGTGGCTTGGGAACATGGAAAGACGTACCCCACCACGCATCATGGCGGGTTACCCTACCCCGCCCCCCATCATGGCGGGGTACGGCCATGGCCACTTAAACGATCGGGCCCTTCTTGTTTGTCTTTCCTTCCATTCCATACCCTGCAGCACCCTCTCCGCCCCAGCGCCCGAGCTCCCCTCCCCCCAGCGCCCCTCCCCCCAGTGCCCCTCCCCGGCGGCTGCCGCCCATCTTCGATCCTTGTCCCGGCCACCCCTCGTATAAGGAAGGTAAAATTTCTTATTTACTTTCTGTTTCTATAGTTTAGTCATGTTAGTTTGCTTAGTTATAGTATGTTTGGTTAATTTAGTTAGTAAAGTTATATTAGTTTTAATCGTATTGATATTGTGGATTATTTTTGAATTGTAAGAATTATAAGTGATATGTGATTTGTGTTGAAATAATTTCATGTTTTTAGATGGAGGACTTATATCATGAGTCGATTTGGAGGAAAAAGGGTCGTCCTAGAGAGATGTACCCCGACATGTCTTACAAGGATGCGCCCATGCCTCCCGAGGAACCTTTCCCTAACTGTGACTGTGATCATCTGGCGCACGTGGGCCAGTCGAGACATCCAGATACTGCGGCACGCTGCTTCTACACATGTTATAGTTGGTAGCATAAGTAATTGTGCCCTCTGTTTTTCTTATTGGTTTATGATGTTGTATTCGCGATGAGATAATTGAAACTTTTTTGTAGCCCTACTTCTGGTGCTTTTTCTTCTAATGGATCGACGGTCCGGACAAGTTTGACCCAAGGATTCTCCTTTTCTACCCCGGCATTGATCATTGCAAGCATGAGGTGTTTACTCGCTGGGTTCCACCCCCTCCTAACCCTCCTCCTATGACGGAGGAAGAGAAGGCCGTAGCATCGGCACGGCGGCTCGAGGATCCTCTGAAGTGCCATTGCGGAGAGCAAGCCGTGATAAAGCCACGCAATGAACAAGAGTTCATTTGTCCTCTACGGCGTGAAGTAAGGTTTGAGTTAACCTTGAAATGTCATGTCCTATATGTGTGTTTTAATGTTTTGATTTTGTAGGATCAGGATTTTCCAAAGTGTCATTTCGCGGAGTGGGTCTATGGTCCAAAGAGCCATTGGCCGGAGCCGGAGAAGAAGGAGGAGGTGCCAGAGTGGAAGAAGAAGAAGAGGAGGTCTATTGCGCCTCCTATGATGTGCAAATGTGGTGTCGAAGCTAGCTACGGCCTAGTCCCTTTAGGTCTTAGGATTGGCCACTTCTGTGGCCACATGATCGATTATGACGAGGTTTGCTAGGACTGTTGACACTTAGTGCTAATGTTTTATTTTGTTTGTTTTGGTACGCTAACTTTGTATTCATATATTTGTTGTAACAGAGCACTCAGAAAGGCAAATGGGAATCATATGATGATGTGTTTAAGTTCAAGGATGAATATAAGACAAGAGTAGCACTTCACAAGATGAGAGGATATCCTGCAAACTATGTCACCGATTTCGTGAAAAAACATAAGAAGAAAATGCTTCAACGGGCCCAAGAGATGCGTGTTCTTAACCCGGAGAGTATTGCATGGAAGAAGTGGTACGAGAAGAGGAAAAAGGAGGTAGAGGAGTACCAGGCAAGGAAGGCTGAAGAGGATGCAAGGAAGGCTATAGAGGAGGCTGAGAGAGCAGAGATGCAAGGCTTGAATGATACTATTGCCTCATTATGTGCGAGTGAGTCTTTGCATTTTTAAAGTCAAACTTCTTTGTTTCACTGGCAATAAAGTCCTTGCAAACATCGTGCTAAATGTTTGCATTTTATACTTGAAGAGATTGGATGCACCGGCAACTGGCAAGCAGATGTGGCTCGTGCTAGGTACACGGAGAAGAGGACACTAGAGCGGGACACTGGAGTTGGTGGCACCACAAGCCGTCCAATTGTGGTTGAAGAGGAGGCCGAGCCGGAGGAAGACGACGACACTGGGAGGATAGGCGAGCTCTTTCGTCTAGCCGAGGAATTAGGCTACCCTCAGGACGAGGATGCCTACGACACGGGAAGGATAGCCAAGCTACTTCGTCTTGCAGAGGATTTAGGACCGATGCTCGAGGAGGATGGTGATGTGTTTGTCACTGGGCCTGTCAAGGACTTGAGGAGGGTCAGGCTGCATACCATAGCCAGAAGACACCGTTGTTCGACGCATGGGGGCCAACAAATATGACCGAGGAAGAGGCCGAATTGTACTCTCAGGATGCGGAAGAGGCGGAGACGGCTTACTACCGGCGACAGGCCTCTCAGGCCAAGGCAGTGGAGGCGAGCATGGGTAAGGAGGTTGTAGTGGAGGATTCAGAGTCTAAGGATGAGTTGCTTACGCAGTGGTGCACACAGTTTGATTGACGTAGTAGTGTTTGTCAGTGGCTTAGGGATGAGAGTGTTGTACTTTGAAACTTGTCATTGTAATAATTTGCATTCTCACGTCTTCATTCGTTCCATGTGTAGTTGTCCATGTGTTGCTCCGCTCACTAAAATTGTTGTCTGGTGTAGTTTATTAGTGCAGTTTTTGCATTCCAGCAGATTCAGGGACACCCTGCCATGGCTGGGGGCGGGTTATGGGTACCACCCTAGGGTACCCATAACCCGCCCCCAGCCATGGCGGGGTGTCCCTGAATCTGCTGGAACACAAAAACTCTGCCTAAGATTTGCGTTTGCAACGCGTGACAAATGTGGACATGCCATGTTGAGTCATTTGCAACAAGTTATACGGTAGCCATGGCACGAAGTAATGTGTTTATGCCAAGGATTAGATGAGTGTTACCAACTACATTAGTCCAATCGAAATAACCAAGTACATTAGTATTAAGATCAAGGTACTGCTGATACACCTGCAGATAATTTAAATGTTCTAGCACTACATAACTAAGATAACAGGTGTTCGCCGCCTGCTAAACCTGACTCTTCTAGTAATTGCTAGGGGTGTAGGGGTTTCGCGGTTTCCGCTGCCTCCTCAAATTCGTAGGGACCACGTTGCTTCTCCAGCCCATGTCTGTGCGGTCCCGTTGCTGCCTCTCGCGCTGCCGCCTATCTATACACTCGAACTGCTACATGGAGGTAGTACCCTGCAAGCAAGCACCCTGATGAGCTACTCTAATTGTTTAGCTACGAACAGTTGAAGTAAAGAAAAAGCAAAGCATAGGCACCTGTTGCTCGGCCTGTGTGTAGTTCTCCTGTTGTGTGTACTCCACCCCCTGTGTACTAATAGGAGCACTGTGTAGCTGTGAGGGACCCATCTCCTCATGACTGGTGTACTCCCACTGGTGTACGTCATCGTCATCGTCGTCGTCGCTGTCGCCACTCGTCATGTCATACTGAAGTTCCTCGTCCACATCGTCCTCGTCCACTGGACCCTTCCCTCTGTTCTACGGAGTACGTACAGAGGAGGATGCAGCCCTCGTGTCGCTAGCCGAAGCAGCTGTGGTGGACATCGTCTGCTTCCTAGACCACGTGGGGTTGTACGGTGACTCCAACATCATGTCTACATAGCTCAGCTTCTAAGCCAACTTCTTGCATCCCTTTTTCATTCTCTACAGGTTAAGATGACAACATGCATTGTTGAGCGTGAATTTTGAAGGTAATTGAGTTGTAGTAACGAATGTTGTTGTCAAAAGTACCTTGACAAAGCTACGAAGAGGGTTGCTCTTGTCGTCCCTAGTCCGGAAAAGTTGCCTGGAAGCTTCCTTAGAGTAGTTTGACAACTGTTGTGCCTACAACATCACACATAAGGTTACCTCGATCATTTTGAATGGATTGCAAAACCCTGACCTTGATTGAAGATGCAAGTCCAAGGTACTTACCACGTATCTATTTAGAGGGGCCCTCAGAAGTTGTGTTTCCACCCTTTGCGTCTCGTCGAACGCATTGGCGATGTCATCCTCACCGCCCTCATTTGCAGGCTTGTTGGTGTATGGGACCATGAGATGAGTCCTTGTACTCTGCTGCAGCCATTGTAGGTACTCCATCCATCTTGTCGGGTGGTGCTGTGGTAGTTCGTTGAGGCGGGGAACATGACTATGATACCAATTAAGCAAATGTGCTTCGTGCTTGACCGCCCAATCCTTTTGCATGGTCTGAAACCTTCGACCGATCCTGCAATGACAGATTGCATTAGCAATGAGGCACTTAAGTAGAACAAACAAAGTGGCATCGTACCCATGCAGCTCAGCGTTGGTGGAGTACAGCGGTGGAATTCCCTGCAACCTCCCGAACTGTCTATAAACCCTACAAGGGTAGTGCATCTCAACCACGTGGAAGAAGATAAGTGGCCCTTCGTAAAGCCACTTGTCCCCCTCCTCGCAGCGTGGACTAAGGTAGTCCTCTAGCTCCTACCTAGACCACGGTGTCCATGTTACCTGCAAATTAACAAACTTAATTTAGTATTTCCGGATCAATCGCATTGATAGTGCCTTTAGTAAGAAATGTGGATTTAACTTACGTAGTTGTGTGTCAACACGTCTAGTGCGTCCGTGTACTGCCTGTACCTCCTATCTAGCTCACCCCTGACTACCTTAGCGTCTTTCCAGACGAAAAGGGTGGTGGGTCAAACGTCTTCGTGCTGCCAAACCTGCAATTAACACAAACATGGTGTCACAAATCTCTTAAGTGTTATGAAGAAATCAAAGTAGCTAATGCACTCACAGGCAAACACGGAGGTTTAGTAGGCCTCCCAACCGGAAAACGCTCTCAAATCTAGACTTGAAGTAGGTACGAGCAGCCACCTAGGTTGGCATTGGGCGACTGGCAACGACAGGCGTTACAAAGCTCACTGTATGTCCAAGCAAAGACCGCGATACCCCAGCTATAGGTTGCAATGTTCTCCAATGGCTGCATAAGGATCCCTAGAAAAATCCCGCTGATGTTGTCGCCTGAGGAGTCGGGGAACAGGAAAGCGCCCAAGAAGTGCCACAACCACACCTTTGCATACATCTCGACCTCATGATCTGGAGCACCAATCGGTGGCCCTGCACCAGAGTTCTGGGTTATCCATGACATTGACACTCCTGAGGTCTTCCTGCAATTATAAGTAAAGCATTATTCTATAAAAATTGATGTAGCTAAAATGGTTGTATTAGTGATTTCAATGGGACACAAATATGAACTTACTTTGTGCCTTTAACTTCAGCATCCGATAGCCTCCTACCACAGAACTGCTCCACCAAGTCTACCCAAGTAGACTCGTCGACGACCCCAGTCACCGGATGACCAGACAAACTCAGACACAATATCATCTTCACATCCTGCACTGTGATAGTCAATTCCCCACAAGGTGTGTGGAAGGTGTGCATCTCTGGTCTCCACCAGCATCATTACAAGGTTCTGGTTATAGCCAAGTTGACGCACAATTTTATGAAAGAAAGTCAATTAACGCAAAATGCAATGTTACCTATCAACAAACGTAGTAAGAAGTGCAGGGTCTAGAGTGGGGAGTGTACTGTTGTAGACCCGAACGATCTCAAGGAAGCCTGCACGATGTATGTACGTTGCGTATCGCTCGTCCTAGCTGTGTGGGTGGTGCGTGCGAACACGAAGCGCACGCAACGGCCTCTGCTGCTCCGACAAGGCCTTGGCCCGGTGGTCCTTGTCGTAGTCCGCCTCAATGAGGCTAAAGCGTAGATGAGGTGCCCGCGCCTCCATCTTGCAACCCTGAACCTGCCTGTTTGAAAATGGAAGTAACAACATTAATACAATAAATAACATTAGTAAAAAAAACAAAGCCAAGTAAATTTGAAGATGAATATCATAAATGTATGTTTACTATGAAATTCGATGAGCAATATAAACCACCTCTTGTCTCACCCGCCTATGAAATCTAGCATTATGACCAGGATTATTGCAAATGGAGCAAAGGTTCTGCGCACGTTCTTCGTCAAAGTCCCCGCCACCATACATGTCGTCGTCGTAACCTTTCATATTGTCCATATCGCCTTTCAGTCGCTTCTTCTTCCTCCTTCCCTTCCCTACCTTCTTTAGGTCCGGATAAGGCGTGTAGTCCTCACCATAATATGGAGGCCACTATGACTCATCAAGGTACGGCTCGAAGCTCTTCTCCCAAACATTTAGGGTGTTGGCACGAAGATACAAGGGTGACATGTATGGTGCAACTGTGTGGTCAAAACCTCTAAGCCAACAAGACGTGATCATGTGTGAGCAAGGGGCATGCATGATCTGAGGGATGTTGTAACTACATTCTACTTTATCAAGATCGACACAGTACGTTTGCCCACCAAATCGTTCGCCGCCAAGGTTTGTGCCCCCTCTAGCTCGTACGCAGAAAACAAGCATGTCCCGTCCATAAGCCTCGGCAACCTGTTGCTTGGCCAATTCCTCAGCCTCCTTCAAATATTCATGTGCAGCCTTCCCCCATCTTCCAAGCTCCTCTTCATTTCTCAGGGCTAGGCCATACCGCGTAACAAAATACTCATTGCACTTCTTAAAAGAGAACTCAACAATACCGGACACTGGGAGAGATTGAACGCCTTTGAACACACTATTGAAAGACTCAGAGGAGTTTGTTGTCATGATGCCATACCGAAAGCCACCCTCATCATATGCTAATGCCCACTTGGCTTTATTTTCCATCTGCTGATCTAACCATGCCTTGCCCGCTTGGTTGAGCATCTTCTCTAGTTCCACCATTGTCTCCTTGAACTCGCGTTCCGTACGTTTATTACAAAGCTCCTTTAACTTGTCAGCCGCCTCCTTCTTCCGTTGACACCGCCAGAAATTTGCGGCAAAATGCTACATGCACCAACGATGCACTAGGGGCGGGTGCCCATCAATGCGTTCACCGACAGCATTAAGAATTCCAATGTGACGGTCCGAAATCAAACAAATGGTGCGAGAAGGCCCAAGCACATGAACACGGAGCAGGCGCATGAACCATGACCATGAATCATTGTTCTCCCCCTCCGCCAAAGCAAAAGCCATTGGCACAATCTGGTTCTCTGGGTCTACAGCAGCAGCCATCATCAATGTGCCCTTGTACTTGCCGGTGAGGAACGTGCCATCAACAAGAACAACTGGCCGGCAATACTGAAATGCATGCTTGCACTGATCGAAATACCAGAACACATGGTACAGAATATGCCTCAACAGGTTCTGAAGATACAACCCTCCTGTGTATATGAATGATCTCATGCCAGGGTTGAAGTGTTCCATTGCACACAAAATGCGTGAAACCCTGTTATAGGCTTCCTCCCAGCTACCCCAGCGAATTGCTAGGGCAATTTGCTTTGCCCGCCAAGCCTTTCCATACGTGACCTCATACCCAACAAAAGTGACTATGGTCTCCTGCAAGAAAGACACCAATACGTCGTTGTCCTTATCTACAAGACCCAATATACGACGGGCAAGGTACCGAGCCGTCAACTGGGGATGGTACCGTTTCCCCTCATTAGTCTGGCATCTGTTCGGCTGCTCCACTAAAGTTACCTTCCACTTCCCATCACTCCGCCTCTTCCGTGCATTCAACTTCCACGAGCACGGGAATCCTGCCTTGCATACTATGTGGAATTTTACCTACTTGTCGGAATGTCGAACCGTGTAAGGCCTATGATAATACACAGCATAGTCCTGAAGGAACAACTTCATCTTAGACATCGTATTGAAAAGCATTCCCTTCCTGAGTATTACATTTTTATGGTTGTACAATGATTCCTTACACATCTGCAAACCCGTGTCACAAACAGCCATATGTGACATGCTGACATCCTTATAATTTAGCACACCAGTAAAAGGCAAGCCAGCCTCCCTCAGCTGTGTAAGCTCTGCCAATGTATAAGAGGGTGGTGCAACGTAATGTTGTGCCTTCCTAACCCTGTCCCATCCTTCATATTTCACTCCATCATCTGGATAACCTGTGGCTAATGTGCCCTGAGTCTGCATGGCATGAAGTACCTCAAGCGGTACTCCTGAGGGTATGCCACGAACCGGTGTACACATGGCAAGTGCACCTCCAGAGGGCATGGCACGAACCGGTGCTCGCATGGTATGTGGACCTCCTTCCTCATTTTCTGAATCATCAGAATCAGTCCTAACATCATCACCAATCATTTCCTCCTCTGGCGCCTCCTCCTCCTCCTGTTCAAACTCGTCTACATCAAAATCATTGCTTATATGACCAATTAGAGGAGAATGAACCCGCTCCTGCGTCCAATTATCATCCAAGTCCATACTCTCCATAGTTTGTTGCACCTGCACACCACAATCTCCTTGAGTACCACTGTCGAAGGACGGCTCCTCATTCTCAACATTCTCCAGCACCAACTCAGCCATGCCGATATTCGAACCTTGGATGACCCTATTGTATCGGGACCACTCGGCTTGGTTGCACAAGTCCATCATCACATAGTGTGCCCTATTCTTTCCAACATCAAACCTACCCTTTAGTGTGAAAGCCTCGCCAAACTTCAAACTCAAACGGTCACATAGATCGCTAAAACTAGGGGTGCCATAAAACCATTCCAATTCTTCATACATATCCTCAAACTGGCAATCCTCTCTCCTAACACTTCCTCCGTAAAAAACTCTTACACCGTAATCCATCTGCAAAACGATTTGACATCCGATTATCAACTAACCAATATGGTAGTACTAATTACTACATAACTAAGTACAGTTATACTATAGAAATACAACATTAATACTACTTAACTAACTAACCTTACTTAACTACCTAACTAACTAACTTACTAACTAAATTATTAACTAATAACAAATATTAACTAACTAACTACAAATAATCATTAACTAACTAACTACCTAACAATTTAAGTAAGAAAAAATTAAAAAAATTACCGTGAACCAAAGGTGCCGTGCAGACAGCCTCCAAGCCGCGGAATGGCGCGGGCCGCGTGGCCTCCAAGGCCGCCGAGGGAGGGGGCGCTGCCCCTCTGCGGGGTGCGGCGGGCGACGGCGTGGCTGGGGCGGCGGCGCGGCGCGGCGCGGACGAAGGAATACACAAATAACAAGGCCCGGCCGTTTAAGTGGGCATGGCCGTACCCCGCCATGATGCGTGGCGGGGTATGCCTTTCCATGTTCCTGAGCCACATCAGCAAGCACCACAGGCTGCAGGCCACGTGGCAGCTGGACCCTGCCACCATGCATGGCGGGGTATAGTTCATTTGCCCTGTCATGCATGGTGGCGGGGCCAAACGAACTAGTTTTGAAAATATTTTTAAATACGGGTCAGATCCAAAATATGTTTCAAATTGGGCTAAAAATAAAAAAATCACCCTAGATCCCTGCAGCAACCACAAATTTCATACCAAGTTCACAGCATCCTAGCTGCCCTAAATGATCTATCGTCAGCACCATGTAAGATTCCCAATATTTCCATTTCTTCTTGACTGTACTTGCAACATATAGGCTGTATTGACCGAGTGATCATATCTCAAAAATTATTTATATTAAATTCTGATTATAACTGGCCTTACAAGTGAGTCAGGTACCTCATCCTCTACTCCTGTTCCCCAGGTGCTACACAAACACAGGTATGTTCTTTCACATTATATTTGTAGTCAAACTCATGTCATGATCAAGGTAATAAATAGCGGTGGTAGCAGCCACAATTGCACCCGTAATAGCGGTAGCGGTCTATTGCTGCTACCGCTATGAGGTAGCGCTCTGAACTATGCATCCTAAAACTTTGCGGCCGCAATTTTGAATAGCAGGCCGATATTGCGACCGCAATTGCGCGTAGCAGGCTGCAATAGCATGGAAGCAAATATCTTGAAAAATTCGATGTGACGTAAAATCTTGAAAAATTTTGCAAAATTTTAGGAACTAAACAGCACCTAGGACTAGGAGGGGGTCGTCGTTGCATTGGTGCACGCGCTTGAAACTCGCCTTGATGGTTGATGCTGCACCGTGTACTAGTACTAGTACTAGTACGTGCATGCACAGCACAAAGCCTGTATTTGAATGGGTAGATCTCGACTCAAGGCAAGGGGCCGGAGAGAGACACCGCATTCAAATGTCATGCATCACCATACCGTGTGTCATCTATTGTATGTATATAGACGGAATCATACGCCGGCCGTTGAGGGTGTTTATTTGATGATCACAAGAGCCTATGATATGATGATCGGCAGGGCAGGGATGCATGAGCTTCCTCTGATCTTGCACGCACACATACGGTCGGTTGGTGTGGCAGACCAACTCCTACCACTCCCTCCGCCCCAATGAATATGCAACTATAAAAAGAGTGCCAGTCAAGCTATATCAATTTTGACCAAGTTTATAGTAAAAGGTATTAGCATTTATGTTTCGAAATAAATTTATTATAAAAATATATTTCATAACTAATCTAACAATACCTATTTTGGCTCATAAGTGTTATTATTTTTTTATATAATTTTAGTCAAAGTTTGCGACGTTTGACTCCTCGGGATGTGAGAATTGCATGTTCATTAGGACGGAGGGAGTATATAGGAGTACACATGCAAATTAAGACGCACTTGTTCTAGACTTGAACACTTGACAATTAATGATGGTGTTGGATTCCATAGAAGAAAGAATGATGGACAAATTAGATTAAAGTTGGCAGCCACACATGCCTGCCTAGCTAGTAATATAATAATGGGGCCACCATATGCTTACATGTCCATACACACCATAAAGGTTTCCTCCAAACTTCTTGAAATTGGCACTATGCAAAAAGAAGATTCCCCGTCATATTAAACTTACGGTACATGCATGAAGTACTAAATGTAGACGAAATCAAAAACTAATTGTACTGTTTGGTTGTACTTTACGAGACAAACGTTTTAATCCTAATTAGTCAATGGTTAGACAATTATTACCAAATACAAACGAAATGCTACAGTTGCACTACAGTAAATTTCGCACTCCCAACTTTAGAAACTAAACACAGCCAAAGTTGAGTTGTTGACTCGGCCAGGGGGTCCTACTTTTGTGATCGGATAGGAGATTGATCGAGTTTGTGATATCGAATTTGAGCAATTGAGCTCTTTTCTTTTCTGTGAGACCAGATCTAAGCAAGCTCGCTCATCAATACAGGAGCCATGTGTTGCATGCATGTGGCAGGGAAGCTGGATCGATCATGGCATGAGTATGAATACAGATATAATATGAAAGAACATACCTATGTTTGTGTAGCACCTGGAGGAACATGAGTAGAGGATGAGGTACCCAGGGTTTTTTTTACCGACCGGAAGGGTCAAACCGCTGGCCTCCGGTTCCGGTTTACCAGTCCGGTTTGCCGATAACCGTACGGTAACCGGTCGAGCTTGAATTTGAATTCAAACTCGCCTTCGGTTTGGTCGGTGGCCGGTTTACCGAGCGGTTTGTAGCGGTTACCGCTCGGTTTGAGCGGTAACCGCAAAAGAATTTTTGGTACTTCCTTTGCACAAATTCGCTCGGTTTGAGCGGTAACCGCTACAAACCGTTTAGAATTTTCTTTTTTTGCATGAATAAAAAGAATTTTTGGTACTTCCTTTTGCACAAATTAATGTAAAAGACCACACAATGCGTTAATAAATAGCATAAGTCACTAAAGCAACAATATATAGTCGCATACAAATACATATTCGCTTACACAAACAAACTAGTCGCATGGTCAACTACGTAGGATGAATGGGAAGACCCCTTGTTGACACGACATTTCAATATTCGGCGGTGGACATAAGAGAGATACCTTGCTGTCTAAGCAGGGCAGCCTTGTAATCTTGCCAAAGCTTTGACCTGTCCATGCTGCTGTTGTCTCCCATTCTTGAACTAACATGATTGTAAATGTGAGGTATCGCTATCGCTGTAGGAGGAAGAAGAGTACTGTGGAGTGTCATAGTCCGTCGGTGTATATGCTCTCCTCTGCGATGTCGGTTGTCTATGGTCACGGTCTTGAGTAGCATGTGTGAATTGGGTCTCGCCTGCAATCAACCATAATTAGTAGGCATAGACAGAAACAATTGTGTGTATGTAGGTGCAATGGATACCTGTGAAATGAAGACCTACATAGCCAAATGCTGTTTAAATCTAGTGCAACCACCGCCTGCTTTCGTCACATGACAATAATTGCATCTCCATCCAGGAACAAGATTTTCACCATGCTCCCATACAACGTCTCTGTTTCTGTCTGACATTGTCTACCTGTATAAACGGACAACACAAAGTCACACCTAAATAAAATGTATCTACACAATATATACCTAAAATATACATCCTACCACAAATCCTACCTCTAATCCTAAATCTAAAAAAACATCCTAAAGTAAATCCTACCTAAAACCTAACCAAAAACCTATCCTAAATCCTAACACAAATCCTACCTAAATCCTACATCTTTCCTAAATCCTAACACATAAACCATACATAAATCCTAAAGCTAATACTACTCTAAAGAAAAAAAACAAAAAAAAAACTTACCTAGCGGTCGCCCGGCGAACCAAGCGGTAAGCTGCTCCTCCCGGGCGGTTAGCCGCGCCTTCTGGCCGGCTAACCGTCGCTGAGGCGGGCGCGCGGTAAACCGCCCGTCTCGCGCGGTAAGCCGGCGAGCCGGGCCGGTCGCGCGGCGGCGGCGGCGCGGACGGAGCGGGCGGGGGGCGGAGCCCCCCCCCCCCCCCCCCGCAGCTCCCGGCGCGTTTTGTGCCCGCGGCGGCCTAATGGGCCTTAACGGGCCGGGACCGGGATTTTTCTTTTTCTTTTTTTTTCAAACTTCTATACGTATAAATAAATACTAAACGAACTTAAATTTGAAAAAATTTTACACCATTGGCTTCTATAAATCATGAACTATTTTTAGGAATTTTTTCAGCATTTTTTTTCAAATTTTAAATTTGAATTTGGAGAATACCTAACCGGACCGGACCGGAACCGGTCCGGCCCGGTAAGCCCGGTTACCGCGGTAAACCGCGGTTTACCGCCCGGGATAAAAACCCTGGAGGTACCTGGCTCACTTGTAAGGCCTATTATAATCAGAATTTAATATAAATAATTCCTGAGATATGATCACTCGGTCAATACAGCCTGTACGTTGCAAATACAGTCAAAAAGAGATGGAAATATAGGGAATCTTACATGGTGCTGATGGTGGATCATTTAGGGGCATCTAGGATGCTGTGAACTTGGTATGAAATTTGTGGTTTTTGCAGGGATCTAGGGTAGACACTGACAGAGAGCTCAAACTGACATCCTTGGAGGTCTCGTACCGTTGGGGAAGCGGACGGAGTCGGCCAACGCGCTGGGCAAATGGAATCTGTGCCGACTACAGAGGCGTGACGTAGTGGATGGAGATGGAGAGCAAAGTCGGCAAAAGGTCATGGTGTCGAATGCGGAGGTAGGAGCTGCAGCAACGGCGTACCTGGAAGCAGCAGCGAAGGCTGCGGCCAAAGTACAGCGACAGTGGATGGGGTCGTTGTATTGGTGGCGAGGAGCGAGGCAAGCGATGCAGCGGCGTTCTGTGTGAGGGAAGGAGCTGCCACAACGAAGGGGACGGCGCAGGCAACGGGAGTAAGCAGTGAGCCAGTAGCAGGAAGGAAATGAATTAATGAAGGCCCACTGGATAACAACATAGGGATTGCATGGAAGGACATGGAGGCCTGCTAAGGGATGACGCGCAGACGACGTGTCTCTTTCTAAAGCAGTGGCTGCTGGTATTTTTTTTCACGTCGCGCAAGGCGGCCGAGGCAGCCTGAAGCCACGGATTCCACGCGGCATAAGGAGTTTATATATATACTATACTATATGGGAAAGATTGCTGCAGTTGCGTTGGGCGGACTACGAGGTGCACGTGAGAGCGAGCGAGAGGTTCCCTCCCTCTACCCTCCTGCCATCGTCACGTGCGCCGGTGCCGTGCCGGTCAGCCCGTCTCGGTGCAGGAGGCAATGAGGCATGCAGCATGCGTAAAGGTGTGCCATCGATCGCTGCTACAGTACTAGTAGCTTTTCGGCAAAAAATGGGCAACTTCTCCCTTGGCAGGACACGCTGCTGCAGCAGCGGCGAAACGACCAACAAATGTCAAGGTGGTGCTATTTCTCAAACTATAGTACTTGTACTTATATACAGTAAGCAATATACTAGCATTAATAAATAATGTAATTGGTCCAAATGGCTAGCTGCTGGGATATCATCACAGGCCTAGCTCCGGTAATTACCCTTGTAAATGCTTCTTTGACCCTTGTAAAAAGCAGGCACAAACTATCATCTACCCAGATGCCAACACCGCGGCCGCGGGTAGATAGTACACTGACCCCAAATAGTATAGCCGATGCAGATACTACTCCAGTGCTGGACCAATTAACAAAGACCTCGCTCAGCCCTAAACGAAGCTAAACAACCAATGCCAACTTTGTTCTGCTGCTAATCATTACTTGATCCAAGGGCATGCATTTGCAAAGAAGTAGGATTAGGCTCCCCCGCCTATATAAATCCCCCTTCCGCTCCGCTCGCTCCTCAACAGCAAGCTCTTCCCTTTGCTTTCCTATCTTTCTCCACTACGACCGGAGCTCCATGGCCTACCGTGGCAGCAGCGTGACAGGCCGTGTGGGTCACCAGCGCCATCCACACCTCGCCCGCCAGAACACCCTCGTGTGCCCGCCACCGCCGTCCACCACCCCTCCTACTGCGGTGCCGGTCACTCCTTCCTTGGCGTCGCCTACTCCAGCTCCGGCTCCGGCTCTGGCTCTGGCTCCGCAAGGAGAGCTTGGGTCGTCTGCTGCAGCCCTGGTGAAGCAGCTATTCGTGGCCTAGGGCGCAGATGCGGCTGCGGAGCACGCGTCGGACGTGGACCTGGCGTCGGTCTCCAAGAAGGGGCTTGCGCAGCCTGCACGCCCGGGCCTCGTCAACAACAAGGTGTCCCTCCGTGCCGACAGCATCCTCCTTCCCTACTGCGTGAGTTACCCCGCCTTCGTCCTCCATCCCCTCCTGATCTACTTCCCTACTACCGCATCTAGAGCTGCCAGATCGCGCCAAAGAGCTTCCTCTTCCCGCCGAGCCTAGCCACGGCTATCTTCTTCCTTGTCACCGCCGATGCTGGCACAGGCGGCGGCGATGCTCCACCTACCGCTCTGGCCACTAGTCTCCATGGCACCCGGAACATCATCGGCTGCCGTGGGGCAACGTGGGCCGCCACAACGAGGAGCTGCTGGTTGTCGTGCCCCATCAGATCACTACGTGCTCTTCTCTCCCTCCCCCCCCCCCCCCCCCGTGTCCCACACTTGGCTGTGCTTGCCCTGGCAAGGCAAGAAGAGGAGAGGTCATGAGCTAATGGACAATGAATGGCATGTGATGGTAGGGCCGTGATTTGTGCAGGAGTATGAGTAGTTTGTAGGATACTGTTAATCGTATCGCTTAATAAGCTTACAAAGCCTTGCAAACAAGCTTTTTCCAACCAACCTTTTGGCTTTCTTTTCTAATCTTAAGGTTTTCTTTCTTTCTTTTCCTTTCGATTCTTATTAGTTTGATTAATGTTTCTTCTATTTAGATTGCAATTGTGCTGCTTTCTGCCGTTGCTTTTGCTGGGGGTTGTGATACGAAGGATGGGCTCTCCAGCACAATCGGTCTCTTGTGTTCTAGGAGGTCAGCCACTGTCCCCTGTTGTGATGCACTGATCGCCATGGTAGACGTGGGTGGGATCAGCTGCTTGTGCCAGACTGCTGCTGATCCCAAGGTGCAGCACGCCTTCCTCAACAAAACAGATTTGCTCCGCTTGTACAGGGACTGTGGTGGTAGGCACCTTCCACTGGAGACGTACTATGGTAATTCTTTATCTTGGCTGTCTCTAATACTCGTCCGCGTTTCTAATTGGTTCTATTCACTATTTCCCTCATCGAATCGGTTATTCCTTTTATCCATGGTTTTAAATAGCTCGCTATAGCTCCGTTATAGCTTTGCTATAGCTTTTTAGACTATCTACTGCTACGCTATTGCTAATTATTCCGCTAATGACATTTTAGCTCCACTAAACACCACTATTTAGTTTCTTCATGATACATTTTTAGCACCATTAATCCTGACCGAGGAGATATTAATTCTTTAGTCTAGACTAAAGGACTATAATCTATGCCTCTCTCTGTGCTTTATGTTCTTTACTCATTAAATGATATAATAAACCACTAAATGATTATTGAATTGTTGAATGTCGAGTGCTGATCACAATAGCATGTTGATCCGATCAACTTCTAAATAGAAGAGAGAGAGGGAGGAGGGAGGTGAGAGCTTGGCAGTGGAGAGGGGACAAACTAGGATTTGGGACAGGTGGAAATGAGTGAGTGGGAGGTGAGGCCCCTTGCTCTCATGCCCTTGGGCACTTATATAGGTAATGACTGTTTACAAGTGGCCCCTTGGTGGGGTTGGAGATGATATTGAGACCCCTCACATCAAAGTGTTGGTGTGAGTGAGACATTGTATAAGCTGAAGTGTTGGTGTGAGTGAGTCATTGTATAAGCTGAAGTGTTGGTGAAGCCTCTCCCACCGAAGTGTTTGCCAGGAGCGACGTTGGGGATCCCTTGATGTATATGGCCCAAGTCTCCCCTAGAAGAGGCCCAACTAGTAGCTAGAGTAGTGTCATGTGAAATTCAACCCAATCGAGGGGCCACATGTAAATAGTCATTGCTTTTATAAGAGCCCCAAGGGCATGAAAGCAAGGCTCACCTCCACTCATTTCCACTTGTTGAAAACCCTAGCATGTCCCCTCTCCAAAGCCGAGCTCTCTCCACTCTCAACTGTTCCGAAACCGGTTCCAATATAATGGACTTAAAAACATATTCTCCTAGATATTCTACATGTGCCGCTGGTTCCAATATAATGGACTTAAAAACATATTCTCCTAGATATTCTACATGTATTTGAGTATTTATGCTCATAAAATTTTTGTCTATAGTTCATTAAGAAATTTTATGTTTTCTATAAAACCGCTAAATGAATAGCTTCTTCTATATCCCGCTATAGCTTTTTATAGCTTTTGGAGAAGGCCGCCGCTAAATATCATAGCCCGCTATTTAAAACATTGCTTTTCTTAGATTTGGCACCTACACCTGCCCCTGCCATTGTTGCCCCCTGCCAGTGCCCCTGCTCCTCCACCCTCGACGCGGTCTCCACCACCACCGTCACCGCCCCTGCCCCCGTCCCCGCCGAAGAAGAGCCATTGCCACCAGCGTCACCTAGGGGAGGGAAGGAGGCTCCTTCTCTGCTGACATTCCTATCAACATGGTGGGGTGCTCTCATATTTGCGCTAGGTGTGCTTGGTTTCTTGGCAGGACTTGGCTTATCCGTATTTTGTCTGCTGAAGCATGGTAGGTTTTTTTGCAAAAGTGATGTGTATTTATTTTTTATAATAGTTAGTTTGCTATCACTAAGCATGTTTTGCAATATTTAATTGTGCAGGTCATGCTTAGGCTTACTGCATCTGCTGTAAGAAATTGCTCAGTGGTTGCTGTGTTGGTCGAGGTCGCCGTGAGGAGGAGGGGTATGCCCCAGAGCACTGCGTGAAGTAGAAGCATGAGAGAGGAAAGACCCCTTGTGAGGTCTTCATCTAGCAAGATGTTGAGTGGACATTTTGTTTGATGTTTGTTATGAGAGGAACACTTTGTTGAAAATTGTTTAATTTACCGCTGGCAATAATGTTAGGGTTTTTTTGTCTGGGAGACATATTACCAACACGTATTTGTGAAGCACATATTCTGCTCTTCCTTTTAGTGTGGTAGACACTGGCAAATCTCGCTTTTGCATATTGCACACCTAAAACATTAAAGAATGCTTTGCAGCTAGGGAGGGGAGAAAATGGCTAGTAAGCGGTCGGTTTTGCCCTTATTTGAATACGCGGATGTCCAGCGCCGCAGACTCTACCCTTATTTGGAATGATAGAACGTTTTGATACACATTCTCCAATTTTGGGATTATAGCTATAAATTCTGGAAGCCACAATCCTGATAGAATGAAACAATGACAGTATCAAAATCCAGTTCTCTACCTATGTATGCATTTCAGACTAAAAGAATATCAGACACCTATTCATGTTGACAGATCTACGGTTACCATTTATATACTGACAGCATTCTTTACATCAAAACTGAATGTTCTCTTGTTTGTCCTTTGGGGCAACACACTGCCGTAGAGCTCTGTAGGAATCAATTTCTTTTGCATCTATTCCTACCGCATGAAGATTTCTTGCATATTCCTGCAAAATAATGCGAGCAAAAGAGTAACATGTATATATGGAATGTGCTTGCAACATCTCCTTGAAACATATGCAACATACCCTTGTTATTTGTGTTTCAATGTGCTTAGTGGGGAATAGTATTTTATTAGGTTTTACAATTTTTTGGTTTGGATTCCTAGAAATTTTACCATGACTTGGACAGAGCAACATTTACCATGGCTTAGTCACATCAAACTACAGCTAAGTCACATGAAAATATGGCTACAAATTTACCATGGCAATGACATGCAGATTTTACTATGACTTGGACATATGTTAAACTAGGTGAGTTCCCCACGTGATGCTGTGGGATTTTCTCAAAAATAAATCGTTATATACATAGCATCACTATATGATATTCGGTATATTGTGTATACATATACATGAATTTGGCTTGCATGTTATTTTGTTGTATCAGGTTCAGTAAAAAATCGCTACGCTAGTAGAAGAAAAACCAATAGAATATTTGATTACATTATAGAGAAATATGTGATGAAACAGATGGCATATGTAGCTGGCTTGTATGTAAACAGATTAAAGATTTAAAGTATTTCACACGATATAATGACATGGAATTTTTTTGTAGTTAACAGGGACGACATGGACTTAGTGGGGAATGATGTGGATACCTTGCATGAAGACATAGAACATTTAGGGGGTAACTTAGTGGGGAATGATATGGACACCTTGCATGAAGAGAGAAAACATCTACTGGGGTTTATCTCAAGAGTATATGATATGATTTAAAATTTACCACGACTAAGACCGAACCAAACACGGCTAAGTCTCGAACTTTACTATGACTAACATTTACCATGACTTGGACAAAGTGAAATTTATCATGCAAGCCACTGAAACTAATAAAACTGACCATGTCTCAGACATATGCAAAATTTACTATCACTTAGGCACATGAGATGGAAGCATGCAGATTTCTACCATGCCTTGGGCATCTAGAAGCATTTTTAGCAACGTTACTACAATTTAGTTGCCTAATGCAACGAAATGCAGTATAGTTGCAACGGCACCAAGTAACTGCAACGAAAATCAATACTAATACAACTCCAAAGCGCCATGGCAATAACACCAACTACTCACAACATAACTCTAATATGGTTGCAGTAGAACATTGTTGGCGGTCCTTATTGCATAATTTATACCGCCAACTATCATACAAAACACACACCAAACTTAGTAAATAGGGCTTTACACTAACATATTCCACAAGTTTTGGTGTTTCAGTATAGGGCATTCATGGAAACATACCATAATGGGCCAAGAAGAGGAGAAAATAACATAAAATAGTGAAACATACCTTGACCAAAGCAAAACAAAAGAAGAAGAGAAAGAAGCCCAACCAAACACAACTCAAGCCAACACACCTCGAGATCATGACATAAAGCCCAACAGGAGAAAGGCAACTTACCAGGGCATTTGGGCCCACAACATGGACCAAAATATCTGAACATGAACCCAGGAAGTGGAGGCCTGAAATCCAGTCCAAATCCATCGCGGGCTGTAGGAGCAGGGTCCAGTAAAATGGGCGCCCCAGATGCATTCGGACTCGGAATCAGGTGTGCGAGTAGGCGTTGGAAAGCTTACTCAGAGGCCCATGCACCCGTAAAATTTCAGCCAATTTGGCCTTTGCCAGGGTGCTGGCGCGCCATAGGCGCGGGGCGCCTCCGCGGACGCCAAACCGGCCCGGTCTTCGCATGCCGGCCGATGACACGTTACACATGTCGGTTGCGGGTTGCGCTGCTTGATTCAGTGTATCTGGACATCAGAATCAAGCCTGTTTGGGGGGAGTAAAGGGGGAATATTCCATGGCACATCCTCCCCCCACCTCCTATAAATAGAGGGCTTCACCCCTCACTCCACACACCAGCCAAGGGAGCAAAGAGCACCTCAAGGGAGCAAGAGCTCCACACTTGAGCCACATTCCAAAAGGGTTATGCCCTAGTAGCTAGCTAGAGTGAGAAAGGAAGATGTGAGGGAGAGAGCGGGGAAGAGCCAGACTTGTCGGCATCTCCTCGAGCTTGTGCCCAGGAGCCAGGATGTGTGGTGCTCCCCCGAGCATGTACCTCTACAAGCAAGTACTTGGCTCCTTAACGGGATCTTGGCTAAGTAAGCGTTCGTGTTTCTTAGTCTTTTATGTCTTTTGTTTAGTTGAGCTTTACCTACACTTGTTTGCGGGTTCGTCATTCGTCCTTGTGGTGAATGCTCTGGTAGAAGGACCCCGGAGATGGGTAAGCCTTGTATACACACTAGAGCAGTAGTCGCTAGCATAGACGTGGTGTCTAGGCTAGAGGCTACCTTTATTTGCCTCGTTCTATATGGTCGAGAGGTAGGCGGTAGGTGGTGACAGCCCTATCCGTTCTTTGAACTCCCTCACGTGGTGGTTTGGCGTAGAGCCGTAGGCTCGCAACGCTTGGCAGACCGAGTGTTATCCGGTGCCCGAAGTAAGCAGGTAGAAGTACAGTATCACTATCCTTAGGACCTAAGCTATGGGAATCCATCTATACCACCTTTCTATCTCTACCCTTGGGTTGTCCTTGGATGAACTAGCTAGAAGAAAGTACCTCTGTTCCCTGTGGAAAATACGATACCCTGAATACTTCCGGGTGAAAGTTACAACGGTAATTTTGTATGCTTGTGGATTCTTCTGTATTTGTTAAGAAATACCGACACACACTCCTGTTGCAACGACAAACGAAGGTTGCAATACGACCCCCCCTATGGCAACCAAATTAGTGGTGCTACAATCGTGTGGCGTGGCATTAGGGGGGAAGCCTTGTAGTGCTACTTGTCCCTAGCAATGTTGTACATAGGGAAATAACTTGTGGTGTTATTTGTACTAATGTTTGGTGAGTCATAGGTTTGAACACTTTCCATGGGAGCGAAACATTGGTGTGTTTTCTCAACCATGCTGCTAGTAATGCTCCAGTTTTCTTATGCCCACTCTATCAAAAGTGTTCAACCGTTAGTACTAGCCCAATCAGCAAAATTAGGCAGCCATGTCTTTAGTTAACGACAAGGATATATCCCTAGAAAGATGGCAATAGTGTACACGATGGAAATTTCCTTCGCACAAGCGCTTCCGTGCTTCTACTATACTAAATGTTGATCACAGTCATTTTTCGCATGCGAACCACCAATATAGCAACCAGAACAAGACACAATTGCTAACGAAGCAACTGGATAAATTTTATAGAAAGGAGAATGTCCAATGGGTTAAGCTTATCTGGGAAAAGTATTACAGTGATAGTGTTCCTCATCTTGCAAGAGAAAGAGGATCATTTTGGTGCAAGGATATCTTGAGGTTGCATGTTCAATACAGAGGGGTTGCAATTTGCACTCCTAACAAAGGGGACACGGTCTAGGATGATCTCATTGATGGAAGAATCCACTCTCAGGTGTTCCCTAACATATTCCTCTTTGCAAAAGAACCTGGCATTTCTTTTTGGAAGCTGAGGAATGCTGAGCAGCTGCTGAATTGCTTCAGAATCCCATGACAAGGCAAGCTTACAATGAATTTCTAATTCTACATCAAGAACTGGCTCAGCTGCAGTCTGTTCCACCAGATGCTAAAGATGTGTGTCCTCTATTTGGGGCTCTCATAAGTATTCTACGAGCAAGTATTATCATTACCACTTTTCTTCTCTGCATCCTCACATATCAGTAACTTGGATTTGGAAATCCAAATGTGTCCCAAAAATTAAATTATTTGCTTAGTTTCTCCTGAATGATAGATTGAACAATAGAAACATGTTGAGAAGAAACAAATTTATGGAAGAAGGATATAATTGTGCTCTATGTCGGAACAATTTGGAGGAGACAATTGAACATCTCTTTTTTGATTGTCCTACTGCTGCTACTAGGTGGTTCGCCCTTGGCATAGTCTAGGAGGAGAATGTTAGCATCCATGAGAAGATATACATTGCTAAAAGGGATTTTTAGCACCCCTTTTTCATGGAGATTTTTCTGATTAGTGCTTGGTGCTTGTGGAATGAAAGAAATGACTTCATCTTCAACAGAAAGGTTCCAAGTCTTAGTTCTTGGAAAGATGCTTTCAAGAAAGAAGTAATTGATCACTTTTTTAGAATTAAGCAGAATCTTCATCACTCAATTCATTTGTGGCCGGATGCCTTGTATTATGTTTTTTAGCTACTCCTTTTGTTTAGTTTTGTTCATAGCTAGTTAGCTTTCTCCTCCTGCTAACCTCTGGTTAGTCCTTTCTTGTAACTTCTCTGTAAGACTCTCTTCTTTTATTATATTATAAGCCGCTGGGGGCTCTTTGCTCCCACAGTTTCAGTTCAAAAAAAGCATAGGGTGGGTAGGAATTTCTAGGAACATATATTTTTCAATTCTTTCACTCTTTCTTTTATAGTATAGTGTTTTCACTCTTTCTTTTATAGTATAGTGTTTTCGCAAAAAAAAAAAGTATAGTGTTTCTACAATTCCTTCGCTCTTTCTTTTATAGTATAGATATAAGTTGTTTCTACACGAGTTCAAAATTGGGGATAGCAGTTAGCCAGAGAAGCAAAAAGGACTAGGTGTTCTATTACATTCTCAGTCAAACACACCTCAATGGTATGTGACGACCTAAAGGAGCTGATGTAGCAAAGAGTGAACCCAACCCTTCAATGTAGTATCTGATGACCTAAAGGAGCTGGTGTAGCAAAGAGTGAACCCAGTGAGTTGAACTGCAAGCTGCCCCCTATCAGTGGTGAGATACCTGCCTCCAAAGGCACGGTTATTGTTGTAAAAAAAAAGGCACATGTAGAACACCTATCAAATCAAAATAAATGTAATTGTTTGCGTTGAGCTATTAGTTCTGACTCATCCATGGTACAACTCATAATTGATAGCGAGCAAAGCACAAAGGAATCGCTAAATAGGTAATTCTGCCGTAATTGGGCCGCGAGCATATACTGTATTCCAGTTAAGTGACAAATCAGCAACTGAACTAAAACATGAGGCTCCCACCTGTACATGCCATTGTAATTAGCATAATTCTACCACAAGACCCTACGGCCTGAAGAGATATATGGAAACTATTGATTTTACAGTGTAAAGTCTCACAAAAGTAGCCTTTGCAGGCTGGTTCCACTAGACGGAGCTTCTCCTCTTTCTCGTACGAAATAAGAAATCCTCGGTATCGAGGACATACGAGACCTGCAAATGTGACATCATTCTTAGATACTCAAAAGATGTTGATGGTAATCAAATACTGTTGCCCATGTCAAAACAAAGAGTGTTAGTAGCTTTTATGAAATATAAATTGTATGTACCTTTGAGGTTTTGCAAGAAATCTTGCATTCAAGACCATTAGCAAACTTGACATTGTCCATGGTGTTCAAAGAAGCTGGGGAGTCATCATTCCTCCCTTGCTTCCGCTTATTCCTGGAATAATAAAGATGCCAAATCATGAGCAGCAAGGAAAATAAATTTGAGGGCTTTATTATTATACACGGCAAGACAGTACCTCCTAAGGAAGACATCATCAGCCAATTTGGTATCATCAATACTTGACAGATAATTATTATAAAGATACAGTGAAAAGATTGGATCAAATGAGACAGCAGTCAGTTCAGGTTTTTCATTCCCATACTCCATGAGCTGAATAGATAATCCTATAGGATCAGAATGCTGCAAATTACAACAGAAAGTGTCTGTGATTTGATAGTTGCAAGATCCAACACTGAAATGTGCAAAGAGATCTTGTCCTTCCCTCCCTCTCATGTGTGGTAACAGAAGAGGATTCCTCAGAGAAATAGTGCATGCCAAGTAAAAATGTGCCGGCATATGTTGTCATCATGGAAGACAAGATATACAGATACAAAATGGAGCTTACACATTCGAAACGGTATATGTTGTCATCATGTAGAAGGGCTCGTGCATTTTCATGATAAACAAGATCAAAGAAGCTCCCAGGAGACCTGGATTTTTCATACAAATAAAGCTGGAGAAGCTGGTTGTCGATTTCGTCAGATGCTACTGCTTGAAGCTGCAGAGTAGGAAAAATTAATAATGCATCCATTATTAAACAATAAAACAGATATGGTAATTGACACAACTTGCCTGCTTCACAATTTTGTATATCAGTTTATCTAAAGTAAAGAGAACATATGATTGAGTCCCAATGATGGAACGACATTCATCTTCAAATTTGGTGTGGTCAGAAGAACCATCAAGCAAGTTGTATAGTGCACTGATAAACCTGCACTAAAATACATAAGCCATATACAACAAGTCTTCCATGAAACCAGAGTGTTGACAATACCTTGAATATTGGTCTGGAGAATTTGTATCCTTTGAAGCTTTCCAGTTATTGTCTGATGTAGAAGAGTTTGTCTTAGCTGACAATATTCTCTCATATAAGATCTGCAATCAATAAAGGTTAGCCAATGAGACCACATAGGCACAAACTACCCTGCAAGGTTATTGAAGAAAAAAACAAACTAACCTGATGTAGCCTGAACAGAACATAAAATGAGTCATTTCCATAAAATATATGAGAAAGTTTCTCTTCATAGTTTGGTAATGCCATGGAAACGTACTTGGAAAGTGGTTTCACTGTACTTTGCAAACATTCTGAAGATGGCAGTGATATTCCTCTGTCCAAACCCTGTGCCTCTGTATTTACCTCTACTCCACCGTCACTTTTTGCCTTTGTATCAAGATCCATATCATCCTCTCCTTCCTCTTGATCTTCATGAGAAAACTCCTCATCACCACCAGATTCATTGCCAGAGGCATCTTCAGCAGCATCAGATGCATTTTCACTATCCTCTGCAGACCTTTGGGCCCTCTCCTTACCTTCATTTTCTGCACCAGCATGATTCTTGCGAGAAAACTTGAGAACTTCCTTAGGTCTACCATGGAGAGATCTGCTGGTAGAACCTCCATTTTCTTTAGAAGTTCCATCTATAGCTTCATCTTCGAAAACACCAAAGTTTTCCTCTTCAAAATCGCCATTAGGAGATAATTCACGCTCCTCTCTTTCAGGCCTTAAATTGTTGTGGGACCCCGAATATTCATTAAATGGATGTACACCCACTCCATACAAAGATGTCATCCTCCCATGTTTTCTGCTCTGCTGAAATGATAATGATTATTAACAAAAAAAATGAGTGTCTTCAATGTTTTTTAAGGAAATAGAAAAGATGTGGAACCGTGAATCCTATCATTTATACATCTAGCTTTCATGCTTTTTTTTTCTTTCACCACATATGCTTGAATTGAACAATGAAAAAGAAAGGTAGAAATAACACACTCATGGGCAGTAGTCATGGAGAGAAAATAGATCCAGTTTAGGAATGACCATACCCTCATAGACGGAATTGTTTCGTTCGTACCCAGAAATTCAGCCACTGACTCAGCTCCAGCACTTTTAGAGCCATTACCACCTATCAGGTAAGATTAAACCACTGAGAACTGGGTAGTTAAACAACAATCAATTAAGCTATGAGATAACATAAGGTAGCTAAAAATGGTGTACCCTTTGCTGTAGCATTATTTCTTTTCCCACCACATGCCAAACCAACTTTTCTAGTTCGCCTCTTTGATTTTACCATATCTGCATCTTCAGCGCCATGAGCCCTAAGATGAATCCCTAACAAAGGCTCTAAAAATGTTGTCCAGATCCTCATCACTTTGTTAACTTGATCTGAAGAACTGCATAGTTCACCGCAAGAGTATTTGATGATCTGATAAAGATCTTCATGAATGTCCAAATCCACATACTCAAATGACATGTTGGGAACTAGTGGCCACCTATTCCCAGCAGCAATAGCAAGTAGCACATCATCCTCCTTCCTATTCTTCTCACTGATTTCTTTAATCTGAGACAATAGAGCTGTGCAAGGTTCATGAGTTTAAAAACAGCAGGCCAGTAGCTACCAAGGAAGGATAATACACAATGAAGAACATGTGCATACCTTTTGTGTTCAGATTCTTCTTGTCATGTTGTTTGAAATAGAAACTGCGATGGTCAAGAGACTTGTAATAATTTTTTGAATATACTTCAGCCCAAACTTTATTAAAATCTGACTGACACCTTGACCATTCCTCCTGCTTTTGTTTAAGCCTGGTTAAAATAACTGGTAATGCCACACCAATATTTTTTCGAAGAACATCCACAATATCAAGTCCATGGTCACCATATAGCCGCTCAATGCACCTCATACTCAAAGCTATCAAAAGAAGAAAAGAGTTCAATGATATGCATGCAGTTCGACAAAAGGACAGGAGACAACCACCATACATATAAAGACGCATGGTCAAATTGCACATATGCGGATGCTTACTAGTCAAATGTTCATCGAGGTGGATAGAGCTGTCTGGTTTGAGTGAGTTGCCTTCCATCCTTTCCACCAACTTCTCAACACGCTTAATTGCCACAGTAACAGATTCCAACAGCATGTCCAGCTCAAACCTGAAATCATCCACATCACAAGTTTTGACTATGACCTTGAGACATGCTGACCATCTACTACCAAAAAAAAAACATACACTAGATGTTACTCTCCTATGATGAATGACAGATTGCAGTAGAACAAGACACAAAGGGTCATCATGCAGCGTGCCACTTATATGTCAAATTTAAGTTACACTACTGAGTAACAGACTGAAGTTCCCAGTGAGCCTCAGCAGTTTCAAGTAACATATCCCTGAGGAAAAACTTAATCATCAACTGATTGTGGACCAAAGACAGTTACCAATAAACATACTGGATTTCCTAAATGTAATGATATACCCCCATGGTCGAGTTTCTATCTAACATAACAACAAAACACTTGCTCTGAATGAACATCAATCATCATAACAAAAATCCTGGTTAGTAAGGTTCCTCTTATAAAAATAAAATGTCTTACAAACACGGTGATTGTGAACCAATTGAGTAAGTACTGCAATGTAGCAACAATTAGGCAATAGTCAAACAGAGGACAAAAACTCCATACCTGTCATCTTCACATCTAAACAAACTTTCTTCATACTGGTTTTTGCGCATATGCTTAAACGAATAATCTTCACTTCCTGAGGTTACTGATACCCAGAGATCATTCAGCACTGAAGCTTCAGTGTCAGCCCTATTGCTTGCAAAAGGCACTTGATACTGAAAAGGACAAGTAAAAATATGTGATGACATGGAAGACAGTATTATTATAAAATACAGAGTTGTATCAGCTCACATTTTCAGGCAAAAGTCGGTAACTTGGAGTGCAGCGCTGACAATTTGACAGATCAAGCTCTGATATTGGTTTGCATAAGTTATACTTTTCTTTGCTAGGGAATGCAGTAACTTCATGAGTTGCTCCTTCCTTAGAATTGAACGCCAATATTTTTTCAGATTTTTCCCTTTCCTTATACCTCTCTTTCTCAAGATCGCTATCCCCCTCGTACTCCTTATATCTCTCTTTTTCCACAGGTTTAACCATCAGTGATGTTTTCCCTTCATTCCAAAAGACTAACACAAACATAAACGAGGCGCCTAAAAAAAAGTAAAACAAATGAAATTATAAGCTTCACAGCTAGCTTCCCTTACTTTTATTGAAGGTTCCTTCCAGAAAGCCATCTGCAGGGTATAAGGACTAATTATTCATTGAAAAACACAATATATTCAAAGGTTAAATCATGGAGGTGCATCCAATAAAGTGGCATTCAAAACAAATGATACACCTATATTTTCACAGTGCCCCAAGAAGTCATTGAATCCATTCACAAGATCCGGGTAGTGCTGAAGTATGTCTTTTACCTGAAAAACAAAAGAAACATTTTAGAAAGTTCAAAAAGGATTTACCTACCATGGTTGTCATGCAGCGAGTCACATAGATCATTAACTACAAACTAGATGAGCCTCTGGAAAATAACATCATATCGGCTTACCAATCTTTTCAGTTCACTTCTTGTAATAATTTCTTGGCTGTATATGTGAAGGCATTTCAAGAACTCTTGGTAAGCTTCAGGCTCTAGCTGTGCCTTTACTTTCTCGCAGAATTTAAACTCTTGTGTGTGTGAAACTGAATTAACATAGTAAGAGATGAATCACGAATCTAATAAATCAAATAGGGAGAAAAATAAAAGAAATATAAAGCATACATAGAGGAACAAAAGCACATGATGGGTTCCAGAGTTCACACAAACCAGGGGGTTCAAGGCGATGAAGAACTCATATTACATGTATGCATGGATGAATCAACATTAGCACAATTCAATATGGCGAGAGACTCACTTACAATTGAATGAGAAAGGAGACATGGTAGCACCCCCTATTGTATCATCAACAGTACCCTCCTCCATCTTTGTTTGAGATTTGTGACCACATCGCTCTACATCCAAATCTTCGTTTCCGTATTCATCATTCTTCTCATTCCTTTTATAACCTCTTCTATGCTGACTGCGACAGGCATTACAAATTTTCTCCTTCTCAATACACCTTTTTTTAATATCATGCACAAGATCAAGGCGATCAACACTGGAGTCCCAATCAGCAGTTGATGGAAAAGCTCTCTCGCTCTGGAGATATAAAGAAGATAAGAACATAGCATCCTGAAGTTTAAAGGTGAATAATGCAGGAACAAGGACCTAACTAGGAAATTATTACATGCACTTGCATGCGTTAGTTGTGCGCATACACCCCACAAGTAACATGGATAACTTTTCGTCAGCTTATACTTATCCTAAAACTCGTATAGAAAAATAAGTTTAACAGCAGCCTGTTCGCTTGAGCTTTCACCTGCTTATTTTCAGCCAGCCAACAGTGTTTTTCTCTCATATAAATCAGCCAACAGTACTTTCAGCCGCTTATTTTCAGTCCAATTCGATCCGTTAGGCTCGTCCTCCCCAGCCCCGACCCCCAGCGGCGACGCCGCGGCGGCGCCCAGATCCGCCGCCGGGACCGACCCCCCACCGCCTCCCACCACCCACGAGCCTCCAGCTCCCTTAGCCGAGTCGCCGAAAAGCTCCAGGACGGGCGGGATCCGTTCTTCCAGCGCCCCCACGAGCCCCGCACGCCCCCGCCTAAGCTCGGTCATCGTTGGCTCGCTCCAGCTGAACGTCGAGGGAACCATGGCCACCCCGCCCCCAGCGGCTGCGCAGCGGAGGGTCCGCTTCTCCTTTACTCCGCCCCCAATCACCAGCACCAAAAACTCCGCCTCACATCCCCCACCCAAGAAATCCTGCATCAAATGTACGCCTGCACACGCCGCGGTGCGTGACCCAAGCTGCGGTTATGGTGGCGGTCGCGGCAAGCTGGAGGTCACCAGCGCCGCGCGCGGCCACGCGACTATGCCTGGTCAACCCACTGCGACGCGACCTGAGGAGGATGAAGACGGATGGACGGAGGTACTACTGAAGAAGAAGAAGAAGCGTGCAGCTCCGGCGAATCCAACTCGCCCAGCGACCCGCCCGCATCAGCCCTGCTCTGCATTGATGGAAGCCCTGAGAGGTAAATGCATCCGATGCCTTGCTTTTGGCCACCGGGCAGCAGTTTGTAGGGAGCCGGTCCGCTGCATCAGCTGCAGGAGATTCGGCCATAAAGCCAGGGACTGCAACCAAGCTCCGCATCGCTCTGCTCGGCGCCCACATGCTCCCGCTGCTCCGCCCCCACTGGACCCCAGAGAGTTCCCACCCCTACCGCGCCGCACCATGCCGGCCCCTGGGGACCCCGCGACCCGCCCGGAGGTCACCAGCGCAGTGGTGGCTGCGACCGACTCGATGGAAGAAGAAGTTGTGCGCCTATCTTCCTGCGCCGTGGTGCTCAGTCAGTGCAGAGGCCACGGCGATGTGAAAACAGAGGAGGTTGCGAAGGCGCTCCAGGCCTGCTTCGGAGTCCAGCGGGGAGACGTCAGGGTGTCACGACACCGGCCGGAGAACTTCCTCGCCATCTTCAAGTACCCGCACCACCGTGACACCGCGGTGGCTTCGGAAAGGCTTCCTGTCGGCAACCTTGAATTCTGCATTTGGCCCTGGCGCATTCTCCCCAACGGGGAACACTGCGCTCTACAACACCACGTGCGCCTATGCCTCGAAGGAGTCCCGGCTCATGCGTGGAACGAGGGCATTGCCAAGCGGGTGGTGGCAAGGGCGTGCGACCTCGACTACGTGGAGGCGCCATCACTGCGCCGGGAAGACACCAGAGCCCTGTGCCTCTGGGCTTGGACCTACAACCCCTCCGACATCCCCAAGGTAACATGGCTAACAATCACAGACAATGCAGTCTAGGTCCACGATGGCGTTGCTCCACCATGTGGCCGGCGCGGCCTCACCTTCCGCATCATCGTCCACTTGGACCTCCTCGAGCTGCCCCCGGACAGCCACGGTCGGATCGAGTCAAGGGACTTCATCTGGCACTACGGGGTCGTCGACGGCAGACGCACGGTGCGTGATCGCCACGACCCGTCACCACCAGAGGACAGACACAGACGCCACCGCGACGACGACGACAATGAACGCCGCGGCCGCCGTCATGGAAAGAGCGAGCGCTGGAGAGCAAGCCTGCTCCGGAGCCTCTCTCGTGTCCCCGAGGGGACGAGGGAGAGAGAACGCTCTGAGTCAAGGCATGGCCGATGCGACAGATCAACCGCGCCCGACGGACGCCGCAGGTACGTCCAGCGCACAGCAGTCCAGGACACCAGCGACGTCGGCCCGCAAGCTGCCCCTGCAGACAGACAAGCCCAAGTGGTCCCAACACACCACGTCGACGCGTCAGCCAGGGGGGCACGGATCGGCCAGGTGCCCCTCGACGACACGGCAACACCGGAGATGGAGCCCCATGGGGAGATGATGTCCCCACCTACCCAGCCGTGCGATCATCTGTTCCCCTCGACACAGCAGGAAGGTGTCAACCCCATCCCGCCGCCTGTTTCAGAGCCCGAAGGAACCCTGCCACAGGGCGCGAGGGAAGGGGCCCTGCAAGCGACACCTGTGAAGGTGGACGCAGGGGCTGCAGCATGTGCTCCCACGGCAACGCCACCTGCATCGTCGGTCACGAGGGCTGCCCCGCCTACTCCTCCGGCCTCTCCAACTGCTTCACCAGCGACACCGACGAGCAGCACCCGTGGCCGCACTATGGAGCGCCAAAAGGGTCGTCATGGCAGTGCCCGCAAACGTTCCACACCAAGAAGGGCGCCCAGAACTCCAGCACTGAATGTCGACAGCGGCAACTCCCAGAGGGGCAACCCCGGCCATCCTGACGACGAGAACAGCAGCCAATCGCCACACCCGCTGGCTGCTCCAGGTTTAATTGATTTTGACTCTGTGTCACCTGACCCCCCACCCTTGTCTCACAGGCAACCAGCTCCCACCGAGGTGAACAACCAACTGGCATCTCCTCAAGCTGCGCCTGCTCCAATACCATCCGGACACGGTGCGCCCCGCTCCTGCCTGCCTCAACACAGGAGGTTCCGCCCCAACTGCGTTTACTCCAGACGCAACCCACGCAAGCAGCGGTCGCCAACGACAGCGACGGAACAAGCTCCCCCACCACAGAACCCAGTGGCCAGCTTCATCAGCAAAGTAACGCACCAGACCACCAGGCCGCTACTCCAAGGGCCGCTGCAGCGGGCTGTGGCCGCAAGGCGCCAGAAGAGGCAGACACCTGCCCCACAGCGCAAAAGTGTGCGCATCGCTGCGGCATCCTGGCCACGCGGAGACGCCCAGAAAGCTCGCCAAGTCCTCATGAAGAAGCTTGGCTTCGTGGAGGAGGACCAGTCGACAGACGACGCACTACTTGGCTACTTCAGGCTCTTCGGCGGACCTCTAACAGATTCGGTGGTCAAGGCATTGACGGCTTTGTGCGGCCTCGACGGCGACACAGGTGCTGGCTACTCCCAGGCATAGGCAGCAAGACTCAGCACAAGGGACACTCCATATCACTCATGTTAAGCATCAACCATCTGTATCTTAGTTTCAATCGGCTCGTCGTCGTCAGTTCATGGTGGTCTGTCAACCTCAGTTTATGGCTTGTGAAGGGTGTGTGGGTGCTGGCCAGGGGCCCAAAATCATCAAAGCGACCTCTGCAACGCCTTAGTCGTCATGTAACTTGGAGTCGCTGTACTGCTACTGCCACAACACGGATACACTCTTCAGCGCTGGCAGTCAGGGGCTTTCAGTCATCCGGCTGCTGCTTGTTTCAGTTTCAGTTGTTTCAGTCGATCGACAAAGCTGTGGCCATTCAGAGCCAGTTTTGCTGCATATCCTTATTTATGATACGCTGCCAGGCTCTCCGACTCCTCTTTGCTGGGACAAATTTGATCTTCCATGTCGCAAAGAAATTGTAACATACTCTGCTGGAATGTGCGTGGGCTCAATGACGTGGTCAGGCAAGATGTTGTAAGCCTGCTGGTTAAGGATACAGCCTCCTCCATTGTGTGCCTACAGGAAACAAAGCTACAGAATGTTGATGTGGCCGTCGTCAAGCGGACAGTGGGTGCCAAATTCACAGACAACTTCATTGTGCTACCTGCAGCCCAAACTAGAGGTGGCGTCCTTCTAGCGGCGAATGAGGATTACTTCCAGCTATCAGACGCCCATCTATCTACACACGCCGTGACAGCAACCTGCACCATGAAAGCTGATGGGATCAAATGGCAGATTACTGTGGTATATGGACCACAAGGTGATGCTGAAAAACTGCAATTCCTCCAAGAGCTCAAATCAATCCCCAGGCCAGCTCATGGAAGGTGGCTGATCCTTGGGGATTTCAACTTGATCTACCAGGCAGAAGATAAAAACAATCTAAATCTAAACCGTCGTCTAATGGGTGCCTTCAAAGCAGTAATCGACGAATTGAACCTAAAAGAAATAGGTCTCAATGGTCGCCGATTTACTTGGAGTAATGAACAGGACAGGCCCACTCTCACAAGAATCGACAGGCTCCTATGTACCCCGGAATGGGAATTAGCCTTCCCAACATGCTTCCTTCATTCCCTGCCTTCCCTAATGTCAGACCACACCCCACTTCTCCTGCAAGGGGACATAGAGCACTACCAAAATTCAACCTTCCGATTCGAGAATTTTTGGGTGAATATGGATGGGTTCAAGGAGATGGTTCAACAGGTTTGGAGCAAACCGGTCCACTCTACCTTACCTATCAAGCGGCTGAACACAAAATTGGCAAGGCTAGCAAATGGCATCAGGAGGTGGCGCAGAGAGAAGGTTGGGGACACACGGCTACAGTTGGCCATTGTTAAAGAGGTCCTATTACAATTGGAAGCGGCACAGGAGAACAGGCTGCTCACGAACCAAGAAAACGAACTGCGCCGACGCTTAAAAGCGAGGAGCACCGAACTTGCAGCCATAGAAAAATCCAGAATCCGGCAGAAAAATCCAGAATCCGGCAGCGGTCGAGATTGGCATACATCCGCAGCGGGGATGCGAACACAAAATATTTCCACATCAGGGCCAGCACAAGATTAAGGAAAAACTACATCCACTCTCTACACACGGATGGGGGCGTGGCAGTTGTGCACAATGACAAGGAAAAAGTGGTGACCGATTATTTCTCAGACCACCTAGGCTCGGTTACACAGAGGGGGAGGACCTTCAACTGGGAAGCGCTTGGATATGTCCCAAGAGACCTATCAGCACTTGAGGCACCGTTCACGCAGGAAGAGATCAAGGAAACGATAAACTCCATGCCGTCTGATAAAGCGCCAGGTCCGGACGGATTCACGGGACTCTTTTTCAAAACCTGCTGGGAAATAATCAAGGACGACATCACAACGGCAATCAACAGCATATTCTCGCTGAATTCCCAAGGTTTTGAAAGACTAAATTCAGCAAACATCATCCTGCTCCCAAAAAAAAAGGATGCCATGCGCGTAACAGATTTCCGTCCCATCAGCCTGATACACAGCGTCGCAAAAATTTTCGCCAAATTGCTGGCAAACAGATTGGCACCGATACTGGACTCCTTAGTCTCCAAATGCCAAAGCGCTTTTATCAAAAAAAGGAGCATCCATGACAATTTCCTCTATGTCCAAAACGTAGTGCGCACCCTACAGAAGCAGAAATTGCCTGCTATCTTCTTGAAGCTCGACATTCACAAGGCTTTCGACACGGTCAGTTGGCCCTACCTCCTTGAGGCAATGCAGGCGATCGGCTTTGGACCACGCTGGCGTGAGTGGGTATCGATCCTCTTCCGCACCTCCTCATCAAGAGTGTTGCTTAATGGGCAACTGGGACCGGTCTTCAGCCATAGGCGAGGAGTTCGGCAGGGTGATCCCCTATCACCCATGTTGTTTATTCTCGCCATGGACCCGTTGCAGCGCCTGTTAGACATGGCTACACAGCACGGTGCGCTCACCGCTTTGCCACTGTCGGCGTCAAGATGGAGGACATCCATGTATGCTGATGATGCAGCAATCTTCATCAATCCGCTCAAGGAAGACCTCGTAGCCACCACGGCAATCCTACATGCATTCGGCTCGGTCTCAGGCCTACATATAAACATGCATAAGAGCTCTGTCCATCCGATCAGATGACAAGACATCGACCTCGATCATGTTCTGTCTTCCTTCACAGGAACGATAGCTTCCTTCCCGTGCCGTTACTTGGGGTTGCAGTTGCATACGAGGTCCTTGCAGAAGATCCACGTTCAGCCTCTAATAGAGCGCATTGGACAGAGATTGCCAGGATGGAAAGGTAAAATGCTTAACAGAGCAGGCCGACAAACATTGGTCACCACGGTGCTATCCTCAATGCCCACCTACCATCTCACCGTGTTTCCTCTAGCAGTTTGGGCAAGGAAGAAAATTGACAAAATCAGAAGATCGTTCTTGTGGAAGGGAGATGAGAACGCCAATGGAGGTCACTGCCTCGTCAACTGGCCAACTGTTTGCATGCCAAGAGATCTAGGGGGCCTAGGGGTGCCTGACTTGGACAAATTTGGGAGAGCATTGCGCCTACGATGGCTGTGGCAGGAATGGGTTGATGACTCCAAACCATGGGTGGGAACAAAAGTACCATGTAACGACATAGATCGCCTCCTATTCAACTCTTCCACCACGGTCACCATAGGCAATGGTCACAAAGCCCGGTTTTGGCACCATGCCTGGCTAGAAGGTGAAGCACCTAGGTATCTGGCGCCCAACCTTTTCAAGCTGGTGCGCAGAAAAAATAGAACGGTACGTCAGGAACTATTCAATGGGAACTGGATTAGATCTTTGCGGGCACAGATCACTACATCTACACAAGTCCAGGAGTTCGTCAACCTATGGGTCAGATTACTAAATGTGCGGCTACAGGATGATGTGCAAGACTCAATCACTTGGAAGTGGACGCCTGATGGTATTTACTCCACTCGCTCGGCATATAGAATACAATTTCGTGGCTCACATCCAACATTTCAGCATGATCTCATCTGGAAAGCACATGCGGAAAATAAATGCAAGGTATATGCCTGGATCCTCATGCACGGTAAAATTCTAACTGCCGACAATCTACAGAAGAGAGGGTGGCCGCATCAGGAGCACTGCGTCTTGTGTAATGGGCCGTTGGAGACAAGAGTTCATCTATCTTTGCTTTGCCCTTTCGCAAGAGCTGTTTGGGACGAGGTTATGTCCTCGGAGTATTTCAGGCTGCATCTCCCACAACGGGACCCTACATGCATGGCCAAATGGTGGGAGGAGGAGGCAAGTAAGGTGCCCAAACAGGACCGCAAGCGGTTCAATGGAATCCTCATTTATATTGTGTGGAACCTGTGGAAAGAGAGGAATAGGAGGATCTTCGAAAACACCCACATGACGGCGCAACAGGTGGCCTCGTTAGCAAAAGAGGATATAATGCAGAGACGTAGGGCGATGAATGTTGCTAGGTGAATCCTTTTTAGCAGCAGGATTTGATCTCCTTTGATCTTCTATTTTGGTCCTAGGACCGTCGTGTTTTGCGCCAGGGGGCGCCACTTGTACATAAAACTCTAATCTCTTTATCTTACTTAATTGAGTGGCAGAGCTCCTGCCTTTTATTTCAAAAAATATTTTCAGTCCAAGCGAACAAGCTAATGATCATTGATTTCACTAAACAGTGCAGGACAGTTAGTAAAACTGATACTAAGGGGAAATTTTCTATTCTTCCTAACAAAACACTTTAGCCATGGGGAAAAACTACTGGCTAACAGAACATTTCTTCCTAAAAAATATTTGATTTGAAGTAGTCATAGTGTGTAACGTTTGACCAACAATTTGCCAACCTATGTACCAGTTTAGTGTGTACAAAAAAAAAGTGGCATCAATAGATTCACATTCAAAGGAAACTTAAGATTATCTTGATGTTATCGCAATTTGGGAAATTGTGGAGACTGCCCTAGCTAAAAACTAAAAGGTATATGGCTACATTGATGGAGGGGGGGTATAAAATATATATAGCAATTGAAGAAGCGTTTGGAATTGGACACGGGTGATTCGATCTATCACCTGAACGTTCTGAGCTCTTGTAGCAGAACGCATAACAGCATTCTTGTCATCATGCCTGACCTTAGAGGTAGTGGCTGCCTGCGGAGGAGGCGTGCGCGTATCAGGCAAGAAATGAATGAACTCCTCGAGTAAATCAGGATGGCCATCCAACAGCACGGTGACCTGAGTGTAGGAGAGAGAAAAGGTCATTATTCAATCCAAAGCACAAGAGGATTAGGCATTGGCAATTAATACTGGCAAATGCACAAGGACGTGTGGAGAGAAGAGAATGCAGGCATGCATGGTAGTGGTACCTCGTCGTAAACATCTTGGATGGGCTTGTTATGCATGCGGTACATATTGAGGATCCCCAGGAATGACCTGTAGACATGTTCCTCCTGCTGGAATCGGCTCTGAGGATCCGATCGATCGGCAGAGAGAGAGAGATGAGTAAGGGGTAATGAGAAGGAAGGAAGGATGCATCATACATAGATAGATAGCCGACCGACCTTAATCCTGTTGACAAGGCTGATGGCCCTGGGATAATCGACGGGCTCCTTGTCCTTGTGGTGGAGGAGGTCCTGACGCCTGATGGACTGTCCCTTGGGCAGGAAGGCGTTGAAGCCGAGGATTAGGTCCGGGTAGCCGTGGAAGAGGGTCTTGACACGGGCCATGACGCCGCCGCTGTCAAGCCTGTTGCTCTTGAAATCACGCATGATCTGGAGGAACTGCTCGTACGTGTGGGGCTTTTCCTGGAACTTGTCCTTGACGGCCTTGAGGTAGGCGAGGGCGTCTCTGGTTGTGATGCTCCCGCTTCCGTTTCCGTTTCCCTGCGGCGGCGGCGGCGTCGGGGGGCGAGCCATGTCCATGTGGAAGGAAGCTGAGGGGGGCCGGACGCCCAAGGAAGAATGGAGGATCGGGATCGGATCGCCAAGGCACCTGCTGCTCCTAATCCTTGATCGCCTTCATCCACCGGCGCGATCTAATCTATCTAGCAAGGGAATGGGGTGGGGGGAATCGAATCCCTCCCTCCGGTATGGTCGGCGGCCGTCGAGTCAAACCACCACACCAGACGGAGATGACGATGGATCACGCATTCATTCATTCACTCCTCACCTCTTGTTGCTTAAGGACGAGACGAGCATGAAATGAAGCCGGCGGCAGCAAGCAAACAACGCAAAACCGCACCTCCTCTCCATCTGGGCCGTCCGACCTCACTCTCGGCCCACGGTTACCTCCACTCCATCTCCATGGGCCACTAAAACAAAAACAAAATGGAGTTCCTTTTCTTCTTTAATAAAAAAAAAGAAACTATATATCGGTAAAATCTGTTCCAGGCAGTCTAACGTACCCTAAAATTTTCATCTTTTGAAATAGAGATAAATTGAGTTAATTATGTATTTTTATGCTCATGAAAACATAGGGAAAATAAAAAAAATCATTAAATTAAAATTCATCATAGGATGTGGTAACTTGCATTGTTGTGCATTCATGCTGGTGCATATGATTTGTTGTAATGGGTGTGGCTTTGTATAAAATTCAAATAATTCAAATTTGCTTTTGAAACTGAATGGCTTTGAAATAAAAGAAAAGAAAAGGAAAACTCGACCTGTTCTTTTTCTAGACCAAGCAGCCAAAGCCGTTCAGGCGTCCGTCCATTCGGCTTCTCGCGTGCTTCGGTACGCAGAGCGCCAGAGCCAAATCCGACCGCCCCGTCCTCCTGCACATACTGTACAGTGTAGCCTAATACAATAGTAGATCGAGATCGTCCTACAATGTATGAGGCGATGACTTATTCAACCATGAGATCGATCGGAGAAGTGAATCATTACGACCGGCTGGTCAAGCTGATCGGCGCGCCTGGCCAACCTTCGTACAACGTCGACTCCACCATCGCCTTTTTATTTATTTTTACATCAATTCAAGGCATCCATCCCATGTCCTAGATAGTTGTTAATGCTGCCGAGCTATTTTCATCTACCCTAGTTAGCCCTAGCCGCCGTCGCCGCCGCCGCTGCCGCACACGACCGATCTCGTCGAGGAGCCGAGTCCGTCCGCCGAAGCCGCCGCGGATGCCGTCTTCACCGTCGTGCCTGTGTGCCGTCCATGGCCCTCGCCTCTCAAGCTTTCTGGAGCATAGACATCCTGGGGAGACCCATCCGTTCCCATCAATTTCTTCTCTGGCGCAGTGCATGCAGTCCATCTGTTGTTGCCTGTGCTGAGCAGAAGCATGTAAGCTGCGTCATGGATGCCTAGGGAGCCAGGTACGATACGTGCACCAACAGCACATCCATCTTCATGTTCTGCGTTCATCGTATCTACTATATGGTCTTCTTTGTTCAAGTGATCAGCTATCGGCAAACATATATATCCACTGGCCAAGCCCAGCAGTCCACCGGAACCCTTCGCTAGCTCCAAGCCGCCGTCATCGATCTTCGGTTCTCCTCCAGTTGAGCATGCTGTCATCCGTGCTAGTTCGTTCGTCATCAGCCACTGCAACATTCAGTAAACGGTAGCCTCGTTGCCTTGTAGTTCAAGCGACAGAGAAGCCATGCGTGCATCTTGCTAGCTTGATGACATCACCCATGTTTTATGGCCGCTTTCCTTTAAGAAAAATAAATCTATAAATACTATTGAAATACATCATCCATAATTATCAAATGATCTCCACCGTTTCGTCGTTTTAATTTCATTTCGACCCGTTCAAGTTGATGTGTCGACACGTTCTATGCACTAGTGCTAGTGTTTTTCCTGCCACGTGTTTATGATTTTTATAATTTAATTGCTAAATTGATTAATGTTTACATATTTATAATTAAAAGTCATATAGATTTTGTAACTCGGTAATTTATATATCAAATATTAGTGTGATTAGTAGCTTTAACTCGGCTTTTCAATTTCTAACTATAATTTGACTAAACCAATATCGTTTACATGGTTTTTGTCTAATTAAAGTTAATAAAGCTTATAGTTCTCTGCTTTCTATCTACAATATAAATCTTAGATTGTCATTCCTTTTCCATGATAGCTGGGATTTTAACGTTTCTTGTGTTCTTGTTACCGTAGAAACGACCTCCCTTAGTATGTTGTTTTAAAGCTTTGCTATGATTGGTGTATTGTTCTTAGTTTTCTATGTTTGCTTCTTGCATGGATGCTTGTGTGGTGATTTATGATCTTGTCCAGACTGTGAGGTTTATTACGTGGTGATCAAGAAGCAGTTTTTTTGGAGGATGTAAATCTATAGAAGAAAGATATCAGTTTAAGGCAAGTATAGCATGAGACTATCCTTGTTATTATATTCACTGTAATCATAATACATATACATGTGTCTTCCTTGATGACCTATAGATTATAAGTAGGCTTTGATATCCTGATACCTTGTTGTCTATGGGATTTGCATTGGATAGCTATTGCTAGTGCTTAATAATAAACAATGATCTTGTAATATGACTAATGAATTGTGCAATCACCCATTAAAATGATTTAATTACTATTTAAAGGGTGCTAGAGCATTATGTTGTTTTTATGTTGCTCTACTTTATCTCTGTAATGACTTACCTGTAAGTGATAACCGGAATTGACAGTACAGCTGTGAGGGTTATATGACTCTGGCTCTAGTTGTTTAAGAGATATTTTCTAGCTTGTTAGTGGTTACTGAAAGGCGCAAGAGGGGTCATGTTTAGTATGATCTTGGTCTGCCAAGGTGGGTGCGGTCCTTTGTAAGTCGCCCCTTGGAGGGGGTTCATGCTTTTCAATTGGGAATCCTTAGCGGCCCTAACTTGTTAGATAAACTTTTAAATGGCTTTATATGATTTTCGGTGTTTTGGGGAGTCGTGAACCCATGCATTTGGAAGTCATGAGTCACGGTAAAAGTGTACACCTCTGCGCAGAGTTAAAAACTGGTATACTAGTCGTGCCCACGGACACGAGCGGCCTTAGGGATTCTTACAGAATAAATGTTCACCATTATTATATCATGCTTATTATTGTTGATATTATTATGTTTATGTTAATTGCTATTTTATTATTCTTATTACAATTGATCATTTAATTATAATGGGAATTGGTTTATCTTGATGCTACTCAATTGCTGAGAATACGATGACTAAAAGCTAACCGTAGTTAAACCAGTATTTTGTTTTTTTAGCCTCATGAACCCCATGTTATATTTATTGAGTTCGACATGGACTCACTCTTGCTATTTTCCTCACTCTTGCTATTTTCCACACCTCAGGATAGTCTCTGGAGTTATTAGGCTTGTGATCAACCAGCCAGTTTGTTACTGGAGTAAAGTCTACACCTGGTGTTTGGAGTTGTCTTTCCGCTATGTTGCTCTCTAAGGTTAAAATCTTATACTATTGCATTATGTTTATTAAGCATTTGCATCTTGATATTACACTTATTTGCGGCTATATGTGAGATTTGACTTCTTTATTTCACATATAGTGTATATCTGGTTTTGTTCTTAAAACCGAGTGTGACATGTAACTACTTTAAAAATTTATCTAGGCCAGAGGATCATTACCCATTGGGGTCCTGATAATGTTTTACTGACGCTTTTGTGTAGTTTATACAATCAACATCGACTTATTCTAATAGATAGATAACAAAAGCTTCTAGAGAATAAGCACAAAAATACCACTGAAATTCAAACAATTTCAAGCTAGTCACCATAACATAAAAAACATAGCTTTAGAAAAAAACTACTTTCATCATTTTCTGAGCTAAAATGATGTTTTTATGAATTTTTTGAGATTAGACCAGGTTTAGGACTTTCAATTGCATTAATTTCCAATTTAAGAATATATTTGGATAAATTTACAATTTTGCTACGAATCATTTTATGGAACTTTTAGAAATTTTTATAAAATATTTCTAGCCGATTTACCCCCTTAAACTTTCTAATTAGTTCAATTTACACTTATGATGTGACGCCACATCGGTAAAACCACCATAAAAAACGTTCAAGGTTTAAAAGTAAACAACTTTTTAAAAACTAGTTTTATAGACCAGAAGAAAAATCGGATAACTGATGAGGTAAATTGGATTTTTTTTCCTAATATATAAACGTTTTAATCACCAAAACATCCAAACCATGCGTTTTTTTATGGGAACTTTGACTTTATTCAATCAACAGAGAGTAGTAAGAGCATCTCCAAGAGAATAGGTAAATTTAGATCTCTAAACTGACTCTCTAAAATAATATAGACTCTCAAAATAGATATAGTCTGCAGCAGATTCTTTAAATCAGGCTCTTCATTTTTCAAGGTCACCGTGTCATTACTTATTTAACTATAATTTTAGTTGGATCCATGGTGGTTTTCGGGCTTCAAAATGTGTGCTGGTACCCGGTAGGGTGTGTAAAATAAAAGTCACCTGTATGGTTTCTTTTTTCTTTTTTTTTCTTTTTTTTTTTGGCTTCAGCAACAGATCAACGTCAAGACATGCCTGACACAAGTAAAACAGCGGTCACCTCACCTGTGCCGTCCTTACTTTTGTGAAAATTGAATGGAGCAACAAAAGGTACTATTCCATGGAGATGCAAATGTAAAAAAGGAGACCACGAGCGCGGGTACGTCTGATGGCGAGTGAAGTTGGCTCGCTTCATTTGCCGAAAGAAAATCACGGATTAGCCTACTCTGCATTTTACAGATGCAGTTGGCGAGGCTGTTGGAGTTTGTTTTCCCCTAGTTTTACAGATAGAGAGCGAGATACATCGCCGGTTGGAGTTGCTCTAAGAGTTGCAAACTCCATCAAGAACCTCCAAAACCACACATGTGTAGTTGTAATGGGCTTAGCAAACCTCCAAACGGGCCGTAAACCTCTTCACACAGCTTCCTCCCAGTTCGCCGGCGGATCCCCCCGTCTCCATCTGCCGCCGTCAGCCCGTCGCCTCCTCCTCCCTTCGCCGCTTTCTCCCGCCGCCACTGCATCCTCTGTCGCTCCCGCGGCTACGCATGACGCATGTACGCTCGTCACCGCTGCCGCGTGGCCGCCTCTGCGATGACCGTTTTCGAGGTCACGTGCGACCTCAGTCGCTGCCGTCGGAGGATCCCACGAATTCACTAGCGGGGCGGCGACGGAGAGGTGCCAACCTCTTGTAACCTTGTCCACGCCTCGCATGGATGTTCTCCGACCACCCTAGTCGTACGGCTGCCTCTGTCCTCTCCTCGGCGAGTCAAGCAGCAGCCTGTTCATCGTCCCTGTCAAATTGGCCGCCTTCGCCGTGAACATGAAAACGAGACACGCTCTATGTTTATTGCATATTGCTTTGTGTTTTGTGAATCGAGGTATGGGATGGAGTATTCGTAAATCTACACCTTTCGTGTTTGTCAACGATCTTTACTGCAAATTTTCCTTTTTCTTTTTACCCAGATCAACTGGGGGTGAAAGAATAGCACCAGGAACCATGCCTCTGAATGCTGGATAAGCGAGTGGAAATCGTTGGTGGTACATTCTCTCTTTTTCGAAGACCAATTTGCAGCATTCGGCCCCTCTATGGTGTTGGATCCATTTTGGGGATCTTTATGGCCCTAGTGCAGACAACTCATTTGACAGGAGTCACTTGAATCCAAACTAGACCAGCAAAGGTATGCATTTTTATGGTATGTGCATTCCCTTTCCTCTGCTGCGGTATGTTTTCACAAGTTTGGCTAGCGAGATCGGAATAGGATCGAGGCTTAAGTCTAGTTTCTTAGGTTCATGTCTTAAACTTTGTATTACCTTGTGGTAGAGTACGGTCTAAGTACTACAGATCTGTATTGAACGGCTTTACTCATTTATTTGTGTATGTTGGAAGCTGGAATTTTATATTCCGTAATCTAAAATAAATGTTTCACATCATGCATAGTGCCGACAAATGCTTTGAAGCAAGTGCACCGCTGTATGAACTATTGTTATGATTGTCTGGTGTTCTTTAAAGTAGCTATTTTATTTTATCTACATAAAAGAGCCTGCTTGTTTCATATACCAAGGCTGCAAAAGCTTGATGTTTTTGTTTTTGGTTTGGCCAACTTGACTTATTCTAGATCATCAAATTCAACTGTATACTTTGGCAGTAAAAGGGCTATGCTTTATTTGATTCACTGATACACAGGATCTTGTGGCATGAAATGAATCTTGCCATCTAGTGATGCTAGAGCAATCTGATACCAGATGTGATGGTAGTGTTGGTGGGTAATATGATCTTCACGTAACCCTGAACTCTAGACCACAGGGATAGCCAGCGATGGCCTCTGCGAGCGCAAGATAGGAAGAAAACAAAGAGAGAATAGATTGATTTCTTTCCTGAGAGCTGCTGTTTACAATCAGCCATATATATAGGCCGGTAGCTGTGATATCCTAGCAAATCGTAAGTCTAATCGAACTAGGTAACAAACTAAGGAAATCTGATATCCTTCCGCAGATGACCAGGTGCATCCGTGGCATCTAGCCATGTCCCTGTTGCGCCTCCGAGTCCACGGCTCATGCGGTCTTCTTGTGCTGACACTCATACGTGCGTCCACACATGACACATGAGGAGCAAAACTAGGACAATTTCAGAGCCATGATTCCTAGATCCACCAAAACCTGACAAGTATTCACCTTAGGACCAGCATCTTTATCATGCATCTCATCTCCACCCTTATCCTTACTAGTATTCTCAAGGATAGGTATCGCCAAACTGAAAAAATTCTCACCACCCTTCTTATCCTTATTAACAAATTTAACATTCTCTTTGTTAAAAAAAAACAAATTTAACATTCTCATGAAAAGGTATCACCTTGAGTTTGAGAAGCAATATTGGGTATTGCATTCCTCCTGCATCTCCTTCCTATGTCAGCAGAGGGATTTCTCCTCTATTTCTGGCTTCATGTTGTTCTTGTCTCCCTTGACCTTCTTCGCCTCCTGATCCCATTTGCTCCGATACACATTTTCCTCTTCGTTGGGCATCTTCTCCCTTGTGATTCCACACACACATAGTCGGAGCGGCCAGAGTCTGGCACTGAACAAAATCACATGGCAAATGATCTTTGCTCTGAACAAAATCTGGCCATTGCCGTGACCTTCCTCATAACCGCGACGTGCACACTGCATCATGACGATTCTTGCTGGCTCAACACGAATCACATGGCAAATGATCTTTGCTCTCCAACAATGGAAGTCCAACATCAGCTGTGTTCACCTCTCTTGGAGTTTGGTCATTCATGGTTGTGCTATGTCCAAGGCTCTGAGTTCAAGTTGTTCCATGGAGATGGCAAATGAGCAACCATTATTGCAGACACGTCAAATGTCTATCCTATTTACATGAGCAGTCCTCTTTGAGTCATTGTATTAACTCTTCTGTTGTGCCTAGGGAGCTTCAAGAATGTTCTTTGGGCAAGAAGTCCCCAATCTATGTACCAATGTAACCACTGGTATATATGAGTGTGTTTTATCAAAAATAAAACAACGGAAGTCGAACTCCAAAAGTGACTCAAGCATGGTAATGGAGAAGGGGGCAGGGCTAACCCTAGAATTTTCTGGAAAGAACAGAATGAGCTACGGGTGCAACGATGTGGGTAAACTCATAGGTCACATTTTAGTCTCGGATTAGGATATTAATAGTGAAAATAATTTTTTTAAGGATTCCACAAATGGAAATGAGTTTTCATGATTTACTGCTCTGAATTCGCTTTTTCTTATTCCTCTTTCTCTTCCATCATGCATGGCTTCTATCCTCTTGCTAGTGACCTTCTTGATCCTACTTTGTGTGAAGACTGAAGAGAAGCAAGCTAATCAATGTCTCACTTCACAACTTCAGCGCTCCACCATGAGGTCACATTTTAGGGATTAACTCTACCACTACCAGCACCATGAGGTTACTTCGCGGATGGTTTGCACAAGTTACTGACGGGCTTGATCTACAGAGCATCCGTGAGTGTCGAGGAGTAAAAAGCAGTACACAAGTTTGTCTGGAGAAATTTCGCTCCATCGAGAGTGAGGTTCTTCGGATGGCTGCTGGTGCAAAATAGAATCCAGAGCAGGGATAATCTCAAGAAGAAAACAATCGTGGAAGATGCGTGTTGCGAACTTTGCGGAGAAAGAGAGGAGACTGTGGATCATATCGTCTCTGGCTGTCCCTTCACGGCCAGTTTTTGGAGCCGTGGGAGCGGCGATGGATCACATTGCCCCTGTTAGCGAACTGTGGAACTCCAGGCTCCCGGTCCCGGACTCAGTGGCGCCAGCGACTGCGACGACCTTCATGCTTCTCTGCTAGTGGGAGCTCTGGAAGCACCGCAACGGTGTGGTCTTCCGGGGGGAGCAGCACGACCTTCAGAGGCTGCTAGCTGCCTGCAGGAACTCTGCCTTGGCATAGAGCTGCCGTGTGCCGTGTCAACTTCGTCAGACTACTACGGTGTGGTGCCAAATGTTCCATATGTAACAATCTCTCCTACTTCTTCACTGATTTGTAATTGCTACGCTCAGGGTCCGCCCTGCCGGGCTATAGTCCTTCGCCGCCAGTTTTAACTGGAATCAGCGGTTAGTATATCAGGTGGGGACTCTTTGCAACCGTGCCCCCCCGCCCGGTTGTTTCCTTTGAGAAAAAAAACTCTACCATTTTAAGTCTTTATCGATAGGCTGGACATGAGTAATAAAAATATGTCAGAGTTCATGCATTGTTTTGCAAGCTAGATTGCACTGCCATCATTGGCACTCATCAGCTGCTCGATTCATGATACCTGTCGAACATTGCCATCAGAATGGGAAAATTGCTCTGTTACCTTGAGCAATATATGTGCCTTCAATCATGTATAGCATTTAAATTTAAAATGTTGCAGCTAGTGCTCTTTGTTACATGGAACAATATGAGCACGCTAATTTGTTATTTAAATTTGTGACTATTGCGCCTCTTTTGATTGTGTTTTTAAATATTTTTCCTGCTTGCAAGTATTTTTCTTTTTCTTTGGGAATATCCATGTACCTCAATGGCATATCTAACAGAGATTCACTGCTCGCAATTCTTGCAGTGGTGAGCACTGATTTCTTTCTTCCTTTCCTGGTTATGGTCAATATATTTGAGTTAAAAGGTTGCTACACTGCTTATATACAGACCTCCATGAATGATGGTTGCATGCAAGGTGAGATCATTTCTTTCAAATTCTGTCCGTTAGCAAATCTCTTGTTTGTTTGTTGGTCTTTATCTAAAAGCATAGTCAGTGCTAGGTAGACCAGATTAATCAATCCTATGGACTATGGTTTTAGGTGGATAATCTGTTGCTCGCACATATATGTTGGGCTAATTAACAATGCAACTGAAGTTGTATTCAAGTTTATGTTGGCCCATATAGAACAAGTGGCTGCTACGGTGGAGCAATGATGATAACAAATCTTCATCTGTGGCTCATGTGAATTGGTTTAGACCCGGCTGCTCCTGTTGTTGTACCATGTGCATAAGTTGACATGCAGCGTACATAGACATCTAATCTAAAAATAGTTGGCGGCTCTCTGGCTCGCTGTCTGTTTTTGTGTAAGCATATAAGTAGTTTGGTGGCCTTAGTTTGGTTTGCCTTGGCTCCAGAGTCCAGTTGCATGGTACTTGGTGCGTCCTCCATCATATTTGCCCTAACTGGATCATGTATATATTGTGTCATAATTCAGCTAATACCTTGTTACTAGTAGTAGGAGTAACATTTTAGCTAAGCATGACAAGTAGTAGTTTCATTTTGAGGTATGAAATTATATTTCAGGGCAAAGCTGCCACCGGTACCATTTTCCGTTTGTCAGTTAAATGCTATCAGCTTTGTGTATGACAGTGAGCAAAGTTTTTTGGCTATTGTGTTTGAGAGAGAATGAAGAGAGCACCAGATCTGAGTCTTAAATAAAAAAAATGGATGCTAGCCGTGGAAAGGTTGGAGGAAACTTCTTTGGCAATTTGGTCTTATTTTGGTCAAACTCAGGCTGAATCCATCAGTTGTGGCTGCTGATGCCATTTTTCTTTGGGAGAGGGAATCCAACTAACCCAATTGCTGACTAACACTCTTTGACTTTTTCTCTCCTGTCTTGAGAAGATCGTTTAAAATCGGATCAAGCACAAGATGAACTACTAGGCACCACTACCCAAGCATGGACCAGTAATATAAAAACCTGAAATCTGAATTGGTTGTAGAAAACGATGCAGATAGCTAGGCATGTTATTTCGTCAGCGCTGATGCAGGGGCAGGGCAGGGCGAAGCAGTTGCTGCTATTGAACCACCGTCTCCATGTGACCGTACTGCTAGCCTGCTAGCTCATCCATTACATATCTGATATGCCAGCGGCCATGCATCACTGGATTCTCTACTGATATTTGTATAATAGATATAACTGGATTATTGTCAGCGTTAATATAATATGATGAATGGTGATTCTGTCTGTAGTATTGATTGCATCCCTGTTTGACCTTAGTTTTTGTTGGAATTCTTAATGATTTTCAACACCTCGGCTAACTAGGAATCACATGAAGCACAGCTTTTTAGCATTATTTGGTCTGATAGATATACTAAAAGGAACACTTGCTCAACTCAGCTCTTTATATGCTTTCTATAGAAGTTGGGCTATCCTTATAGTTAAGAAAGAAGGAACACTTGCTCGTAATGTAACACTTGGTGTATGTGGAAATTGAATCGAGGTGCTTGGCATGAAATTCATACAACAACATAATCTGGAAACGGACTTGTATTAGTAGGGCATGAAAAATGAGGGCATCTAGCAACAGAGCTGGTTCATCTGTTCAATCTAGAAACAGAGAAAATTCAGACGTTGGGTGGATGGGAAAGCAAGCTATTGACAATTGACGACTCCTTTCGATTTTGTGCAGTGCATGTGCAATGCTAGAAAGACAAACTTAAGAGTATGTATGTATGTACGTACGTACGTATGTATGTATCACTACTATACTATTCAGCTGCTGAATCCTGAATGAATGAATGAATGAACAGCTTTTTTTTTAGGATAACCGGAGTTTTATATTATTAGCGTGCATGAAAGGGAAAGGAGCACAAAAGGGTATTTACACGTGACCTTGCAGAAGCTGCGAATTAACAAAGGAAATCGAAAATTAGTCATGAGTAATATATTTGAAGCCAAAAAATAGCAGTTGTGCTAGGCAGCTCTAACTCCGAGGAGAGATGAAGCGCTGTATATATTGAATTTGTGAAACTCAAACTCTAGATTCAATTTAATTTAAGTAGAATATACAAAGTCTGTACATTATAGTGTACATATATATTCTATTGTTCCGATGAAGTAAGTAAAGCCCCTCTTCCCATTTTGATATTACTACCAATATACGAAAAATTTTAAGAGAGAGCGCTTGCTTGACTCGTGTGTTT